>JAJSOF020000037.1:33134629-33734629 GCA_025594305.2 Periplaneta americana
TTATTTATTCATTCATTCCTTCCTTCCTCCATTTACTCATTTACTTATTTACTTGTTTGGTTGTTTCTTTGTTTGTTTGATTATTTATTTATTTATTTATTTATTTATTTATTTATTTATTTATTTATTTATTTATTTATTTATGTATTTATGTATTTATTTATTTATTTATTTATTTATTTATTTATTTATTTATTTATTTATTTATTTATTTATTTATTTATTTATTTATTTATTTATTTATTTATTTATTTATTTATTTATTTATTTATTTATTTATTTATTTATTTATTTATTTATTTATTTATTTATTTATTTATTTATTTATTTATTTATTTATTACGATGGAATTAAGTCCATCAGGACTTCTCTGCCACAGTACCAGAAATACAAATACAAACAGCGGGGAAAATAAAAGTACAGAAAAATAAAATATCAATAGATACAAATGCAAAATATTATAGCATATTAGTTTTCTAATTTAGTAATTAAAATAAGTAATTAAACACCTAATTCCAAGTAAGTGACTGATTGTATAAATAATTTGAAGAGAAACAAATCTTACAATTATTTCGAAGGTAGCACCACAGTGTAGTATATACAGTCACGAAGCTCAATACTTTTTAAATATGCATCCATAGATAGTTGCTAACTACCAGGATCGCTACTATCACCTCATCTCTGACACCTTCCCTAGCAGACAATAAAATGTATTCTACTTTCGATATCGTGTTTTTTTTTTTTTTTTGAAAAAATTAAGACCTTTCTTCCACTACTGAAATATGAAATACATAAGGTTTATATATTATATTCATAAAGTATATAATATATTTTATAAAGTCACCTTCCTGGATCTTTCGGAAGAAAGATAACTCTGACCTGTTTTTCTTACAATTTATAGTGCTACAAACGCCTCCTTTCCAATATTATTATTCAAATTAATGTATTTTAGCAATTTACAGTTATTACAACCGATAACAAACATTTTTACAGTACACACAACAACTTCTCACAACATTGCGAAATACGGCACAGTCAATGCCTTTTCAATCTAGACCAGGCCGTAATGTATGTTCGGGTTTTCTATTTCAGTGTATGGAGCTCAGTGAAATATTATATTATAACTTTATTCCGTATCATTGCTAAGCTTTATTTAGTGTAATGTGTCCATAAGTTCCGTTTACTTCTTCTTGCATAATATGTTGCAGAAATAATTACAAAACTGTGTTACTTTAATGTGAAGAGAATTTTACATGTTAACATAATCTGTTCGCATCAACATTTTAAATTTAGTATTGAAGCTATTTTGAGGTTTGATAAAAAGAATATGAGTTAAATATAGTAAACATAACCTATAATTTTCATATGACATAACATACATATGTAATGGCAGGGCATTGGAGACCAATAAAATTAGACAGAAGGGGGAAACTGGTACAGTACACATAATCTATAATTTCAACATATCTAAATATCCGTGCGGTGCAACTGAAAATTATTTAATCGTAGATAATTGAATGTACAAGAATTTCTCAATATTTAATCGAAATAAAGGCTAGTATTACACATACGAACAACATAATTTTCACACCAAAAATAATATTACAGCTTAACTCGCAAGTGAATTATATCTGAAGTGTCTCATAATCATTGTTTTAAATATTAGGCTATTAATGCAATTACACTACATTTTAGAGAAATATATATTAGTATTTACGCATTCCAACTAATTTATATGGTTGTAACGCCGCCCTTCGTGATCGGATTAAGCTAGTCACATGGTCTGCCTTATGGCCTGTATAAGATCGCGATGACAGTGGCACAGTCTGTTGTTCCTAATACAGCGCTCCAAGCGGCTAGCAACTATCGCGAGAAATGCAAAAAATCATCCAAAGTTTCGTGACTGTATGTACTAGACCAGTAGTGTCAGACTTGTAAGCTCCGAAACCGGTTGTGGTGCTAGAGACGTCCAGTCGGAGCGTGAACTTGCTTAAGTCTGTGGAAGCACCGGAGCACATAACGAGTTATAGTGGAGCGCTCCGCTCCGTTTAGGCTGTGTCTGACAACGCTGTACTAGACTGTGGTTTTACTACATATCTAATATTGATTCGTACCATAATGATTTCCTGAATTTAAGATTATGACTATCATATTATGTTAAAGTGATATTGTTAATGGTAGACCAATAAAGTTAATTAACTTCTACAGCTTCAAATAGCAAAATAAATTAAAATTACATCATCACGTAAATATATTTATTTACAAGCCTTGATGGTATTAAACACTAATTACAGACCAACACCATTTCAAACATCAAAGGCATCCATATTTAAAAAAAAAATTGTTTATTTTGTGACAATCTGTAATGAATTTTATGTTTACACCGTTTTTCACAAATATAATACTATAATTCCGCGACAATATAACACATCCTTCCTGAGTTCTAAATAGACTGGACAGCAATGGGACTTGAATGATGACAGGAAGAATAAAATCGGAATTCGTAAATAGAAAATTAAGTAAAAGGCATTGTTACAATCAGTGGCGTAGCATGAAATTTTGAGCAGGGGAAGCTAACTCAAGTTGTCTTTCATGTATGAGGAAACGTATTGCGTCTTAAAATAAATAGTAGACGATGTCAAGTCAGCAGTCCGAAGATTGGTTGGAACCTCATAAGCAGGGAAAGGGATTTGGAGTATTATAACGAATGGTGAAACGTAGTATAGATACTGTATTCGTAGCTCAGTGACTGTCAAGCGAGCTGCATGGACGAGTACAGTCCACTTCATACAAACTTACACGCAACGTGCTGTAAACGTATTTCAGAATAAACAAATGTTATAGTTTAATGACATATAGTGGTCTACATACATAATCTGCATTTCATATTGAACTACATGTGTTTTTCTTGGCAACGCACAAGACACCAATAAACAATATTACAAATATACATAATTAAATATCAATCTCTACATCCTCGCGTGTCAGTGGAAATATTGATGCCTGATAGGCAGTTGTCTTCTGTATGGAACTCGCCTCTGAATATGTGTTTTTCTGTCAGGAGCGTGTTAAATTAAAACCTTTATTTACAATATTATGAAATATGATAATATGTATAGGCCTACAACGTATACTACAGTATTTACAATATATACAATATACTACAATATTTACAACATACCCTAATACAGTATTATTAAATGTTGAACAAAATGTAGAACCAAACGAAGTGGCATTTTCAATTAATGCTATGTTTTGTTGATAAAACAATTATTATTCCTGCTGTGCCTGTTATAATAAATCATGTCCAAATTTTCAAAATACAACTTTGCTCTGTTGCAAGGAAGGAAATTTTTAACATGGGACCACACCTGTGGAGTAACGGTCAGCACGTCTGGCCGCGAAACCAGGTGGCCCGGGTTCGAATCCCGGTCGGGGCAAGTTACCTGGTTCCGGGGTTTTCCATCAACCCAATACGAGCAAATGCTGGGTAACTTTCGGTGCTGGACCCCGGACTCATTTCACCGGCATTATCACCTTCATTTCATTCAGACGCTAAATAACCTAGATGTTGATACAGCGTCGTAAAATAACCCAATTTAACATGGAAAAACTCCACTCTACATCTGCAGAGACTATTGGAGAGTACTTGAAACAAGATACGTCAATTAAATTCGCATCTTGAATGACGTCATTGGGAAACGTCTTTGTTAGTACATCTGAAATCCGACTAAGAATACATTACCTATCATTTTTAATCAAACTATGTTCATTTTTTCACCAACACGTTTTCCTACTTCACCTTCTACTGCACTCAGTTTATTTACAATAGTCCTCATAATATTTACTTGCTCAACTAGTTCTACTCCTGACTTTTCTAACCAAATAATGGCATCCGGTAAATATAAAAAAATGACAATATCCATGACTTCTTTTAGATTGCTCTATCATTTAGCAGTTCCTGGCGTATTTGAATCGCAGCCGCGTCATCGGGAATTGTTTCCTGAATTTTGATACTCGATTTGGAGCTTTTACAAATATAGTCTTTCAATTTTGTATTGTTAGTTGGTTTCACTTTCGGCATTGTACCTGCACTTCACTACTCTGAACTGCAAAACCTGCATGTTGAGGTTCTTATGCGACAACTGTCCCGTTCACCTGTTGTTGACGTGCAGAGATCTGCGAATGTCATGGGTTGTAAACAAATGGCTGTGTAGATGCCAATGCTAGCTTTTACTACTCTAAATTCCGTTCCCTACTCATAAGTAACACCAATAAGGCATCACCTCAAATGGTAGTAAAATATGATTTCATGGTTTACACATCTCTATAGACACATACAGTACGTATAATTTAACATCAGCTCACTCCCTGTCATATCTAGAAAAACCACAATATTAACGGTCAATAGATACAGTGCTAGTAAAATTACATCAATCAACGTTAACAGCCACCGTCGTAGCTCTGTCGGCTAAGGCGCTTGCCTGCCGATCCGGAGTTGCATTCGGGCGCGGGTTCGATTCCCGCTTGGTCTGATTACCTGGTTGGGTTTCTTCCGAGGTTCTCCCCAAAAGTAAGGCAAATGTCAGGTAATCTATGGCGAATTCTCGGGCCTCATCTCGCCAAATACCATCTTGCTATCACCAATCCCATCGACGCTAAATAACCTCGTAGTTGATACAGCATCGTTAAATAACCAAGTAAAAAATCAACTTTAAAATCTTAATCAGAAGATTATTTTTGACTACATAAATTAGTGTCAGGAACTGTTATTTCAGTCGTTATTTATTATATCAGCCACAGTGCACACTAACACTTCAACTGAACACAACTCACGAAAGGGATAACTCGGAAGCTAATTCTTTCCAATGCTAAAGCTAGCTTCTTGTGAGCCTTGCGACCAGGGTAGTTTAGTTAGAAAGGGATGGAAAATCTGCGGGGTATGTGAAAGAAACGAGTCTGTGGAGGGGATTGTAAGTTGGTGTGTGTGCAGGCTTCATGTTTACTGCTGCATCACAAATCATCCTGAACTGCCGCATCACAACATTTAAGGCGTACTTACAAATTGTATTAAAATTAATAATTAATTATGTTCATAAACTGCAGTTTATTATGGAGTTATTAACTGGGGAAGCTGAGCTTTTTAGCTTACAATGACGCTACGCCACTGGTTACAATAAGAAATAAATAAGACATCATTGATTACTGCAGCCATTCGGAAGGAGCTTAGGATAATCTAACCAACAACGAGGCCGTTCGCCTACCCAAACAGGAGTGGTAAAAACAATAAGCTTCAGGCTGAATGCAGTGCAAGCCTTCGGGTCCCTCCTCCGTACAAGAAAAAAATATACCGGGCCCCCTGGCTTATAAACCCAACGCGCTAGCAATGAGTCAACATGGCGGTAAAACCTGAAGTTGTTGAGTCGAGCAGTGTACCTGAGCCTTGAATCTCGAGTGCATGTAACTTTTGAAGAAAGATTTCCAACAATGGAATGTAATTTACAAGACGTGTTAATAGTCTGTATTGTGATCATGTGACAGTCGTCAATCGTTAATACATAGCAGTGCTGCCAACTCTAAGGAGGGTTGATTTCTAAAACGTCTAGAACACGGCCATGGCTTTAAATCGCGTTTGGATTTATAAAACGAGGTCTTTTCCATTTTTCTGAGCCATGGCTCGAAACCATGGTCTGAAGCAGAGACCACGGCTGGGGTAGGTTTAAAACCAGGCTTCATGTATACAAGATGGAGGTAGTAGATCAGCTGGATGACTATCAAAGGAAAATTTGTGTCTACGAGCATTAAATTCCCGGATTATAGAGATGAGAGACAGGAATAATTATTTATAACTGTGTAACGACGAAAATTTCAGGAGAATATTTAGATTTTCGAAGGAATCAACGCAAAATTTAACAAGAATGCTAAATAATAATCTACAACGAAATGCAAGTGGCGGCAGGTTTTACATCTTCTTGTTGCTTTGAGGGAATTAAGATGTAACATTTTATATTAATTATATCTTTATGCCTGTAAGACGATATAGCTTAATTCTTAGTCTTTAAAGTAGTTTTGGACATTTTATTTAATACTCGAAAATGATGTGGGCCTACAAGAATATGAAGCAAACGTAATTTTGTCTTTTTTTTAGTTTTATGCTACTGGGGCTTTACACGTAGTATACCTATTATATGTGAAAATAGAACCATGCAACATTTTAGTTTCAATTGGAATTTTAATCCATTTAAGGGAACTGGGTAGTGATACTGTGCGATTAAAAATTTCAATACAAAAGTTTAGTTGAATATTTCTAGGCTTCTAGTGCTCAGAAAGGAATAAAAATTTCCAGGTTTATGGAATCAATCATTCTGAATTCAGTGGTATAAAAGACAACTAATTAGTTTCGTATCCAAGTGCAAAAGAAAGGCCCTAACTGATAACCTGTTTTCCAACTTTGCTAGGTGTACCTCATTCTTCAGGTGCACATTACTTGCTACTATCTTCACTCATACACCTTGTATTTTTTAAGTTATCCAGTATTCTGTATTGTAAATTCCAAAGCAAAATTTAGTTAAATATTTCATCCCTAGTGAAACAGAAAAAAACATTGAATTTTGTTTAAAATTTTTACAATTTTTTCAATGCATATACATTTTTCTCGTTTTATGTGTGTGACATTCTTAAAACCGTAGGTCTACAATGTAGAACACAGGCTGCAGAAAACACTATAAAAATTTCATGTAAATTGATTCAGTAATTTCAGAGAAAAATGCACTTAAGTTTGAAAATGTCAACTTATGGAAAATTGTATAAAAAAAGAATGTATGAATTACATGCACCGCCAAATTTAAAGAGGTCATTTAAAAGGCTTATCTGCAGAAATACCCTCCACAGTATTTATATTGTTTTAAAGACCAGTTTTGTAATTTATTTTAAAACACAAAATAAAACATCGGATTTTTGACCCCTAATCACTACCTGGTTCCCTTAACGTTTAGGTTATTAATTCCTCAGAACCAGGTTTTCAGGAGTTAATGTTGGTAGTATTATAAACAAATGATAAAGTACAATATAAACGCTCAACTTGTGATAATTATTTCGGCCATATCGTTCTGGTACCTATGTCCGTTCCTTATTTAATAGTAAGTTAGTCACGTCTTTACACACCGGGATTCTAATTCAGATCTATACAAGTATCTTCTAAGTGAACATATGACCAATACCTCCCTAATAGAACAAACTCAACCCTTCTAGATGTATTATACAGAATGAAAGATTGGTTAAAAATCAATTGTCCTAACATGATTCGACAATAATTTTGAACTATTTTGTTGACAATTGAAAAAATTTGAACTAGATTAAAGATCGAAATTCATACATTAGTCAAGATAGTAAAATTTGCAATCCTACTAAAGTTACACTTTCAGTTTTAAACTATAAAATATTGAGGTATTTTTGCATTTTACCGGCTAATTTCAGGTCCACTTTCTCTGTTCTAACTTTTCAAACTGCAAAGATAGCGCTGTGGAAACAGCAAAAAGGAGATCTTGGATTTCGAGTATGGACTGAGAAGTTTCAAATCAAGTCAGCAACGACAAAGATGTATCATTCCACTTCCAGTCAAGGACACAAATTTTTCAATTCGAGATAATGGCGACACATGTTTCAATTCAATTTCAGTCAGCGGCGAAAGAGATGCAAAACGCACAGGCTAACCAGATCTAAGACTCAGAAACGGAACAGTTGTGAGGAGGCGGCACCAGAACAGTTGTGAGGAGGCAGCAGATCAGTTGTGAGGAGGAGACAGAAGATCAGTTGTGAGGAGGAGACAGAAGATCAGTTGTGAGGAGGAGACAGAAGATCAGTTGTGAGGAGGAGACAGAAGATCAGTTGTGAGGAGGCAGCAGATCAGTTGTGAGGAGGCAGCAGATCAGTTGTGAGGAGGCAGCAGATCAGTTGTGAGGAGGAGACAGAAGATCAGTTGTGAGGAGGCAGCAGATCACATGTGAGGAGGAGACAGCAGATCACATGTGAGGAGGAGACAGAAGATCAGTTGTGAGGAGGCAGCAGATCAGTTGTGAGGAGGAGACAGAAGATCAGTTGTGAGGAGGCAGCAGATCAGTTGTGAGGAGGCAGCAGATCAGTTGTGAGGAGGCAGCAGATCAGTTGTGAGGAGGAGACAGAAGATCACATGTGAGGAGGAGACAGCAGATCACATGTGAGGAGGAGACAGCAGATCACATGTGAGGAGGAGACAGAAGATCAGTTGTGAGGAGGCAGCAGATCAGTTGTGAGGAGGAGACAGAAGATCAGTTGTGAGGAGGCAGCAGATCAGTTGTGAGGAGGCAGCAGATCAGTTGTGAGGAGGAGACAGAAGATCAGTTGTGAGGAGGCAGCAGATCACATGTGAGGAGGAGACAGCAGATCACATGTGAGGAGGAGACAGCAGATCACATGTGAGGAGGAGACAGCAGATCACATGTGAGGAGGAGGCAGCGGAACAATTGTGAGGAGGCATTGGCAGTTATGAGAAGAGGGACATTTGAATCGTAACGAGAAGCGTAGTAACATACGCCATTAATTGAATTATAATCAGCAAAATAAATGTTCTTTTTTAACTGACGAAATATTTAATGTTAAACTAAATTATGCAGTCATATGTATAAAGTACTTAACTAATTATTTTACATAATAAACAAGTGTGTGTTGAAAGATTCTTCTTGTTTCTCAATTCGAGCTCGATTTAGAATTAGACAGCTGGAGTTGTTCTTTGACGTGGACACATCACACATTCTTAAATATATGCTAATTATAAATCTGTAGCGGTAATTTTTCTGATAATTTTCCCTTTTCCAAAAATAATTGGTCCTAACATGTATAATTATTCTTCCTGAAACCGGGAATCGTTTTTTGACATTTTTGTTTGTATGCGTTTTTCTGTCACCTTTTCACGCGATAATGACTTAACCGATTTTTATGAAAATTGGAATATAAATTAAGTTCGTTGTAGGTTATATTTTAGGCTATATGGCATTCAAAATACTTTATTTAAAAGGGTGTTATAATGGGGCTTGAATTAAATAAATCGAAATATTATATCCTTTATTATTGAGTTTGGTGAAAAATGTTACATAACGAAAGTTTCTTTAAAAGTGATTTCCGGTAATTTTTATTCTAAGAAAAATGTTGATAGAACTAATATTTAATGGGATAAATGAGTTTTAAAATTAAAATAACAATGCCATATATTGGCCTGTAATGAAATAATAACAAAACTTCGTCTATAAGGGGCCTTCGACAACAACAAACGGAAGCTATTAAATATAGCCTACAGAGAATGTTTCTGTGTTTGTACGAAGTAATCTCGGAAGTTAATTAACGAATTTCTATAATTATTTTTTCACCATTGGAAAGTGTATTTCTCTACATGGACATAATGCTATGAAGTTATTTCAGTAACTTCTGAGAGAATCCAGGACAGGTAAAATTAAAATAGCTTGTTATGCACAGAAAACTTGATAGGCTATTCTATATATTCGTTTCCTCTATTTCTTAAAATAATGTTTATGTACACATTCATTTTCATCTCAGAGAATTAACGAACGGTAAATGATAAAAACAGGAACGCCATTCCGTTAGCGTTTTAGCAACATCTTTTCCAAGACTTGAGGCTTGTGGGCCGTCTCAAACCAAGACCTCCACTCTTCAGAGCGCCAGTCCTTCGTATAGGGAATTATAAGTATGGACACTGCGCGTCGGTACCTTTGATGTAATTGTGCCTTATTTCAGTGACCTTCAATCCAGCTCTGTCTGCATCAGCTGGAGTTTCTGTCTTTTTCCCTAGAGTTGGCGCTGATATCGCATCAGCAATCGACAGCAGAAATACTTTTCAGCAGGATTGCTGTTCCACCGTTCGCGGTTGCTCGATTACACTGATCTCTACCGTTTAAAGTGGAATTACACGCTAACGGAACGCGTGCTCGCAGAAAAATAGACCAGGGAAATCGCTTAGTGTCCGTTCTTTACAATTCCTATTCGCTGGCCAGTCCTTATATACTCGGTCAGTCAAGGCCTACTGTTATCAATAAAATCAATTGGCAATATGTATTTGAGTTATAACAACCTCATAAAAATATATACGTACCAGATGATACTGTGAAGGAATTTAATAATTAAAATACGATCACAGTCGAGAGAGATTCCATTTTTGTGCAAGAATAACCTAGTTTCTGTTTATTAATTTCAGATGTATGTACAGTAAATAATCAAAATACTATCATTTTGGTTTAGGGAGCATAAGTCTTGGTGAAAATATGTTTCTTAATTATTGTTACCGTATCCAAATAATAAAAACACGATCATTAGAATTAGAAACATTTGTTGTATTTGACTTGCATAAATGTAATACTTTATAATAATCGCCAATTCTAAGATTTGTGTAAATTAAATGAGCGATAACCTAATTCAGCTCTTATTACTGAACAATTTTATTTGTAGAAATTCCTTTATGCATAAGAGTACTTCACAACCGGTGGCCATAAACCCTTCAAGCAAGATTGACTGAGTGAGCCTTACTACAACCGCACAAGAAGTACGGTAAAGCAAGTAAGACTGTCCTGTGACCTTATGTGCCGTGGCTCTATCACCAATGGGTTTGGAGGGGGAAGTGGGTCTTAATGTGAGGTGAACTTCTGTGTCGGTAGATTCGTGTAATAATATTAATCATCATGAAACAAACCCTTTCCTGATAGCTTATTTTTTCCACCTCGCATATTTCAAATGCCAGGTCTCGCCTCCTCATCTATACAGGGTGGAAGGCAAGGAAGTACATTAATTGTAGAATGTCATTCCTTAAAATATAACGAACAAAAGAGTATAATACCATTTTGCTCGTTTTTGCGAAGTTTTAGAAGAAATAATACTTTTATGCAGACTTTTCAATTGCGAATTTTACGAATACTGTTTAAAATACGGTTTAACTTCTTGTATAACAACGAAGAGAACGTTTATTTGTTTACGTTGCAGCAGTATTTTAATTATAAAATTCATAGACTTCAACTTAATCGATTGAAGAAACATTGAAAACATTGATTGTTGGATCACGTACAGAAGGTCTAAAAATCTGGCATCGCTGTCCGGACGGCAGACAGTTTGCCTAGTACTCGCAACTGATCAGCTGTTGTGATGTTTACATTGCATTAGTGTGCAGTTGGACGTACAGCGATACAGTTTAGTTTATTTCAAAACTACGAGATGCCAGAGTTCACAAATCGTGAGTACTTAGGCATGATCCAGGCCGCGGAAGAAATTCGGAACAGTGAAGAACTACTGGGCAGAGTTCGTCATAATTGGACTAGAAGATGTGAAAGCTGCACGCACGCTGATGGTGGACATTTTGAACAGTACCTGTAAGATGTGAGTGGGATGTGGTTTACAGAGTTTATTACTCTTTATTTCATTATTAATGCCCAGAATTAGTGATTTGTAAAACAACAAACTGCAATGTTAATTACGGTTGTGAATCTTGTTCACAAAGTTACATCAGCTTTATTTTTTCATTAATTGTAACTGAAGCTTCAAACCTAAGTGTTTTCACTAATTTGGACATAATTTCCTGATTTTCAAGTTATTTCTTCTTATTGCTGTACGTATTTCTTGCTTAGGCCTACATTAAATTATTACGCCATACTTAGTATTGAATTGTTAGTGTATTGCATTGTGAGTTGATAATTCTGTATTCATTGTTGAACTGCGCCCGGACACGAGCTATTTTTTTCATTCGGGTTATTAATTTACATTTTCTGACATTAAATTACACAAACTAAACAAATAAAAGTTACGTCCCTATCCGGAGTATACGTAGGTAATTTTTGTGCGAATATTTATCCCCAGATTAGCTCGGGAAATATTGCACCGAAGCTCAGTACATTTCTTTGCTGCCGTCCTCCCCTCACCTGCTTCAAGATACATGGAGCGTATTCCGAATCTCACCGGTGAGCAATCCGATGGCATCACGGTGTTCCGAATTCCACCGATGACGTCATTGATGCTCCACCGGTGTCGCACCGGTGCCATCAACTTGCAGAGGTGGTGGCAGTCTCCATCAGCCGCCATCAGTGAATCTGATTGGTTCTTGTATAGGGCGGGAATTAGCAGACGAATAACATCGTGCACTGTTGTGTCATGGCGGTGTGTTCTGCTTTAGTTCTGCTGTATTGTTTGTAATGAGCACAACGTAAAAACAATATGTTAATGGCTTAAGAGCGAACATGTCAACGGACCAGTTATTACTATTGGTTCAAGAAATAAATTGTTTATGCTATCTTTTCTTTGAACGAGATGGGAGTACGAAAATTTCACAAAACTTTGCTAGCGTAGCACAGACAACAACTTGTACAGTCGCCATGACAGCCATCGATCCTTCCAGCAGTTTTGTTCCTTATTTCGCTGCAACGTGACGTCATTGATGCCACCGGACCGGTGAGATTCGGAATACGCTGATGGTGAAAGGTAGTTGAACTTAATCCACCCCCACCAAGTCGCTGACCGCATGGGGTGTGGGATACTACTTATACGGCGTTGAGACATCTTGCAATTGCCGTCAGCGCTTTCGAAACACTTGTAATTATCTCACTATCCGTAAGTCCTGCAATTTTTTTCTATTTGACAAAACTTACTCTAAATAATGAGTTCTATGGCTCTTGTCAATTAAAGTACTACCTTACCTTCCACCCTGTATATAAAACCACACCGTGTCCCGCTTAGAGGGATCGAAAAATAAATGCTCACCATTTAAAATCAGATGAAGATATTGTTTTGATTTACATGTGAAAAGGTGCACAAACTGCTCAAGTTTATACACCAATGGTTTAAAAACAGTTACATGTTCATGCGCATGCGCACTAACGTTTATCGTGGAAACAAACCTGGCGCCATTCAGTAGAACATTTCGTCATTGAACCATTCTCCTTCATCGAGGCGACAATCAAAGGGAATATGTATCTGGATATATGCAGAACTTTTGTTGTCGATCAACTTCCCCAGGATCGATTTTTCAGCAACATAGGGCTCCACCCGTGGCTTCTTGAATGCAAACTTTCCCAATAGGTTTATCGAAAAAGGAAATGTGTTCTTTGTAGCAGAAATACAACATAGCATACAGAACAGAAAACACACTACAAAAACATCTCAACACCCAAAAAAACACAAACAAATAAATACGACCACACAGGTGTATACAAACTTACATGTAATAGTTGCGACAAGTTCTACACTGGACAGACAGGCAGATCATTCCAAACACGCTACAAAGAACACATTAAAACAATAACCAGAGGACACAATACAATCTACATACGCCGATCACATAACCAATGCTAACCATACATACAACAACATAAATGCGGACATGGAAATCCTACACATACAACCCAAGAACCAAAAACTCAACATACTAGAACAATACGAAATATACAAACACACTAAAACACACACCGATCAAATTCAGAACACACAGATCAATTTCAGTACACACCCACTATTTGACTCCACTTTTCAACACATTTCAACAATAAAACGTACCCATACAACAGACAGAGAAGTTCGAGATGACGCCGAGATCTAGTAAGCTCTGAGGATGGTCTGATGAAGCACCGAAACAGCTGTAAGCCGCACAGACTTACATAATTAACACGAGTAAGTCCGCTAGTTAATCAATTACTAATTGGAGTTAAATGTGAAGAACACAACAACGATGTGATGTGTGCAACATGTACAGATATGGAATTAAAATTTGATGGGGGTCCATCTGTATATGTAGACAACAATTTCACACGGCTGTCCACTAGTAGCATATAGGTATAAGGAGCTCCTGTTTACTGTACATGCGCAGTGTGTTGTAAGCGAAACTTATAATAAGAGAGCTCCAAATTTTATGTCCGTATCTGTAACTGCTCCTAAAATGATCGGATGACTTCTTTCAGAGCAAGAACTGCGAAGAAAATAACTGTAGCTGGTTTGTTTTCAAGTACTGTACTGTGAGTTCTCTGTGCAATGTCACAGTTTAAACTCATGTTACAAGTAGAGTTGAACAACGCTCCCAAAAACCCGCACGACAGTATAGCTCACGTAGCGTCGTTGACTGCTTAAGCGAACTTTCAAGACATCGAAATTGGTTGAATCGTCACAGTTGTTTCTACCAGACTGAACTTTTATTTATTTTGACGTTATATACATACACAAACAATCAAGTAGCCTACTTAAAATATCATCTCTACCTTTCAGTGTATAACAACCCGTTCCCCAATCTTTATTTAATTACTACGCCTTTATTAAAAAGGTTAGGATTTTTTTTGTTTTGCTTTTAATTGCTTTGTACAAATTTTGTTTTTCAATTTTTAACTAAAAATTACATCATTCTTACGCACTTATCACAAAAATTGTTACAAATCATACGACTTTACGAACTTGATTCTTTACAGTTTAATTATGCATCCTAATGTACAGTCTTGAAGAATTTACAAGAGTGGCGTGATTTGTAACAATTGTTGTGATAAATGCGTAAGAAAATGTAATTTTGTACTTAAAAAAAAAAAAAAAATTTGTACGGAGCAACTATGAATTCACAATACAATTTTAGCTTCAGAATATTAGCTAATTAAAGAAATGACACTCCTGAATAGTTGATTCTTTATCTCGAATATTTTTACCCTTAAAACTCGAGAATAATGATATTTTACTAACAACTTCAAATTAATGTAACTATGAAAATATTGAGAATAGGACAAATGTTTATATGAAATTTTTGTTCAGAATGTCTTCGGAAATAAGCTCCGTAGGGGACGGTAAATCCTCGTGAATCACTATGTATATGTGATCAGATGTTTTATCAACATTTGCAGTAAGGTCAAGTAGGCTAATGAAACACAGTAAAAATAGTTGACTAAACAACAGGCATGCCTACTTAAAAATATAAAATTAAGTCTTTTTTTTTATTTTAACAATTAATGTTTCTGGAAATGCGATAGTGGCAGGAGTGGTGTTCTACGCATGCGCAGTTTTTTCCATCTCCGTCTTTCTTACTTCTATCTCGCACAATAACGGTTTCGGAACGCAAAGATAAAGCTTCAGAACTACACCCCTCTGCGTCAGTTTCTAAAAAATCCATATTTATTTTTTTAATTCTGTTTTTTTTTTTTTACTTTGCACACTTATGAAAACTTAAGAAAATCATCGGAACCATTATTATCGTGTCATTTGTATTGTTTTAGCTTAAATATTTCAAATAATTTTCGACGAACATGTTTAAAATTCTGTAGTCAGGTATATGGAGTTTGCCAATTGTTTATTCATATTTCGTCTTCGATACTAGACTAACTATGAAAAACACCTATGCATGGAGTCACATCTGCGAGAATTAAGTAGCTTTATTTCTCTAACGTTTTCTTTCTGAGAACTGTGTGTGCAAATTTTGGGATTCATAGCCCAAAGGTTGACTGCATTGAACGTTTCATGGTTAGCAACATGTGTACAAAGCTTGTATTCATCGATAAAGTGCTTTCTCAATTATTAACGTGTTTACATGCAGGGAGGGAAGCCAACATCTCGTTTATTGACAAAATTTTAGTCTTTCATAACCCACTCACAGCCTGGAGCAGTAATACAAAATATGAAAATAGTCTATGAAATTATTAATTTGTTTAGGTTGGAGAAGCATGCAATTTTCGTGTTTACTGGGTTATTATTTCATAAGTTTCGTTGCCCAAAGTACGATTCAGGTCAAAGTGTCCATTTGAACAGTTCTTCCCGGGAATTACTGACTTGTTTGAGCGAGGTCCATCTCTTTCGTTAAGTTTACTGGATGTTAATTTCTATGTGACGGATAATTAATAATCCCGAGTTCTTTGTAACTAGCGATTTCAGTTTTCTATCATTCCATTCATAAAAGTAGAACTAATGACTACTAAACAGTGACGGATATTCAAAAAATGCTACACATGCATTGCAAATCTGTTATTTTTTTAAAACACACTTCCTACAATTCAAATTATTTTTGTATTATTATTATTATTATTATTATTATTATTATTATTATTATTATTATTACTATTTTATTTATATTTATTTTTCTCGTTTTATTTTCTGCACAAATGTTAAATACTGCTGTATTTAGTTTAAACCTAGACCATACATATAACAGATTGCTCATCCCTGTGTTAAAATCGGTAGCACTTTGAAGAGAACGACCGCCAAGATCGCCAACCGTCCGCCGTAAACGGAAACGAGATGGCAGTACAGTCGCTAATGCAATTCAAATAGGAGTTATGACGTGACTCCTTATGTAACAACTAGATGGCAGCATAGTAAACCTGACAAAAGTTGTTACCGTCAAACCTTATAAGGCCGAGCAATCTGGGTATATATTACCTAGGTTTTAAATCAAACTAAGTTAGACTGAATTCAATTATATGCCCTGTATGCTGCATTCAACAAAAATTCTTTCTGAAGCCTCGGGTGTATTACTGTATTACCTGGATTGTTGTGATTTTGATTAGAGCTGAAGAGAATAAAGCTACAAAAACTTATTGAGCATTTCATGTAATAGTTGTGTTTGTGTATTAAATTATTTTAGAATGGTGTATACCCTTCAAGAGAACATAAATCATCCTTATTGATTAAATTTAGGAAATTACACAAAATAAGCTGTGTTTTCATCCTACAATCAACTGATAACAAGAAAAATACAGGTTGCCAGGCTACGATAGAAATCAAAAGATGCGAAAACAAATGAGGTGTATAAATAATTGAACGCTCTTTCATATTTAAATATAAAAATATTGGGGTGCCATTTGAAATTTTAAAGTGGGGAGGCTGGGGGGTTGGGGTGAAATCTAAAATGCAATTAAGCCTGGTTTCAGATTTCCCCCTAAATATCTTAATTGACGTGGTTTTTTGTTTAAATTGAATTCAATTTAAATAATTAGTTATTTAGACTGGGAAATTTCGAAATGAAAGCCCTGTATATTGAACATATGTAAGTATAATAAAAACAAAAATGCATTTAAAAATGAACATGTCAAATATTTAAACAAAAACAAAAATATAAATTAAAGAATTCACCGCCGTATGAACAAACTCTCGTGGTCGGGAATTCAAAACCGCATTGTAGATAAGCAGAAAGAAGAAAAAGACAAAATAAACAATTAATATAGACAATAAAATAGCACAGATTACAAAAACAAGAGCCTATATGATAAAAAGCAATAACAGTTGAAAAGTGTATAACAAATATTCACGAGTATGTAGGACTAATATTCACAAATTAATTATCTAACCCTGTGTTAAATTCCCTTAATAATTTCTATAATTTTAAGTTTAAATTTAATCGTACTTATGTTAGCTAAAACAGGACATTAATTTGTTGTATAGTTTTAAGCCATAGTTGAATACATGTTTCATACCAGCAGCCGTTGAACTTTTGGATTCTGTGAAATGAAATATTATACTCCTTCCAGTATTATAATATGCAAATATGTGTTGAATTTTTTATTTTTCTTATGAACGAAAGTTAATAATGTATATTTATATATCTGCTCCAGTTTGAAAATGTTAAAAGCCGAATAAAGACGTTTAATAGGGTAATCAATAAAATTTTTCAGAAAAATTTTGATTATTCTCTTTTGTAACAAATTCAGCGGCTTTCTTATGGATTTAAAAACATTGCCGCAACTGAAAATGTCATAATGTAATAGAAATTGAACCAAGAATAAATGAATTAATCTTAAAATATTAATACGGAGGTAAGAACGTAGAATTACAACCGTTGTTTCAGAAATATTTAAAGATCGTAAGTTTGAATCTAGCCATTTTTTTTTATTAGATGCATACCACTGTTTGCTTTGTGATAAGTTTCATTCCATGTTAAACTACTGAAAATAGCTACGGTATCATCTGCGTAAGAATATATATTGCAGTTATTTTGTGGAAAATCAAGCATCAGTAAGCTATTAATATACATTATAAATAAAATAGGTCCTAACACTGTGCCTTGAGGCACACCTATATATCTAAGGCTTATAGTAATTTAAACTGTGTTACAATATTTTCACAAGGATGATGAGACATCATAGACAAATAGAGAAAGTGCTAATTCTATAAGACACAACAGTACAATAGAAAACTACCAAATAAAAAAAAAGACAGATATGCTGGATAAAAATAAATCTCGTAACTTGCGCATAATGTTATTATGAAAGATGTACAGGGAGATCATTTTATTTTTACTTCAATTTTTATTGTACCTGAGTTTTTGAATGTACTTCACTCCCACCCCTTCTACGAATGAAGTTCAACCGTCTTCCACACAGATCAAAGTCATAGTAGCCTTACCGTCACAGTACGTTCCAAAAATATGTTCGCGTTTTCCAATGACGAAAGAGCTTTCAATATTGCATAATTTTCGCAAAGGTACTGTCGTCCATTTGCCTACGTCGCATTCCGGTTTTCCCCACCAGCTTCTATTCGCCTCTCGGTAAAGGCTAGTGGCTGGACTGTCTTAGCTCTTTTCTGAGAACATTAATTTCTGTTAGGAATTGGACATATACGTAATATTATACCCATACAACTGTTTAAAATAACTTAAATAACAGGCCTCTTTAAGTAATTAACTGTCACGTGATTTCCCTCCTTTCTACGATCCTGCGACATAATCACTTGGACGGACAGTAGATAGAATGTCTGAGTAATTTTATCTTTTCGGATCGAGCAGAAGTGAAGATTGAATTTACAGTACGTAAGGTACTCTTTTATAGAGTAGGTACAGAATTATTTCAACATGAGTTAGGCCTACTAGTACGAAGGACGAAACTGGTAATTGGAATTACATACATTAATCGAAATGAACCGCCATCATTTTGAAAAATGTGTTTAAATATCCATATTATAATTATTTTTCAATTTAACTTCATTCTCTGTAGTGTACGCTAATGTGCTATAGACACTCTAATATACACTGCATAATGAATACGTCCGTATGGACAGCTCAGTTCGTGAGTAAAAACACTCATTGTTAATACTGTGCTGTATTCTGATTAAACAAAAACCTAATGAAAATGATCAAACTCAAAAGCGCGATATTTCATAGTTCACGTAAATGGATGAATTACTTTTCTTCCCTCCTATACCTAGTAAAGTGATTTGTTTGTATATTACGCCATCGAACTCCAGTCATGGAAGGGGTTAGCAACCGTTGATTCAAAGGTATAGGCAGGTTAATATCAGAAATGTTAGTAAAAATAAAATGATGTCCCTGTACTACCTCTGAATGAAGAGTACAGAACATGTAACAAGTATTCCCTTTAAATGCTATTTTTATGCTGTGAAGTTTTTTTAAGATTTGGTGAAAAGAAATGTTGATTTTGAAGAAACTAGAAGCGATATGACGTATGAGGAGTGTGGCCAATCAAGCTAAAAATCAAAGGCGAAACGCGAGCTGTGTTCATACACCTGTGCACATCTTTGGAAACTTATACACGCACGTTGCCTCTCGCAAGCAGCGGACGTCAATCTCGCCTGGCTTTCAAGAACAATCGAGCTGTGTCTCAAAAAATGAATGGTTACTGCACACAAAAATCTCACTGAAAACTCCCACAGATAATCACAACTTACTTACCCCATCACACAAAATCATGTTTTTATATAGAAATCAACAAACATTAAAACAATCTTGCTTTGAGAACAAAAAGTAAAAATGTAAATATTAAAGAATCATTTAATATTGGTTTATATTTATAATACGGGAATATTTTAAGTCCAATTTAAGTTCCATATTTTATTTAATGACATACTGAGCTGCAGAGATTATTCGGCGTCGAAATTCAATGGCAGAAAAATTGTTTACTGATAACTTCTACTAGGGATAGGGTTCTCTACCGTGCTGTGAATCTACGACATAAACCTAAGCTTAACTGCACTTCCTTCCCGGAAGAATATATGTTTATCGCCTTCGGACAGGACTGAACCAGTGATATATTCACAATTGTCTAATATGTTTCCGATGAGCACAAACCATTGCCAAAATTATATCTATTGTGATGTTTGAAACTTCTTACCGGAATAATATACAGAGTGTTAGGGATATACGTGCAAATATTTTTATATCTGTTTAAGAAAAATGCATGTAAAACAACACTTCAATTAGTTTTCCCGTGCTCTAATATAGTTCTCCATAAATGTGCCACGTATTTTAATGTTTGAAGTTTTATGAATAATCGTACTATGAAAATCCTGTCACTTTAGACCAGGGATGAGACGATATTAGCTCGCAATCACGGTAGAAGAGCTCGACCTTGATTATGAGCGCATAGCGCATCCACTACATAGCGTTCCAACGTAGACGTCAGGGATGTAAACTAGTGGCAAAAAAACCGGACCGACTCTTGTAGCTGATTTCAGAGCCTTGTTCACTCCAGAGCACGATAGACTGGTAACTAAGACTTTCGTGGTTCGAATCCTGCCTGGGACGGAAACTTTTTTTTTTTTTTGTTCCTTATTCAGATTTATTCCCAATACTTTTCAATTGCTGGTAAAATTCATGTTCTGGGAATAATAAGTTAATTAAGTAGTAAAATATCGCTGCAATCGAAAAGTATTGGGAATAAATTTGAATAAGGAAAAAAATTTTCCTTTCCAGGCAGGATTCGAACCACGAAAGTCTTAGTTACCAGTCTATCGTGCTCTGGAGTGAACAAGGCTCTGAAATCCGCTACAAGGGTCGGTCCGGTTTTTTTTTTTGCCACTACCGTACGTACATGCATATACATCGAGTAAAGGCAGTAACTATTACAATAACTTGCGTTACTAAATTTCTAGTTATGTAATAATTATTTAATATAAATGTAGATATATAAACAAATCGCAAAGGAAAGAGGTTTTAAGAACAAAAAGAGAAAGAGAAAAAGTTAATTGTTTGTAAATCATTTTCTTGTTAAAAGCAGTTGTTTATTCTATAAATTGGTTAGGAGGAACTAATATGATCTACCTGGTTGGTATGTGTGATCTGTAAGTACCTTCGAGCATTTATTTGAAAAACAATGACAATATTGATCGAAATAAAGTGTAATGATTGTGTAATTATGAAAATGTAGTCCAGACTCTCCAGTGGTGATTATGTAATGAGTTTTCTTAGAGTGATTTGCGAGATGCACATAACGCGGAAAAGCAAAATCATTAAATTATGCTATTGAAGAGCCACCGTAATTTTTGGGGTCAATCATTTAAGGGGACACGTATGATTTTTTAAATTTCCACAATTTTCATCCAAAATTTGTGACATTTAAACTACATAATCAAAGCTACAATACTATCACCTGTACAAAATTTGGTGCCATTAAGTTTAATAGTTTTGAAATTACATTTGAAGAGTCCACTGCAAGAATGATGGATGTCACTTTCTTGTCGAAAATGAACCAAGCCTGTCAATGCATACCTTGAAACATATAGAATGTACATAGAGAGTTATATGGCATTAACAATGATAGTCATTGTCCAGTAATGATCGGAAAATCTCAGTTAAGCTTTGAGCGCTAGGCATTTCAAACTTTCAATTGCTTCTCCTGCAAAATGTATTTCAAATGAAATCCATCATTCTTGCAGTAGACTCTTCATTTTTAAAGTTACATTTTATATTGATGTCACTAAGAAGGCTCCTTGCATCAAACTTTTCAAAATTTTTAGTTTATATTTGCTCAAAATCTTGAAAATAATAAAATTATGGGAATAAAAATTAATTAGCTTACTGAACGCAGTCTAAATAGAGAGTCACAATAAATTTATTTTATTGGGTTATTTTACGACACTGTATCAAGATCTAGGTTATTTAGCGTCTGAATGAAATGAAGGTGATAACGCCGGTGAAATGAGTCCGGGGTCCAGCACCGAAAGTTACCCAGCATTTGCTCGTATTGGGTTGAGGGAAAACCCCGGAAAAAACCTCAACCAGGTAACTTGCCCCGACCGGGATTCGAACCCGGGCCACTTGGTTTCGCACCCAGACGCGCTGACAGTTACTCCACAGGTGTGGACGTCACAATAAATCTTTGAACTTTATGAATTTACCATTATAGCGTATTTAATCTAAGTGTAATATGAAGATTTTCCGAAGAAACTTAGTATCAATATTTTATAAAAATACTAATTACATTTTATGTATTAACATTTAATTGACCTTTGTGAGAAGTTTCAGACCAGTATAAAAATAACTGTTGTGAAAATGATTCTTTTATGCAATAAACTGCTTTAAATTTTAAAGTCGAGAAAACAGCATTAAAAAGACAAAATAAAAACATTTCTCTCAACTGACGCACCGTAGCTATGTTTGGCCACATTTGATTATATGGTTAGATTATTTGAAACAGTTTAAAATATGTTCATTATAAAAAAAATGAACCTTATACTTATATTAAAATCTTTATTGTAATCTCGCTTGCGATCTGTCATGGTCTGCTACGTTGTATGTGCTGTACACCCTTCCTTACTGCTGTTGTAGCAATATGCCTCAGGCAGAAAAGCGCCGCGCCTGTGGAGAGAATTAAAAAAAAACCTCGCGTTGGGAATTACCAGTAGGCATCGCATCCCTGCTTTAGGCTATGCACACGTGTTTCGATCACATGTACTCCGGCGTAAACACACTTTTTTCTATTTATGGGTCATTAACCTTGCAGGAAGCTCACCAATATTTGACGTACTGGAAGGATTCACGGAACAGAAAGAGAATCTGCAAACGTAGCAATGAAACTCTACTGACTACGATTTCCAAACCGTGGGATTCTAAACAGAATAATGTTCGTTGTTGTGTAGCAAAGACTCCGGGCTACAAGATCTCTTCGTCCTCGGATCGAGAACAGCCAGTGACGTTGTTTCCTTTCGTAATGCGTCACAACTTAAAAACAAGTCTACATTATTATTAATATTAAATATTAACTTTTGTGCGAGATCGTGCCTATTTGCTTGGTTTCCGCACAAAACCAATCCGCAGAAAGTCTAAAATTCCACATTCAGTATTCCCAACCTAACACACATAACAATTTCCCTCTTCTTACCGCTTAAGTGACATATTGATTTTACTGCTTTAGGCTTTTAACATACTATTTTTAGAGACGTTTAATATAGTAATAATTATAAATTGAAACTTACCACTGCAATTTCACCTAAATTGCACTGTTAATTATTGTTTTTAAATATTTGCAAAAATTAAGTAAACTCTACAACTCCACTAAAGTTACTGCATTCGTGATGCAAATAACATTAAGGAAGCCGTGAAAAAATCAACAAGATTCCAGACTCATCATAGACTGGGGGAAAAAAGACAGACGTATATCACGGCCTGCTGGAGTATAGTAAACACAGAAAACATTTTAAAGCAACAATGTTGAAGATAGATATTTTTGTTTTGCAAATTTGCCGTCATTGAACAGAAACCAAGATGGAGATTTCATTGCAACTAATTAGAAATTCCTCTTTCAGGTATGTAATAAACGATCTTCGCACAAAATAATGTACGATACACGAGCGGTATTTTTCTTTCAATTCTCGGAAATTAAAAAAGCTCAACTACGTTTCGCTTTTTCAAACTTTTCCTCGAACATGAAAACTTCAACATACCGCTCTTGTAACGCATATTACTATTGTTAACAATTGAGAGATGATATTATTTCGAATGTTTATTTCATTTCGATAACAACACGTTTTAAAAGTGAATTTGTTTCAATTCTTTCGTGATAGCTTAGAAGTAAATGTCATATCGTTTATGAAGTACTTTAATTTTGGTAATTTAAATAGCATTACTTTCAATGCTTTTATTTTATTGCAGTCTACTGTCCTTACGAGAATAGAAATGTACACTGTGTTCGAAATTTGAGCGTATTACAATACAAAATAAATAATTTAATTCCATATTTTAATGTAAAAGGACATCAAAAAGCCGTTTGGATACACGTGAAATTATTTGGTTATCTGTTACAGTACAGAGCTTCATGGTAAACCTAGATGATAAATAACCCACAAGTCTGGATCCTCGCGTAACTAGCCAGGCGTTCGTAGGGAACATAAGCCGCCTGGAAGTACGAGTATTAATGAACCCAAAAACGTGTTACTTTTTCATGTCTAAAAAATAACTTCGAATATTGATAAATTCTTAACATAATCATTGTTATACTGTATCCTATTACTTCTAAAAATATTTGTATGTGTAAAGTATAAAATGGGAAAGTTTGTGTACGGTACTGATTTTTTATAAAATTTTATGAAGTGAGATAATGTTTCTGAAATTGGGAGTATTGGTGGATAAAGTTCTTTGAATTAAATTCGTAGAATTTAGACAAACCGGAGAAGAGTAAAGCTCTCATCCAATTATTTTTATCCACAACAACTCCGGCATGAAACTAAATTCCAAGAGATGAGCCCATCTAGTACCCGACAGGGCGAACTTCCGACTTGACCTTGTAGGTAAGGGAGCTGCAGTCGATCAGGTGACTTTGTGTTACGATACGATGACGTCACAGCATGGTTGTTGCACACATTTTCCGCGTCGGAAGTTGGTTTTGCCAGTTAGTAACCGCATGTGTTACTATGCGTCTAATAACGGTTATTGTGAATCGTTTAAACCCTCAAATTATGAAAATCTCTGTTCATTATTGCCATTTAAGACGCGTTCAACCTTTGCCACTCCGATTACGATAAGAAAGTGTACATAGAGCAATAAACGGCATAGAAAACTAATTTCTCCTAATGTCAAGGAACTCAGAAAAACTCGGTAACATTCGTTACCTCAGAACAGCTGTATTTACCGCAAAATTATCATCATTACTGCAAATAAAATAATAATAAGACTTGATATTTGAGAGAAATAAAACTTACCTTTAAAGCTGGCAACGTTGCATACATTACAGTGGGTAGGTTGAGAGTGATAACACATTCTTATTAACATCTTCAAGTAGAGATAGTTCACCGCACTGAAATGTTCCCCACAGTTCATGAGCTATCCGATTATTATTATTCTGGGTTTTCGTAATTATTCTTCTTCCAAAATTAACTGTGTAAAAGAGCCAATATGTCTCACTTTGCACAGATTTAAATACATCCGCAATTTCACAGACGGATAGATGCGACTTACAAAACTGATTTTTAAATGTCTATGAAATGACACAGCACCGTTTGTAGTTCACGTGTTTGACGGTTAGTCCAAAGTATTGAAGGAAAGTAGCTTCGTTACTGACGTAGTCTTTTAATAGGTATTCCAGAAAAAGTTTTAACTGAGGGTAATTGAGGGAAATGCTACGTAATTCTACCTAAAATTAAGCGAAATGCTACGTAATTCTACCTACAAACAAGTATTTCAGAAGTTTTCCAATTCTCGAATTTTGATTCGTATGTTCAAGACCAAGATCAAATATTTTTGTATTTCCACCAACATTGTCCTATGTGTCATTTGGATACAAGGAAGTATGTTGTTAACAGCAGCATGAGCCACCACTCCAAGGTCTAAAATCATGATTTGAGGTTTAAAAGTATAACTACACAAACGACAGATACAGTCCCACACATGTTTATACGTTAAAATTGTTTTCGATAAAATAAAACAAAAAAATACTTTTGACATAACTAGAGTTCTGCGTTTGGTTACTTTCAGTGCAAGTTAGATGCACACTAGCTTCGCTTGCAAAGGAGAACTATGACTCATCTCCCCGCTCCGTTTCGTGTTACATCTGCTTATTCCTATAGGACAGTATAGGCATTGTACAATGAGAATGCTACTCACGTACAAAATATACTGCCATGTGCATTTAATAACAAACAAAATATTTATTTAACGCCATCTTATGGACAACAGATTATTCTCACAATAAGTAAAATGAATCTAGATTAAGATAGGCCTAATTTTTTGTTTCAAAATATATTTTTCGCCCAGAAAGTAAAAGTCAATGCTCATTATTTGTCGCCTATTCACAGAGCTTTGAATATTTAAATTGCACTTCTTTAAATAAATAGATAGTCTATATTTTACCAAAGCGAAATGAGTTCAGAAGTACAATATATAATATGATAATTTATTGAAAGACTTGAAACTTGAATATCCACTTTTAAAAATGAGTAAATATTAAAATATAGCTTATAGGCCCTATAATATATTTCTGCTCTGACGTTTCAACTTCTGTTCGCTTAGAAATATTTGTAGGTTGTTTCTGTGTCCATGTATTACCGTCTCTAATACCAGATTACAGAAATTAATTATGAACAGGCCTTCTTTACACGTGAACGTTGTAAATGGACACAGCCTGTGTACAGTATGTAGCCTACACATCTATACTAATAATAAATCTGTAGCCAAAATTTTTCTGGTAATTTTAGATTTTCCAAAAATAATTCGTCCTAACATATATAACTAACCGCCCTGAAACCTAAAATCGCTTTTTTGACATTTTTGTTTGTATGTCTGTCTGTCTGTCTGGATGTTTGTTACCTTTTCACGCGATAATGGCTGAACCGATTTGTATGAAAATTGGAATATAAATTAAGTTCGTTGTAACTTAGAATTTAGGCTATATGGCATTCAAAATATTTCATTTAAAAGGGGGGTTAAAAGGAGGCTTGAATTAAATAAATCGAAATATCTCCCTTATTATTAATTTTTACGAAAAGTATTACATAACAAAAGTTTCTTTAAAAATAATTTCCGATAAGTTGTATTCCACGCAAAATTTTGATAGGACTGATATTTAATGAGATAAATGAGTTTCAAAATTACAATAACAACGCCATCTAAGGCGGTG
Organism: Periplaneta americana; assembly: GCA_025594305.2. NCBI lineage: Eukaryota > Metazoa > Arthropoda > Insecta > Blattodea > Blattidae > Periplaneta > Periplaneta americana. The sequence goes on from JAJSOF020000037.1 coordinate 33,161,452, forward strand.
TAATGAAATAAAAAAACAAATGACTTCGTCTATAAGGGGCCTTGGAAAGCAACAATCGAAAGCTATGAAAGATAGCCTACAGAGAATGTTTCTGTGTTTGTATGAAGTAATATCTTAAGCTAAATTAACCGATTTGTATAATTAATTATTATTTCACCATTGGAAAGTGTAGTTTCTCTAGATAGCCATAATGCTATAATGTTATTACAGTAACTTCTGAGTGAATCGAGGACAGGTAAGATTAAAATAGCTTCTTATGCACAGAAAACTTGATAGGCATTCGTTTCCTGTATTTCCTAAAATAATTTTATGATCAAATGAGTGGTCTCTGGATCAAAATGATCGCATTTTAATTTTTAATACAATTTAAATTAAGTAACATATTAAACGATTTATCCTTCTATCAAACACGAATGTTCCCTGGATCAAATGTCCTATTTTAATTATGTAATTACTTTATATTTATTTCTAACAGGTGCAGCGGAGCGCACGGGTACGGCTAGTCTATAAATAAATGGTGGAAATTACAGTAATACAATAAATCACAATAAAAACAAAATTATTTAAACAAACTACTTGCTTTACGAGTGGCTGTATTCATTTTAAATGTTTCAAAAGAAAAATGTCTCCTTTCTGATAAAATACGTTTTCTTCTTTCCTAATGAAGTGCTCGCTACGAAATTCTCATTTCGAACAGTCTAGCTTTGTTTTGTTTTGACATGGTTCACTGAACAGCAGCAGACCTCAAGTGTGTGCGTTGCGCTATACTCCGTACATACCTACACAGTTGCATCACAGTCTAGTATATACAGTCGCGAAGCTCAATACGTAGTAAATATGCAAACATTAGATAGTTTCTCACCACTAGGATCGCTAATATCGCCTCATTACAGGCAATGCAAAATAGTACCGTCACAGTCTATTGATTCTAGCATCCTCAAAACTCAAGCTTCGTTACTGTATATAGTAGACTGTTGTTGCACGTTGCTCAGTTGCTTTAGGTAACCAAACGCAGGACTCTTAGACATAACCTACAACGGAATACATGTGCATCGTATGAAGTTTATCAAAGCGCTTAGAAAATATGTAAAATGTGTGGTCTGCTAACTTTTAAGATTGGTTTCACTAATCAAAAATACAGCAATATTATTTTAGAGAAATACGAAACAAAATACATATCTCACTTTTGTCACAACTCTTAACCCATTTAACTGGTATGAAGCTCCATTTACGGGTGCATACTAGTTCAGTCCCATCAGATACACACCTGTAATATACAGTACTAATTCGGTCAGGGGGTTCAAAAAGGTACAGTACTAATTCGGTCCGAACTATGCAGGTAAGAGGCTTACAAATTATATATATATATATATATATATATATATATATATATATATATATCAAGGAGACTGTTGCAGTGTATATTATGAACCAGCTGTCGTAACAAATCCGACTTGTTTTCATGTTGGTATGATATCGATACTGACGTGTTCTGATGTTGGTTGTGAATCTATCCATGCAAAGTTAAATGGTTTATTCTACACCACTCACCCTGACATCTTCCAATTAATAGACGTTCTAAAACAAATTCAAATTGACACATACAAATTAGAAGACCAGCAACAAAAAGAACAGACCAATTAAAGAAAGACAAATGACAGAATTTGTATCTATAATCATTTCGCTGTAAGAAAAATCCTAATGTAAACAATAGCACGTGACTGAAGTGAGGCTTCATTGGCCATTGTTTGGCGCCATAAATTCTCAGTATGTGACGCCTACTGTTGTACATTGTTTCATGTTAAACAATTCCCGTTACTCGTCAAGTAGGCCTAACCTCACTACTATGCATTCATTTGTTTAGGAAACATTTACTTTATAATTACTACAATTAAATTATTTTTAAGTCTTATGTCTTCACAATGGACAGTTGAGGATACAGAAGCCATACTTCAATACTAGCTTACGTGAACGACTACGAGCTCAAGTGACGCCAGCTTGTTACAAGAACAGACTATCTCGGTATTACTGTCGGTATTCATCCGCGTTCATAGTATGATACATAACAAAATATAAAAGTAGCTTTTCTTTTACATAGCGTTTTACACATGAGTGAAGTTAAATGTTTCATCGTATTTAACAACTAGAATTCAGTTTTTTATTTTCAAATAATACAAGATTGTGGTTTCCAAATACGAACTAGATTTTCCTGCGTCATGTGAGTGTTTCGACTGGGAGCCAATCACGGGTATGACAGCAACGTGCTTATGTTTACATTAGGATTTTTCTTACAGCGAAAACAGTATAAATCAAGCTCCATCATTACAGTGCCCTACCGGGCTTTAGAGATGAGTAAAAAATAACACAACAGTTATTTTGGAACTGTTCCGGTCTCGGAACTGTTGCAAAAATGAACAGTAGGTCGGAACCTCCTGTTCCGACTTCGAGCTGCTCACTTGTCCAGCTGTTGCAGGCCGCAGTACTGCGTTGCGCAAGGCATGTTCCACTCCGAGACAACAGAGAACAGTCGGCACCCGTTCCGTTGAACCATGACAGCTCCGGCTACACTGTTCTCGTCGTTCTTTATGTTGTACTTGGAACAAGTTGGAACTAGAAACTCTCACGTGGATGGAGGGAGAAGTATAGAAGTTGAAATTCTTGGAGTGTGGTCATGAGCAATGATACTAATGACACAGAGCGAGGTGCGATGCGAAGTTTAAATTATTACAGTACATTGGTAGGCCTACAGATGCGTTTCTAACATTTTACTAAGCCAGTGTGGGGGTTTGAGGTTTTACTACTGCTAATATACAGGGACATCACTTTATTTTTACCAACATTTTTAACATTAACCTGGCTATACTCGGAAACACTGTTACCTCTTTCCATTACAGGAGTTGGGTGTTACTAGTGCAATATGTAAACAAATCATTTTACTAGCTATAGGAGGAGAGAAAAGTAGTGTATCCATTTATGTTACAGGAAATACAGTAGCCTATTCCGATTTTCAGTTTGATCATTACTTTTACGGTATTTTATAAAAAAACAGTAGAGTAGTAACAATTTTTTTTTTCACAAACTCAACTCTTCATGTGGTTATATTCATTATGTAACGTCTACTTTATTCAGCATATTACTAACCTAATTTATTCCTGAGAATTTTGTGACTACTTCCGTAAAAAAAAAAATTTCTACAGCTAACTTCTTGACCGATTTGTTAGGACTTCGCTGCATCCTTTCTCTAGCATCTTCTACAGCATCTTCTGTCACCTTTGTTGGCCATGTTACACCTTTATTCCTTTCTGTACACTCTGTTGCTCTGAATTTATCTACTTGATTAATGACATTTCTACGAAAATATTCCGTAATGATATAATCAGCAAAAAAAAAACTGTTGTTCACATTCGGTTATATTGTAATTCCAGTTTCCGTCATCGCCCTTCATACCTACAAACAGTAAAACAAAACTCTTGTTTAAATAATGTTGTTAAGTACCGTACCATATTATAGGGTACCGTACTTTCGGTAACTCTAATCTTCACTTGTGCTCAGTCCACACAGATAAATTCAGTTATGCTACACACCACACCTGTGTGAAAATAAATTTCATCTTCTATAGAAAATGCAACATATTTCTGAAACACACTGTACTCGGTAGTGTTTACTTCACTGCTAGCAACAGCGGCGTAAGTTTGTGTGGCTGACGCTAGCGAGGACATTAGTGAAAGTGATGGGAGTCAAGTACATTCAGAAACGCAGGTACAATAAAAATGTAAGTAAAAATAAAGTGATGTCCCTGTATAAATATATACAGCGACATCATTTTATTTTTACTTCAATTTTTATTGTACCTGAGTTATTGAATGTATTTCACTTCCACCCCTTCTACTAATGAAGTTCAACCGTTCTCCAAGACCGCATATACAGTCATAGTAGCCTTACGGTCATAGTAAACAGTACGTTCCAAAAATATGTTCGCGTTTTCCAGTGACGAAAGAGCTTTCGATATTGAATCATTTTCGCACAGGTACTGTCGTTCATTTGCCTACGTCGTATCCCGGTTTCCCCCACCTGCTTTTATTCGCCAGCTAGTGGGTGGGCTGTCGTCTTAGCTCTTTTGTGAGAACATTAATTTCTGTTAGGAATTGGACGTCTACGTTATATTATACAACTGTTTAAAACAACTTAAATGGGCCTCGTTAAGTAATTAACTGTCACGTGATTTCCTCCCTTTCTACGACCCTACGACATAACCACTTGGACGGACAGTAGATAGTATGTCTGAGTAATTTTATCTTTTCGGATCGGACAGAAGTGAAGATTGAATTTACAGTACGTAAGGTACTCTTTTACAGAGTAGGTACAGAATTATTTCAACATGAATTACTAGTTACGAAGGACGAAACTGTTAATTGGGATTAGGTATAATAGTCTATAGTGCGATAATATGCATATTAGAACTGAAGTCTGTATCGAAATGAACGGCCACCATTTTCAAAAATGTGTTTAAATATCCATATTATGATTATTTTTCAATTTAACTTCATTCTCTATATTGAACACTAATGTGCTGTAGACAGTATAATATACACTGCATAATGAATACGTCCACATGGACAGCTCAGTTCAAGAGTAAAAACACTCATTGTTAATACTATACTGTATTTTGATTAAACAAAAACCTAATTAAAATTAACTCAAAAGCGCGATATTTCATAGTTTACGTAAATGGATGAACTAGCTACTTTTCTTCCCTCCTATACGTAGTAAAGTGATTTGTTTGTATATTACGCCAGTATCATCGAACTCCAGTCGTAGAAGGGGGTAGGAAACGGCGTTGATCCAAAGGTATAGCCAGGTTAATATTAAAAATATTAGTAAAAATAAAATGATGTCCCTGTAGTTATACCTTTTTTATTATTTATGAAATTATAATGTAATTATTATTATTATAACTAAGCATTAAGAAAAGTAAAAATAAGTATTAATGATTTTAGTTTTTTTTTTTACTACGTAACATGGAGAACAAAAATTGCGCAGACAACAGTTCTAAGTTTGTCATTGTAAGGTTTGTTCTTCATTTGTTAGCACTTACGAGCACTGTAAAAAAGTTCAGTCAACATTATAAACTGGAACCCATATAGCTTGGCGTGCTCCGTCCACAAAATCACTGTGATCTTCACGTAACGACAGCAAACCTTCTCGCAATGAAAGTCCAGGACTATTTTTAACTATGTGCATTTTTCAAACAGAACTTCTAAAATTTCCAAATTTAGAAAATGTATTTATTAATTGCTGAAAAATTGCGTCTTTTCGCGAATAACGACAGAAAATATGCTAAATTCGCGAGTCACAGGATTTTTGCGATTTTTCGCGAGTGTTCCGAGAGTTGAAACGTGTAATTATATATTTTTTATGTGAACCAAGTTTTAAACTATGTTTGTTTGGTTTTTAGGTTTTTCGTGATTTCGCGAGTCACGAATTTTGACTGTCTCTACTTATGATAGTCCTAAGCCTTCATAGAATGGGAAACAAAATGTTGATTTCCAACCAGTACTGCTCTATTTTCGATCCGGGATCGAACTGTATTGTTTACTTCCTGGCGGACCAAACTAGTATATATTTTTGACCATGGGACGGAACTAGTAAACTGCGTCATTTGCCGAGCGGGGAGGAGCGGGTAAAAATTTACGACGCTGTCTTTACAGTGGTAGGTAAGCGAAAATGAGTAACACTACTTTTCTGTAGGCATCACTGACAGAGTTCGATAGTTTTCTTAGTGTAATTTTACTAGGCCGGAGGATCAGTTCTTCGCAGTTTGTACTTATTTCGAATAATATGAGTTTCAATTGCCTTCTCACTTTTGTTTTCATGACAACGATCGTCTCTAAATTGAACCACTATTTCACTCTCTTCCGAATTCGTTTGTTTTGTTAGCACGCAATTCTTTTTTTCAGTACATTTCCACGATATATTACCTGCGCTTAATCTACGTTATTTCCTGTATTTGAAATTGTTAACAACAAGGCACACGTCACGATTTCTTACCGTTTTAATGAACACCGTAAAAAGCACAAACGATCGCACTGAAATATAGCAAGTCGATCACGACACGACTACACTACCGGTACCCGGAAGGCAGACAGAACGTTTGAAGTGGAAATTCTGAATGCAACCTCACTAGCGACCTCTAGTGACAACTCTAAGGATGATGTCACAAACAAACGACCTATATTATCCATTAATTAAAACGAATTTGTTTATTTTAATAAGAACATAAAGTAGCACAGCTAGTATTAAAGTGATATTTGATTACTTCTACGAGTATTCATATTAAAATACTCATCAAGATGAAGTATTTCTTACTGAATACGTAAGAGAAACAACTCTAGATGGCATCACTCCTTCTTACGTGTCTAGAGTCGCCATATTATTCAATTATCTGTGTTTCTTTTAACAGCAATATTTTCGGAAATGTATTTATGATTTTGCGGAAATGAAAATGTCGTAAATCCTTCCTTCCGTGTAATGATATACATTTTCATAATATTGATATGACTACGGATGGTATATATAATGTAGAATGCAAAAATAACAAAATGGAGATCTGAGAACAATTTTGAAGTGTACTTATACTTCTTTTTTTTTTAAGCTGGGACATGACAGGTGCGTTGCGATAGGGAAAACAACTGAATGACATATAGCGTGGTAGGCCTGTTGCTATGGTAACAACGGTTGAGTTGCCAAACTTACAGTTCCCACGTGGCGAGTGCTTAATAGTTCTCTTGGTAACATTTATTGTGTACACAATGTTAGCATTGGTACGTTTCGTCTTTGTTTCTTTGTCGATTTTTGTATTGTTTTCTTACCTTCGCGTCAATTATTGTCAATAAATGTTTGAACGTCAGCCATCTTAACGACAATTGCTATACTTGTTTCTTTGAAAGATGGGACATGACAGGTAAGTGGTCGAGCTTTGAATTACAGCGCTATGTTGCCAATATGGACTACCACGCTGTCAGCTGATAAAAGCTAGTAATTGACGTTTTTAGTATCAATATTACTTACAGGGTCTGGGTGGGAAGAAAATAACAAACCCCATATTTTGATATAGGCCTAAAGCTGAAATACTGTTGTGGTTGGAAAATATGAACAAGAAGAATGAGCTTAAATATGGACTGTGGGCGTATATAAGAAAATAAAACACTCTTTCTCAATATGTGGGAAAAACGAAAAGATATGCTCTTCCTGTTTATCTATTTTATTTTAGTAGGTTATTTTACGACGCTTTATCAACATCTGGGTTATTTAGCGTCTGAATGAGATAAAGGTGATAATGCCGGTGAAATGAGTCCGCGGTCCAGCACCGAAAGTTACCCAGCATTTGCTCATATTGGGTTGAGGGAAAACCCTGGAAAAAACCTCAACCAGGTAACTTGTCCCGAACGGGAATCGAACCTGGGCCACCTGGTTTCGCGGCCAGACGCGCTAACCGTTACTCCACAGGTGTGGACCCCTGTTTATCTATGACAATAATAGTTTCATGGGTCATAAATTTAAACACAAATAATGTTTCACTCTTGCCAGCAACACAATGTTTTTTTTTTGAAAATGTATAATCTTATTTTGAAAACGTATACTGATGAAACAAATTAAATTATAAATGTATAGACCCCCCCTACAATCAGATAATCAATGAAACAGGCAAGAACTAACAGTTCACTGATCACAATACAGCTGTTATTTTTTTCCCCACTTTCTGCGCGTTATTTTTTCCCCACCCAGACTCTATTAAAAAAAAAAACTTTATATAAATTTGCATAATCTTCTAGACTTTTGCTAGACGGTAGAGTCATCACAGAATGCAAACACGCAGGAGTACTGCAAAGCTTTTGCCAGCTCTTGTGACATTTGAAACGCAAGCGGGCGTATTGAAGTAACACGGGGTTCTAGCGCAATGAATACGTCCCACGTGAAGTTATACAATTTCAATAGACCGTGATGAGTTTCGAATGACAGTGTATTCATTTGTATGCACATTATTTCAAAACAAATGAAGACGCATAACGCTCGATATAGCAAAGGAACAATAGAAACAAACACTCAGCAAAAATCTGTGCATTATAGAGAGGCCTTTAGCTTCGAATAGCAGTTTATCCCTCAACACGTATCATAGTTCGTATACTAACAGTATCGAATACTAGGAACAGTTATCAATTTATAAACTGATCCACTTTCTGACGTCGAATTACGCCCCTCCCATCGTTCCTCAGAGGTGACATTTCGGAGTTGGATATGAGGAAAATATATAACGCAGAAATATCGTTGTAACCGATACACCAAGTTGAAGTGGAAACTGCGAAAGACGTATACAGTTCGAAAGCGGATGTTTTTTTTAACTTGGTTATTTAACGAAGCTGTATCAACTACGAGGTTATTTAGCGTCGATGGAATTGGTGATAGTGAGATGATATTTGGCGAGATGAGGCCGAGGATTCACAATAGATTACCTGACATTTGCCTTACGATTGGGAAAAACCTCGGAAAACCCAACCAGGTAATCAGCCCAAGCGGGAATCGAACCCGTGCCCGAGAGCAACTCGGGATCGGCAGGCAAATGCCTTAGCCGATAGATGAATATAGGTTAAATAGGGTCCGTCTTCTTGCTTATCAAGTAATGTGTAGTCTTAATTATTAACTATGCCACATTTATTGATTGGATAAACGTTTTCGGCAATTATTTGCCATCATCAGATCAACATAAGTGTCTTATTATACATACTGAATACTGGTTACGAAAATTAAGTAGAATAAAGTAATATTCGGACAAGCAAATATGGTTCCTACTAGACTAAATAGATGTTACAATGTAATTAGTCGTGCACTGACTCTACAGTTTACATAATGTTCAAAATGAAAATATTAGCCGACAGAGCTACGCCGGTAGCTATGATGATGATGATGATGATGATCTGTTGGGAAGAAGAGTGAAGAGTATATGTTAAGGTGACCAGACGTCCGATTTGGGCAGAACAGTTCGAGTTTTCAGAGTCATGCCCCTTTGTATCCTCCACGTTCGGCTGGGACGCTTATATGTTCCGGTTTTCCCAAGTCAAATGAAATGACCAATTATTTGTGATTGTAAATGTAATAATGTTTAACTATGAACACTATTCTCCGCGGAAAATCTCCTGCATATGAGAACCAATCGGAGATCGCTGCAGCGTTGTAATATAGATGGTTTGTGCGAGTGACGTCTCGCGTGAGGGAGACGGCAATACCGGAGCCAGAGGGAGGGAGAAATCAGTTTCCCGCTGCGTTAAATATTTATCACGTTGTACCTCCTAAGACAGTCAATCAATCGCGTTGTAACTTTTATGGGTGATAGGTGATGTCTGAGAAAAGCAAAGAAAAAATTCGAAATCAAAATATTTTTTGGAAACAGAGAAAAATAGACATTTTGATTACACAACTTTTAACACTGTATCACTTCGGAATATGTATCAACACATATGGAAATACTACACATCCAACCAAAAAGCCAGAAACTAAACACATTAGAACAATGTGAAATATAGAGACACACGAAAACACACCCAAACGAAATTCTCAACACACAACTCAATTTCAGAACACACGCACACACTCTTTGACTCTACATTATACCACACGAACACACCCTCACAGGAAACAAAACAAGAGGCGCCAAGACCAACAATGACCAGTTCTGAGAATGACTCATAAAAGGTCGAAACATGTAACACAAGAAAGTCTTATCATACATATTCCGAAGAATAGACATTTACACCTTCAAAAGTTGGTTAGCGGTCTTTTTTGGTTTCACGTTAGATGGGGGGATCAAAGTGAGAGATATGTTGAAAAATAAATGGAAATTACTTTTAAAAGTTACTGCTTCCGGAACTCAAAATCTTTACTGGTTTCCGAGCTACGGCGAGTTAAACGACCGTTTAAACTCAGGTTTTGTCTATTAAAAGAGGAAGACCGCTGGAATATAAAAAAAAATAATAATAACTTGTAAACTCTAAATATCAATTTGCGTGATCTGCGTAAAACACAACCTTTTGTCTTTCTTTTTATCACTATCACTTGCTTCCTGAACAAGGTGTAACAGATATATTCTTTCACATGAACGTGAAATGACCTGTTTTGTGCAAATATAAATACAGAGGAAGAATGATAAGTGCATGTCAGCTTGAGCATGTGTGCTTGTTTTTGTTTTCTTGTATCTACATGTCTTGAGTGGTACAGGCGTTCTAAACAATAGCGCTATTCTTCCGGAATGCGTTAAGATCGAACTGCGCTACAATCCATATCCTTGTAATAATTGTACAGAGGAAACGAATTGACCTAAAATTACGGTTTTTTTTTAACGTACTACTTATAAATGCATTCTCTTTATATCTGACAAGCTACTGAATTTCAGAATTAAATAATGCTCGACCACCACAAGCGGAGAGAGAATAGTTTCCTTGGGGGGGGGGGGGACAAAGCAAAACTATAGAATTCCCATATAACGCAGTTATGGTGTCATCACAGTCTACTATATACGGTCACGAAGCTTGAGTTTTGAGGGTGCTAGAAACAATAGACTGTGACGGTAATATTTTGCATTGCCTGTAATGAGGCGATATTAGCGATCCTAGTGGTGAGCAACTATCTAATGTTTGCATATTTACTACGTATTGAGCTTCGCGACTGTATATACTAGACTGTGGTGTCATTTACGTCCTTCCCTCGTTGTAGCTTGACAGTAGTACAGTACAGAAAATCAGAATGTGATCATTTAATAGTATAGAGTTTGAACTGTAGATCTAATACAAATTATAATAAGGCATAACTTAAAACAATCTCTCTCTTTTCCTCTCTCGTACAGAAACACATATACATCAATAAAACTACATATTACTGCTAACAGAAAATGTTTTATATTAAGCTTAAGATATCATAAGAAATCAAAAACTTTAATTTTGTGTTGTTTGTGTAAAGAGAGATAAGCCATAAAAATGGCTTTGGAGACAAATTAAAATTAAACATCGGATCGTTATTGCAAATAATTTTCTACACAAATAAAACATCAACTGCTAGTATTCTTTTGATTTTGCACACCCACTTGTATAATTTAACTTGTGTGTTCATCTGGGAACAAAATTCCATTTGCACAAAAAAATGACTTACACATTATACCAGAACCACTTTTCTTTTTTCTTCATTTTTGTGCAGTATGTTATTCATATTTCTCCAAGTGGTGGTCTGAACATCTGCAGACTTTTAACACATGAGTACAAGCTGTTACAAAAGAAACATTACAGTGCTTCCATTCCTCAAGTGAGGTATAGAAATTCTTATACATTCAGAAATTTAAAATAAATATTATAGTCCAGACACATGATCTGAATACATTAATTCGTCAACTTAAACACAAAAACTTAATCATAAACAAAAACAAATTCAATATTTTCTAACGTTAATAAAAAAAAAAAGATTTCAGACAAGTTTGGGGGGGGGCAGTGTCCCCCTGCTCCCCCATAACTCCGCCTATGTCGACCGCCAACGTTCCCTTAAATAACGATATTCCTTCATTAGGCAAATCTGCACGCCTGTGATTTGCGGGAGCTGTGAAGCTGCTAAAGGTCATATGCAGGAGGTTTGCCGCAGAGAATAGTTAATAGTTATGACCAGAGACCGGAAGTTTAGGCATTATGAATCATTAAAATAGGCAGGCAAAAAGGCATCATAAATAACTAAAACAGGCAGGCAAAAAGGCATTATAAATAGCTAAAATACGCAATAAAAGGCAATTACAAAAACCTTGCACTAGACCCACAACTTGCACTTTCCACAAAGGGATTTCGGCAGCAAGAAAAGCTTTAAGTAAGTCGAATGCAAATTGAGATTTTCGACTCGATGTTGCAATTACTGTTGGAAGCAAAGAAATCTTCTTCCCAATAGCCTTGGAAAGTGCATTTTTGTGTTTGGTTGTACTGATATGTTGCGATATGAAATGTTTTGCTAACTACAACAACGTCGCAATGAAAACTGAAAGGAAAATAACCGTTAAAAATAACGTTAGACCCGCACTCATTGTTGCCTTGTCAAATAAACACAAGCGATAATTAAAACGCTTACTGTTATACATTTTTGCACGGCAGCACTCATTGTTGCAAAGAGAATATGAACTGAGTGAAAGACAATAACATACATTCGGTGAAGTCACTTTCATTGTAGCGGTTATAGAAATAAATTTAAAAATATACCTGTAGGCAATTTTTAATAAAAATTAATAAGTAATAGATAAATAATTAAATAAAAGCAAAAAAAGCATTTATTTTGTAAATTAGGCATTTATATTTAAAAAGGCAGAAAAGGACAACATAAAACTGTAACGTTTCAATCACAAAGGTATAATTCGTACAGATTTACTATCAAAATGAAGATAGGCCTAGATTTAACACATTTAAAAAGACATTCTGCCAAAGTTCCGGTCTCTGATTATGACTTATAAGTGTAGGTGTTAGCATTAAGTAGTGGGTAAAAAAAAAGTATCATGTCGCATTGCATCAAGTAAACCCAATTACAAAAATTAGTCAATAATAAAATTACTAGTATGTTAGATATGCCACTCTTGCATTTAATAATATATGACATTGTTGAATCATAAGATTATTCGCGTTTTCATGGCTCATAAGTTCATGTTCCTTCACGTGCAGAACCATATAGAAGAAGCTGTTATGACCTCGTGTAGACTGTAGAAAAATATTTGTATCAGCAAAATTACCGAGAGTGCGATAGTTACGCATTTGCTCCCAGCTTCGACTCTGAGGAATATGGTCACTTTATCACCTTATAAAAAATTATGGTTTATTTAACGATGCTCGCAACTGCAGAGATTATATCAGCATCGCCAGTGTGCTGGAATTTTGTCCCGCAGGAGTTCTTTTACATGTCAGTAATCTACTGACATGAGCCTATTGCATTTAAACACACTTAAATGCCATCGACCTGTGCAGGGATCGAACCCGCAACCTCGAACACAGAAGGCCAGCGCATACAGACTACGCTACCCAGGCCGATCACTTTATATATATATATATATGGTGGAGGTAAAGTTGAAAGTTGGACTGGTGATGGTGAAGCAGAAAAAGAGAGATTTTTCTCAATTGCAAGAATGTATTAAGGAGAAAGGTTTATAAAAGTAATTATGACAACAAAATAAAAATGTCTTTCTTATGAAATCCACTGAAACAGAAACAATATAATTAAAATAACTTCCCAGGAATTCTGAAGATAACGTTTTAGATTAAGTATAATAATTTCATTATTGTATTTAATATAGGAATTACAATAACACAGTATTACAAATATCCAACATATAAATTTCTTACATCTCTATCACTTACAATAAATTCAATCTTTACCTTCAGAAATATTTACAGTTAAATATTCTCACTATATTTTCATAATAAACCAAGGCAGTGGTAATGCTAAAGTCATTGGTCAATGACAAATTCCATAGGTTTTATAAAATATACTGCAGAAAGCCATGGTAATTTTAGTTTTTTCTGTCATTGGAAACAGTGTTTCAGTCTTAAATACAATATGTACACACTTATATTAAAGAAGTTCCTAATGAAAGTACAGTTGATAAATAATGGGATTTGTCATATTTCTTTGAGTAACAGATGCAACATATCTCAGAACTATTTCTCATCCAAAAACTGGACAATATGCTATTGCAAGAACAGTCAATGTTTGTGGTTTAAACAAGATGCTGATTACCACAATTTTGCACCATCACCCGAAGATTTTTAGGTGAAACATTCCCACACAAAACGATCAGATTGGGGAGATCCTATGTAATAGGCTATATATGAACTATATGATTTAGTATGCTTAATACTTCATTCATTCATAGTTTTCTGCTCAAGGGTAGGTCTTTCATTGTAAACCCAGCATTCTCCAATCTTTCCTATTGTCTGCCTTTCTCTTAGTCTTCGCATAATTATGATTTATGTATCTTAATGTCATCTATCATCTGATATTTTCTTCTTCCCCAACTTTTATCCTGTTTACCATACCTTTGAGTGCATCCTTCAGTACGTAGTTTCTTCTCAATTAGTGATCCAGCGAATTTTTTTTTCTTCCTGATCAGTTTCTGCATTATTCTTTCTTCACCCACTCTTTCCAAAACAGCTTCATTTCTTATTTTGTCGATCTGTGTGTGTGTGTGTGCGTGTGTGGGGGAGGAGGAGGAAAGCACGCATGTGCTTATACATGCATGTGTATTACATTTACAATGGGTAAACAAGAACTTGGATCCTTCTTCTTGCATAATACATTAGGTTTGAAAACTATTATGTCTTAAACTTCTGATTAGTGTCATGTTTTCCAGTCTATGTTTCATTTAACATCAAATTTGCTAGTTAATATCTACAGGTCCACGTCTGTGGAATAACAGATAGTACGTTTGGCCGTAAAACGAGCAAGTCCAGATTCAAATCCCAGTTGGGACAAGTTAACTGGTTGGGGTTCTTCCCCTTCAACCATTTGAAGCAAAATTGCTGGGTAACTTTGGGCATTGGATGTCGGGCTCAGTTCGTCTTCATAAATTTCAACTTCATCTATCATCTTCAATAGTTCAGGTCGACCAGGAGATGCAGCAGACGTGATGTGATTCACCTATAGATGTCATCTGTTAGGAGAAGCTGCATAGATTCCAGGGAGGCAGTGGGGCTTTCACAGCCGACTATGGCAGACCAGGGAGCTATCAGAGCTATGTAGCTGCCTCGGACAGATGGTAGCACAGTGAATTGCAAGATCTACCATGCTGCGATCTTCAGGTCAATATAGGATGCAGCAGGATATAGTACGCGATTTGCGAACAGGTGCCATCGGTTTGAGGAGGCTGAGGAATATCAATAAGAAGACTCCAACAGACCTGGAAGCTATAGCTGAATCGATAAGATGGCATCAAGCAGTGAATTATGTAGTCATAGGATTGCGGTCCTAAGGACTTCAACAATCATCTCATAATGAGATCAGGATAATAACTCTTAGGCTGCAGTGCTATCCTTTGGGCCTCCTCAGAAAGAAACAAAAATCTACCAAAATGAAATAAGGTATAATTAATAAATATAATAAAAATAAATACTTTAAATGTTGAGAGTCATAATGAGATTACAATCCAGTGTAAAAGAAAACAGTTATGTTAACTGAAAATTCATTAATTTTCTTTTACACTGGATTGTAATCTCATTATAACTCTGAACATTTAAAGTATTTATTTTTATTATATTTATTAATTATACTGTATTTCATCTCATAATCGTCGCCATCACATAATGGCCGCATTCTTATTTATAGACAAACTGACCAGGACTTCAAAATTTCACTGCATAATCGTCGCATGGATATTTCTGTTTATCAGGATCAAGAATTATTTAAAAATAACATGCCGCCACTGCCACACAAAGTATCTTTATGCTCAAGGTCGAATGTCGAGAAACAGTAGTGACAGATGACGAAAGTGAATGGAAAGGGGGGTGCGAGATGTTAGCACCAAGCCAATGACCATAAATGCCTTCAGTTCAGTACAATTGTTGGTTGTGAGTGGTTGTTTACGAGTGTTCGGATACTTTTTTAGGCCTAGACCAATCATCTTTCCACACACTGGTTCAGTAGATAGATGATATAGACTTCAGTTTATCAGATGTACCTATACATATGACTCAACAATACTGTAAATGAAGGATGGGTGGAGCGGGAGAAAATTCCGATGCCGGATTGAATTCTCTCAGTTTAAGTTCCACCTCTTAGTTTCCCTTTAGTGGTCAATCCTCATGCACTGTGACACAGATGTGTAACAATGGAATTCGGTATGGCTTAGTGGATAAAGCGTCAGCAAATAGAGCTGAAAACCCGGGTTCGAGTCTCGGTGCCGGAGAGAATTTTTCTCCGCTCCACTCATCCTTCATCATATGGTAATGCAGAATTTCTGCACGGAAACATTATGTGTACTTCGGTATATTGCAATAATATGATATGCGTAAAATAATCACTTAGTGATTTAAAACGGCGCTCATTCCATCGGATCCCGGCCACTTAGTCACTCGTAATGAGTGCACCTCTGCACATAGTGTGTTGGACATTGTGCCACTGTCACACATCTGTGACACAGTGCATGAGGGTTGGCCACTAAAGGGAAACTAAGAGGTGGAACTTAAGCTGAGAGGATTCAATCCAGCATCAGAACTGGAATCCGGTGTGGCTTAGTGGATAAAACGTCAGCACGTAGAGCTGAAAATCCGGGTTCCAGTCCTGGTGCCAGAGAGAATTTTTTCTGCTCCACCAATCCTTCATCATATAGTAACGTAGAATTTCTGCACTGAAATATCACATGTACTTCAGTAGATTACAATAATACTGTGAATGTTTTTAGTTAATAAAAAAGTGTTTTTTTTTTATTCAATAACATCACAGTAATTTGTATTTTTTAAGGTACTACTTATGTTAAGGTTCCAGTGCCACACACTAATACCGGTTCCCCTTTTTTCCCCCTTCCCTCCTCTTCTGCTATTGGCCCTGCTTGCTCACACATGCCCCCATTATACCCATATGTTAGCTGATCACTTTAAGTTAATGCGACCAGTCGTTACCATTTTAATAATTTATTCTTCACATAATGGTCGCACCAAATATTTTCACGCAAAAAAAAAAAAGTAATAAAACATGCGACGATTATGCGATAAAATACTTTAATTTGCGTTCTTCAAGACTTTTCAGGAATTTATTCTCAGCTGTCTATAATCATATTACATAAATAACTGTTTCTTTATGACGTAAACTGAACTGATCAAGGAACAAATTATTTTCTGTGTGACTTTTTAAGTTTCTCTCATCCCAATTCTCATCGACTGTACTCCCAGAATAACTTCTTTCACATCATTTGTTTGTATTTTCCCAGATGAAAGCAAATACAAGGTAGCTGAAAACTAGGACCTATTAGCATGTGTACGCATATGTCGATTGAGTTTGGATTTTGTGTAAAAAGATTTCTTGCATAACTGACACAAGTATGGACGTTCACCCGTATGTATTCGTTCGTGAATAATAAGATGTTGATTTTCTATAAATGATTTGTTACACTGTGTACACGTAAATCTTTTTTCGCCCTTATGATAACGCATATGTCTTGTGATCTCCGATTTTGTGAAGAATGAAAGTTCACACAATTCACACGGGAAAGCCTTATGTCCAGTGTGGAGCAGTTCATGCCTTTCTAGACCTGATTTTGTAAAGAAAGACTTGCCACACGTACTGCACGCAAAGTCATTAATCCCTGTGTGCCGTTTCTGATGAGTCTTCAAGTTTGTGAGCGTTGTAAAAGTCTTCTCACATAGTGTACAGGAGTAGGGCTTCTCCTATTGTAAACAAAAAAATTAAATAGACTACATAATACTAAAATTACAACTACCGTAGTACTTACCTTTTGATATTGTTATTACTCTAAATATCGTATTTCTACCTAGAATTTTCAACCAAATACTACTGCGTGTTCAGTTCAAAGTGTGTCATGGCTCGCTGTATGCCGTCATGTGGCTAGCTGATGAGCCTAGAGAATTCAATCTTCCTACACTTCCGCAAAGGCATATTACCTATGTGCCAGAGAAGTTGCCTAGCAAGTACGGCGTTCATTCTGAAGGGTACTTACCGATACGTACAGTAATGCCAGTAGTGGCAGGAATGTGAACTGTTTGGAAACACGTACTGAGGTGAGTTTTTTCTTACTGTCGGGATATGTGGAGAGGTTAAGACGATTACTTACGTATTTGATGACATTAACTTCGACAGTCAACATGGACACGGAGCATTTGATTTGTGTTGTGGAATGTTGCCGTTACCGATGATAACAAATATCTTGCATACTATTTGCCCACGCAAAATACAGTTCGAAAGAGGTTATTGTAGCACACAGACCGTACAAACCGCCATCTGTTGCTACGATGTTCAAGTTATACCGTACACGTTCTCAAGTTCAGATTGAACGCCTTGAATAATAGGCAACTTCTCTGACACAAAAGCTGAAACTCGCTTCAAATCGCTGACTCAACAACAGTGACTTCATGACACACTTTGAAATGAACACCCAGTAAACATTTAAATTGTACACGATAAAAAAAAGAATACTGGAAAGTCATAAGATACGAGTATTATAACTTAAATTTAGAATAAAACTTTTGTCTATGTTGACTGTTAGTTGTATTAATATATTTTGAGAAGGAAACAGAGTGGAAGTTGTGGCAACAAGACATGTTATGCTACATTAACAGTCAGACTCAGAATTGTTCTCTGCAGTATTAACTGTACATCCTTTGTGTCCTCCAACGAAGCATTGGGCTTCCAGAAAAATTCTTCTACTTCTTAATGAGGTCACAGAACACTGTCGCTCTTGTACCAACAGATTTGTGAGAAGTTTTCTTTTCAATAAAACTTTCAATGTAATTAAGCTACTGGTCGAAAGATTTTAACAACTCTTATGAATTCCAAAGCATTAAGATCTTGGTGGTAGGGTAGGCTGACCAGACGTCCCCAATTTCGGGGACAGTCCCCAGTTTTGAGTTGCTGTCCCTGGGGAGCAAATGTCTCTTTTTTGTCCCCGGAAATTAATTTTGTCCCCAGAAATTTTCATTTTGTTTCAATGACATTTTACTCATGAATATTTAAGTATAGTGATGAAAACTGCTGTGATTCATGCACATTTCTGAACGGTTCTCAGTATGAGACAGAAAAACCAGCAAGCACAGTATAAGATATTCTGCACTCTTTGAGAAGAACATAGGATATACCACCTTTGTCTTCATTCAAGTTGAGCGGAAGCATTAGAACTGCTGCAGCGTCCATTTTTAAGTAGTTCAAAAAATGAAAAATTTTGTGACAAATCAACAGGTGAAAATTGGTGTGACGTTTTCAACATTTCAAAAAAAAAAAATCCATTCTATTCCATTTCAAAATCTTCTCAAAATAGTGTCATTAATCATGTGTCTTTCAGTCAGTAATTCATCAGTTGAAACGCTTTTCTCCACAATGAACTCAATCTGAACTGATGAAAAGTCAAGAAAGAAAATTGAAACAGCTTTGTTACAAGTGAAAACGAACTTTCATTTCTCATGTGAAGAATTTAGTGTGAAGCTGTATGGGAATGAACAGATCCTTAAAAAGATATATTCTTCAGACCAGTACTTGTAAAATGTATGTGTGAGAATTCAGTGTGTACAATATTATGTGAAAAAGGCTTCGATACATGCGTCAGTACTGAAATTGAATTCTTAGTGCCCATAATTATGTATAGAAGTTATGTGTGTTTATTCATTTAATTCCAGAAAGTTAAGATACTCTACAAATTTAGTGTGCAAAGATCTATAAATGTATCTATGGTTACATGTAATTTCTGCAACATTTCAACGGATAGTGACTAGATAAGTGTTTGTGGTTTTTCTTTAAATTTCCGATGTCCCTTGTTGAACCATAAAAAATCTGGTCAGCCTATGGTAGGCAGAAAGTTTCAAAACTTCGTTTATAAGTACATCAATTTTGTAATTATTCAACTTTCTCTCCAGTACGTGTATAACAAGCCTGTCGTCAGCACGTTGCCTTCAGAATCCATATTAATAATCACACAGTATTCTGGAATTACAAGCAAACATTCAGAATTGTGTTCACGCGATGCCATGCCATGGCAAACATAACAGAGGGTGTTCAAGAACATGATTAGCCATATCCACTTGTGTTAAATACAGAATGGCAGCCACTTTTAGCACTTACTGTGAAATGGTTTCCCCACTGGTTGCGTGACTTTTTGAATACTCTGTAGTTGTAATCCTTGATTCAAATAATTGATTAAATGGCGATCTTACTCGTGTTAATTGTGTAAGCATGTGCGGCTTACAGCTGTTTCGGTGCTTCTTCACACCATCCTCAGAGCCTACTATACTAAAAGCCAGATTATGAACCGACTAAACCGGAAGCAACATTCTGTTGCTCTCTTTCTGAACTCTGTTGCCACATAGTGGCGTGAGATTCAAAGCGTGTTCAGCGTTTGTCACCGATATGTTTAAAATAACTAGTCTACTGTATATAGTTCTCGATAACACTATCAACAATATTAGTAATTAAAATTACTGTTTTTAAGAAAGCACGAGCTAATGACGCTGGTACGAAATGCGACTCGTAATGCACGTGGTACTGCAAATGAACTGGCTACACTGTCTCCGTGATTCCGTTGCCAGATTTTCGTTAGCAGACGACATTTTCACGCGAGGTCCAATGAAAAGCTCCGTTCTCGTTCTCCCCTCCACCCCCACACTCAATGTGTCATCACTGCACAGGCTACCCACACTTTCCTCTCGCCCTCCCAACTACTTCCTGTTTAGTCGGTTCACAACCTGGCTTTTAGTATAGATCTCGGCGTCATCTCGAACTTCGCTGCCTGTTGTGTGGGTGTGTTCAATTGTTGAAAAGTGTTGAAATGTGGTATCAAATAGTGTGTGTGTTTTGAAATTGATCTGTATTGACAATTTGATTAGGGTTTTTTAGTGTGTCTGTATATTTCATATTGTTCTAGTGTGTTGAGTTTTTGGTTTTTGGGTTGTATATGTAGGATTTCCATGTCTATATTTATGTTATTGTATGTGTGGTTGGCATTAGTTATGTGTTCGGCATATGTAGATGTATTGTGTCTTCTGGTTATTGCTTTAATGTGTTCTTTGTATCGAGTTTGGAATGATCTGCCTGTCTGTCCTTGATTCAATATAATACATCTACATACCATAATATGGTGTACTGCAACCAACATCTGACAAACAAGCATTCTCATGGAAGCAGATAAAAAAATTATTTTTTCTTTCTTCCACCATGTTAACAATATCAAAACAAGTGCTTATACAAATTTTGACCGCTTGAACGCAATTACGAGGGCTGTAAAAAAAATATGTTTCCCTGGGGTCGTTTACAGAAAGAAAACAGAATTTCATGGAAAGATTTATTGGAACAGATACAGCAACTGTTGAGATATTTTTCAACATATTTCCCACCGAAATTGAGACATCTGTCATACTGTGGGATCAACTTTCATATCCCTGTGTCACAGAAGTCTTCGCCTGGGATCGGAACCAGTGTGTAACAGCCATCTGCACCTCTCTGTCGATCCCTTGGTATGACAAATATCTCATTTCCAGCGGGAAATATGTTGAAAAATAGCTCCACAGTTGTTTTATCTGTTCCAATAATTTTTTTCAATGAAACTGTGGCGGCCTGGTAGCTCAGTTGGTAGAGCAGCTGGCTACGGACTGGAAGGTCCGGGGTTCGATCCCAGGTGGTGACAGGATTTTTTTCTCGTTGCCAAACATTCAGAATGGCCCCAAGGTTCACTCAGCCTCCTATAAAATTGAGTACCGGGTCTTTCCCGGGGGTAAAAGGCGGTCAGAGCGTGGTGCCGACCACACCACCTCATTCTAGTGCCGAGGTGATGGAAAGCATGGGGCTCTACCTCCATGCCCCCCAAATGCCTTCATGGCACGTTACAGGGATACCTTTACCTTTTTTTACCAATGAAACTGTTTTCTTTCTTTCAGAGAAACTTAGTTTTTACGGCCTTGCAATTGCATTCGAGTCGCCAAAATTTGTAGAAGCACTTTTTTCAACATTTTTACATGGTGGAAGAAAAAAAAAATAACTTTTTCATCTGTCCCCATCAGAATGTTTGCTCGTGACTTGCCGAAGTGATCTACAGTTTCATTAGGGCTATGTTACTTGTGGAAGGTAACATGAGTCAATATCAATGTCTCTACTATTGAAGAGAAAGAAAACAATACTGCCAAAGAAGTATAATGCAATATGGACTTACCTGTGTATGTACTCTCTCATGATTTGTAAGCTGGCTTTTCTGAACAAAAGTTTTGCCACAAGCATTACAAAGAAATGGTTTTATACCATTATGCCTGTTCTCATGGCTCTTTAGTCCAGAATAGCTGTGGAATGTCTTGTCACAAAGGCTACACGCGTAAGGCCGAACTCCAGAATGGTAGCGTCGATGCACATTTAGATCTTGTTTCCGAGCAAACGACTTCCCACATTCCTCACACAAATAAGGTTTCTCCCCTTTATGAATAATTTCATGTTTCTTCAAATTATCACGTTTTGAGAATGATTTTGAACATATTTTACAAATAAAAGGAGGTTTATCTTCACCAAGAATATCGTCTTCATCATCTACATCATCCACTTCTTTCTTTAACACTGACGGGAACAGTGGTGGCGGTTGTATCTGAGGAGCAGGAGTAGGGAAAGTCTTTTTAGGCTTCACTACTCTTCTTAAACGAGTTTTTCTACTTGCTTTTTGTATCGATCCTCCTCTTCTCTTTTTCTTATCCTCTTTCCGAGAGGTGTCATTTGCAAATGATGGTCGCAATGCAGAAAGCCCATTTTCGAAAGCGTCTACATTGCAGAGTATAACTATTTTCTCCGATTGTGATGTTCCAGCTTGTTCTACACGAGGAAGAATACTTCCAAAGTTGGCCAATTTACCAGAAGTTCCTGTATTTTCAACACTTTCCTCATCACCACTTTCCTCTTTCAGCACCATATCACGACTGTCTTCATCTGCACTTTCTTCTTTTATTCCCGTGTTCTGTTTGAAACAAATTTAAAGCAATTAAGAATATATAAATGATTCCTCTATGATATGAAATACACTATCTGCCAAAAAGTAATTGGGCACTGTTTTTGCCCCTTTAGAACCTCGTGGTACCGCCTGTTCTTGGTATAACAGGAGCCACCCTGTCAGGCATGCTCTCACTAGTTTGTGTAGGATATCCACTGAAATGCGTCACCATTCCTCTTACAACATGGCACTCAGTTGGACAATGCAAGTTGACCGCATCTCCCGAGACCTCAATCGCCGGTCTAATTCGTGCCAAAGATGCTCAAAGGGATTGAGATCAGGACTCTGTGTAGGCCAGTCCAACCGGTGAACATTATTGCCTGCATACCACTGCATAGTAGCCACCGAAACATGGGGCAACTTCCATTGTCCAACTGAGTGTCATGTTGCAAGAGGAATGGCGATGCATTCCAGTTGATATCCTACACAAACTAGTGGAGAGCATGCCTGACAGGGTGGCTCCTGTCATAGCAACAAGAGGCGGTACCACGAGGTTCTAAAGGGGCAAAAACAGTGCCCAATTACTTTTTGGTAGATAGTGTAGATTCACAATGTAACACATTAAAAATTCACATTATGTATTTTTTTCTCAGAAGCTAAAATAGTCAGGAGCTTGTATGTACCATGGGCTCTCCCCTTCTACCCTGGGACTCGTGGTAGCTTGTGGGATCAGGAGTTGAGGAACCATAATAATGCCTACGTGGAAAGGTTAAATGATTCTGGAGGCTGTAGGAGAGTCCAATGACAGCCTGTAGGGAAATCTGTAGTGTGGGGGGGGGCCTTAGAGCATGCACACCATTCCATTCCAGGTAGTAAAATGGGCCCACCTAAGTAGCCTACGTGTGAGGGCAGTCCACCACCCATGCCTCTCCCCTCAAGGAAGACTAAGATAGAGAGCCAAGACCTGGTTAATGAGGACAAAGAAGATCTTCAATCACATGTTTCATAACCATCATTCGATGTAGGATAAGTAGCAATGATCAGTTTGAAACAGCTGGTAAGAGATAAGATGAAGAATGGATAGAACAGAGAAAAAAAAACTCTCTCCAGCACCGGGACTTGAAACCGGGTATTTATCTCTACGTGCCGATGCTTTATCCACTAAGCCACACCAGATTCAAGCTCCAATGGCAGATCGAATCCCCTCAGTTTTCTCTTTGGTGGCCTACCCTCATGTACTGTGTCACAGAATATGTGAATCCCCGCTCCCACTTAGCAGAACTGAATCGAACAGAATTTCTCTTCACAATGTATTTAAATGAAAGGTAGCAGAAAGCGGCATGGCCCGTCAAGTCAAATCAAACAGAACAGAATTCAGGAGCTAGAATATCTATTCCATTGCCGGAACAGAATGTCTTGTTTCAGGTATGATCGTAAGTTCTTGTGAAGCCTTCGTGAAAAAACAATTGAACCAATCCATTCTTGGGAGCAAATTTGTTTACTATTGAAACTTATTGCTGAAATAGTATTTATACAAAAATCGCAATTTAATATGAACGAAGAAAAATTAATAAATCTTGTGTAGAATTATTCTCTTTTCTATGACAAAACACAAAACACAGAAGAACTGTTCAGTTCGGTTCCACTAGATGTGGGCAGCAGCAGACTTTCCATTTCGATTCGATCCGATTCCACTAAGTGGGAGCAGGCCTTATCAGTGGCACAATGTCCAAGACACTATGTACAGAGGTGCACTCATTATGAGTGACTAAATGGCCGAGATTCGACGGGATGAGCGTCGTCTTGAATCACTAAGTGATTACTTACGCATATCATATTATTATGATGTATCGAAGTACATAATATGATATTTCCGTACAGAAATTATGAGTTATCATATGATGAAAGATGGATAGAACAGAGGTACAACTTAAACTGAGGGGATTTGATCCAGCATCAGAATTGAATCTGGTGTGGCTTAGTGGATAAAGCATCAGCACATAGAGCTGAAAACCCGGGTTCAAGTCCTGGTGCCGGAGAGTTTTTCTCTGTTCTATCCATCCTTTATCATAATGATAATGCAGAATTCCTGCACGGAAATATCATATGTACTTCGGTCCATCATAATAATATGATAAAAGATAAGGTAGTGAAGAGTAATGTACACGAGCAGTGTCTGTGTCCAGCTGCAAACTCTTAACAATAAACCGGTAGAGAAGATGACTTTGGTACAATTTGCAGACTGCAGTAAAGACCTTAACGAGTCAAGAAGTGGAGGAAACAACCTTTCTTTTGGGGGCTAATAATTACAATAGGAGGCTCTCAGTAGCCTTACGATTATAAGTTCTATTATAAGACTTAGGCTTCTAGATTTTAGTATTGTCACAAGAGAACATCCTATTACTAATAAATGTTTTCATGAAAAAACCCAGACGGACCAACAATTGAACAGACAGCTAAATGCGTTTGTAAATTTAATAATCTGATTGGCTATGTATTGTATACTTTTAGTAGAGCCATCGATGTAGCTCAGTCGGCAGACTTGCTGGGCTGCTGATCTGGAGGTGCGTTCTGGCTTCGGTTGGAACCCCCTTTGGTCTTTGGTTTCTTCCGAGGTTTTCCACAGCTGTGGGACTGAAGCCGGATGGTTTATGGCGAGTCCTTGGCATCAACCCCCTTTGATTAGATTACCCCCCTTTGATTTGATTACCTGGTTGGGTTTTTCCGAGGTTTTCCCCAACCAAAAGGCAAATGCTGGGTAATATTTTGGCGAATCCTCGGACCTCACCTCATCTCACTACATCTCGCCAAAATACTGTAAAAAATTGCACAAAATTGTAAAAATTGCAGAAAATTACTAAATTGTAAAACTATAAAAATTTGTAAAAATTGTAATTGTAATATTGTAAAATTTTGACTTGTTCCACATCTTAAAGCTTCATTGCTCATGTAAGATCTATGGAATAAAATAAATGAATGAATGAATGAATGAATGAATGAAATCAAAGGACAAGTAAACATATTTAATCTAATGGGTAAAATAAAGCAGTACTGACAAGATTGACGTGGCGAAACTGTTAAAAGGCTTTTGAGGCTTAACCAACCCAAAAAAAAAAATGAGTTATTGTACATAATAACAATGTATCGTAACACTTGGTTTCACTTCGATCCTTCCATATATTAAATTCACTGTTGGCAGTCATTCCAGTGTTGACATTTCAGTGTGAGGCTTGTCGAAAAAGTCTCATAGGCAGCAGCACTCACAAGCTTGATGGAAGGTTGAGGAGGAGGGGGTATCGATTTGCTACGATGCAGTAGTAGGAAGCAGGGCCAGGCGGGCTAGCCTCGAGATCGCAATAAGCTGTAATATGTATGTCCTGCTATATTGGCATTGTAGAGTGTTATAGTTTATAGTTTAAAACAAAAAGTGCATGCACTTGTGTGCATTACATACTAATTTTATGTAAATTGGCTCATACAGAGAGTACATTGAGGTAATTATTTGTTGAATTAAAAGAGAAACTGTTTTCTAGTTGAACGTATGAAACAAAATACAAAGATAGAAGATCGACACCACATTAGTTCATAACAGTCAAAACCCTGCACATTGTGCAGTCGTGCACAGGGCTATACAGATCTGCAACAGCATATCAGCTTTTGTTTCAGTAACGCAGTTTCAGTACAGGTACTCATTTGGCTGTCTGCGAATGGGTTATGATAAATAAAGTGAGGAGTTCACAGATAACGAAGAAGGGAAATTAGGAATCATCAGCCAACAATAATTATTTTAAAATGAAAGGTTTTGATCAGCCCATGTCGAGGTAATAGTGTTGAGACAGTTTAGATCAGATTAGTAAAGTTAATCAGTACTCTCACAGCAAAACGGACTTGACATTGGCGTTGTTTTAGAGTCTGTACTAACAGCCATCAAAGATTAGACGACTTACGACTTTCATTTCATAAGCTGGTAAGAGATGAGAATATTGTAAGGAATACATTAAGGCTCTTGAGGTTGTAAGGAGCGAAGAAAGCAACTATTTGCAAGGCGGAAAAATTTTCTGGAAAAATATATAATGGCAAATTTTTCATCTCACGTCACTATATTATGCTAATATACTTACATTAATAAATCTTTAAACCTGACATAAATAGAATATCGTCGCTTCACAGCTTGTGAA
Organism: Periplaneta americana; assembly: GCA_025594305.2. Taxonomy (NCBI): domain Eukaryota; kingdom Metazoa; phylum Arthropoda; class Insecta; order Blattodea; family Blattidae; genus Periplaneta; species Periplaneta americana. The sequence goes on from JAJSOF020000037.1 coordinate 33,188,305, forward strand.
CTACACTTTTAATTTCTTTCAGTAACGCTTCCAACTTGTCGATACTTGCTCTCATGTTTTCTAAATGAACTATATGTGAATTTAAATTCTAAGCTTAATTTATACCATTTATTAATATTAATGTTAATTTATACTGACATACAGCAAGGAAATTATTTCAGTGTAAAAACTTCACAATGTCCTATTGCATGTAATTAATTGGGAGTATATTTTCTTTAACATTTGTGTACCAATGGTCCCAATAAATAATAATGCTTGACGAACAATGAAAGAATAGGGTCTATTATTTAAAATAATTAGTACCTACAACGAAAATGAAATACTTATTCGTTTTTTTGTTGTTTCGAAATTACTGCAATATTCTTTTTCTTCAAATACTACCGGTATATAAAAATCATTTTAATAAATTATGCTTTACAAGCCACTACTTTGTCAAGTATAACTGAGTAAGCCTAAAGTTTTTTGTATTGCAATTGTCAAATATAGACACTGATAATAACCGTGTTTTTTTCCTTCTAAGTGTATTTATAATGTCCAAATGCCTATTTAATCCAACCCTAGAAGAGCAGAATAGATTATTGTACACCCCTCCAGCTAAGAACTGGTAAGAGCAACCCTTGAATGATGCAGTCCGCACAAACCGGCGATCCGCGCACATAACTGCACATTCAGAGTCTGATTTCTGACATGCCTGGTTTATAACAAAAATGTATGCTTATGTGTGTTACACACTAATTTTGTTAAAATAGCTCATACTGAGAGAATACTGAGGTCCTTATTTGTTGAATTAAATGAAAAACCGTTTTCTAGTTGGACGTATGAAACAAAATGTGTTTAGGCCTACAAAGATAGGAGATCGACACCACATTAATTTATAACAAAAATGTATACATGTATGTGTTACATACTAATTTTGTGTAAAATGGCTCATACTGAGGTCCTTATTTGTTGTATTAAAAGAGAAACCGTTTTCTAGTTGGACATATGAAACAAAATGTGCTTACAATAAAAGTAAATAAACTTTTAATCAATTTACTTGAGATAATTTTTGTTGTGCTTGTTTTATTTCAAATAAAATTCTCCCATTCATCCAAACTGGTTCTAACCTGATTCAAGTGCAAATCTGAAGTGAATTTAAAAATTCTCCCTAGTTTCGCAATGAGAGTAGACTTAAAACGCACAGTTGTCTTGAACATCCGTGCCATAACCACAATGCCTTGAGGATAATGATAGGGCACAACAATATCACGCACGCACTCACGCATATGAAAATTGTCCATATTACAGACCTTGAAAGCACACAGGGTAGCAGGAGGTTAAGACTCCAGCCTTTACAGGAAATCGGCATTAGAAATCTACTGCTATAGGCCTATATATGTCAGACTTACGTGCTTGTCGCCTTTACCCCCAAGGAAAATTTCCTGGTACTCATTTCTGTTAAAGGCTGACTTAACCTCAGAATCATAGAGCGAGGGAAGAATTAAATCATTCAAGTAAAATCCATGATTCCATCGGGAATTGATCCCATGATCTTACCACTTTCTACGCACCTACACACACACATATACATACGCTCTATGCCTTGTAAAAATATCAATAGTTTGTTACCTCAGTACCACCTTCGTCTTCCGAATCTTCTGGAGACTTCTTCATAAACTGTTTCAATGTTGCGTCTGATGATTCACACTTCATCTTAAATTTGTAAGATCTATCCACTTCACGACAACATTGTTGACAAATTAAAGCAGGAAAGCCATCTCCTTCATATATCTGTAATGGTAAAACATTAAGTTTAATCTAATAGAAAATAAAAGATTATTAATTCAGTGATATATGTATGCAGCTACGAGGGCAATAAGAATTACATTGACAGACAAGCAGATAGATGTATTTAATTTAAAAGTCATCAATTTTTTAGGTACAGCAATAGCTCGATCAAATGAATGCTTCTCACTGGAGTAAAAGTGGTTCGAATATAAATCTTGAATGACGAGTAGACACTTTGAGAAATATCTATTTAAAGTATTTTCACTTTCCTGCCAATTCTATTCTATTACTGTTCCATTTTGGATGCCATGTCAATTCAATGAAAGATTACAAACTTCGTTTGCATAATGTGTTAAACAATATGAAAACCTGCAAATCTATTCTCTGTAGAATGGTTTAAATAACACATGTAAATAAATAATGACATACTTTAGACAGATTTAATCTATGGATATGATTACATGAAAAAACATGCATGTTCATATAATGCACGGTGCATACTAACCTCAAAAGATACAAATGACATTATCCTTTTTGGTAGAGGAACTGCAAATATAGATGACATTTCGCCTTCTTTGAGCAAACAAAGACGACAAATTTCATTGAAATTAAGTGTTATATTGTGTGAATTCATTTTATAACAATTCTAAAACGAATATACGAAATTAATTAGAATCACAATATCTTCACATTTATTATTGATACAAATCGTACAAACAAGTGAACAAGTACAACCACCCACAACCACCGCCTCTTACATCGCTGTAGATACAGTCGGTTCTCTAGCCTGGTCAAATAGCACAGTTCTGTTTCCATTGCCTTCTTTACGGAAACTAGGCAAATAATCCGGTTATACTTATCAGCTGGTCATCTTGTACACAAATAATCGGGTAGTTGTCGGTTGAATTGTGGTTGTTTCTTGAGAAAGTCTTTCTTATAATATTTCTACACTTGTAGTTGCGATAAAAATCGAAAGTCGTGGTCGTATTTGTACCAATTGTACTTCGTTTTATTCGGTTATTGTCAACAAAATGATTCCGAAATTTTTACGTATAGTCAAATAGCTACAGTGTGTGCGGGAAATTTAAAATTGTATTTATCGGTGATAACATATATTTGCATTTACATCCAAAATGACAATATCAAGAGTTTACTTCAACAGCCACAGACGATTTTGGGCGTGGTTGAATATAGTTTGGAATAGGTACAAATTTTATCATGATTATTTTTAGGAATAATATAACAAATAAGGGGACCCAAATAAGCTACAATAATTTTAAGATTGAATAATGTAGACATTGTTGTGAAATTCACTAATATGTATGTAATTATGTTCATTTGAAGATAATATTGCAAGGTTATTACATCCAAGAGTAGCATTTTCTTATTTATGAAGATTCTGTAGAACATAAAATACTACTTACCGATAAATTCTACATAAAATAAGATTCTATCCAAAATTTGCTTAACAGTTGTATAAAGGCCCTGCGTGGATCAGGCGATAGCACGTTTGTCTACTGATCCGGAGATATGCTTGGGCTAGGTTAGATTTTTCCGAGGTTTTTCCCGGCCGTAAGGCGAATGTCAGGTAATCTATCGCGAATCCGCGGCCTCATCTCTTCAAATGCCATCTGTCACCAATTCCATCGACGCTAAATAACCTGGTAGTTGATACAGCGTCGTTAAATAACCAAGTAAAAAAGAAAACTGTTGTAGAGGCATTTCTGTTAGGATAGCAGTGTGTGTTTGTCTTATCCTGTATTATTTCAAATGATTACTTCACACCATGCCGATAACATGATAGGGAATCTTGAAACGTGTAAATAAGTAGGCCTTGTGTTGGGGCATGATTTTATTATTCATAGTGGAATAGATCGTGCCATGGTATCCAGTTCTGGGAGATATTACTACTACTACGTGTTTACCAGTGTATAGGCCTACACCTTACAGAACAATACAATTGCTGTTGGGGTGACCATATGTCCTGATTAATCGGGATTATCCCTTTTTTTGAGCCTTAAAAAACCTGTTCCGACTTTTTTTTTTAATAAATAGGCTCTTTTCCCGATTATTGGCGAGTTTGCAAGTTATAAACTTTTTAAAAGTGTGTCGATAAATTTTACCTGTTCTAGACTACTTGCATACTGTTAACATGAAAAATATTTCTCTATGCTACAGATTGTATCTATTAATTATGACAATTTTTAAGTTGGGTTTTGCTTAAAGAGCCGCCAAATTGGTCAGTAGTTCAAAATACTCTTATATGACTAAAAGAAAAAAAAAAACATTCTTGTGAATGACAGTTTATTGTTTGATGAAGTAATTCATGTTAATCAGTCATAAAAAAGAAAATTAAATCTGACAGTGAGCACTGGAATCAGCTTAAGGCACATGAAAAATGGTGTAGCTTCTTCAATTCTGCCAATGTGATGAACATTTCACTGAATTACTTAACATAGCTCAATATTTCTTTTCAATTCCAGCACATAATGCAAATATTGAAAAAAATTTTCAGTTTATTGTCATCATTTCATCACAATAGACAGATGAGAGAAACAGATTTATTGTAAGGAGTATAAAGTGTGTTTTGCTAACTTGTTTCAACTAACAGCAAATAAAACTGCAATGATTTTTATTCATATTTGCTTGCATAATCTGAGTTGCTGACTGCAATAGCTGCTTCTACTAATTATGATTAGAATAAAATTAGAAGCCTACTTTCTGACGAGCTAAATGTTACTAACTTTGAAAGTGCATTTAATTTCTTCTTATTTCTAAAATACTAATTTTATCAAGTATAATTTGAAATCATTAACATTTGTTCCTTATTTTAGTATTATTTACGTTTCATTTCGGAATGTGTATCTGTCTTATGATTAAGTTTAAATCAAATAAATACTGAATTTTAGAAAGCATGGTGTCCCACTTTTATCCTAAAGAAAGTGATTAAAGGCCCACTTTCACTCAAAAGAATTATGGACACCCTAATTACAGTATAGTACATAAAATAAAATTGTGTCTCCTTTGGACTGCTTTTGTTTCAGAGTTGATACTGACAGAATTTCAAAAGTTGGACCTGACAGAGCATGTGCAGAATGGTTAATGAGGAACGGAGCATTTGTCAAGTGGACTGATGACAATGAATTCCTGAAAGATTACAATGCGTTGCCAATGGAAGGAGACGTGAAACATATTAAAGAAATCGATGCAACAGATGCGTCCATAATGCATTATGGTTTTCAACACTTCAGTATGTACTTGGAAATTATACAATGCTGTAAACATTATAGACGGAAGACGCAAAAACAGATTAATGTAAACTATATGGCGAGGTTCCAACATTTATCTCCCCCAACAGGGATTTTTCCAGTCGAGAAAAATAAATCTTTCTAGACTTTCATTTCTATTTGATTCGAACTCAGTTCAGAGACATAATATTTATGGATTTATGACGTTCACTGCCTGACATTAGTTCAAATATTTTCGATCTTGTAGTCTGGTCAAATAGCACAGTTCTGTTACCATTGCCTTCTTTACCAAAACCGTAATTCATTGAATTATAGCATGATTCTTACTCCTCTTATGAACCATTTATTCATTTTGCTAATGGTACGCTTTGATAAAATAGTTTATGCTCGACCATGCCGAAATGTAGTAATTATACACCTGGTAGCAGTCCTTTAATGCATGTCATTAAAGTACACCTACTCATTAAAGTACAGGTGTTCACCCAATGAAAAGTCAGCTTTGTACCGTTATAAAACCGCAAGTATCGATTATTCTCGGATATGCAATCGAAAGAGAATTAGCGAAAAGTCACGGAGGCTGGAAATCCAATACTGTCACAGAAGGTTATGTTCTGTTACTATAATAATTAGCGTTAATTGTAAATAATATTCAAATAAATTCAATTTGTCATCTCGTTTTTCAATGTCGAATTCAATAATCAAGGTTATATCAAGTTTAACGGGATTACATCAAGGTCAATGACATTATTGTTCCTCGGAAAAAATCAATACTTTCGCGTCTGCGCACATCTCACAATTCACGACCTAGAACAAGATCACTTCCGATCTTGTCAGATACAAATAAAATGTATACATCTGAATTATTTCAAGTTAGAAATATGGTCGAGCATAAAAAGTCGTATGAAACTTGCCTATAATGGTAATTAAGACGCTCGTATGAAAATTATGAAACTCGCGCTCGTTTCATAAATATCCATTGAAGTTGCGCTCGGGTGCGGGTTCGATCCCCGCTTGGGCTGATTACCTGGTTGGGTTTTTCCGAGGTTTTCCCCAACCGTAAGGTGAATGCCAGGTAATCTATGGCGAATCCTCGGCCTCATCTCGCCAAATACCATCTCGCTATCACCAATCTCATCGACGCTAAATAACCTAGTAGTTGATACAGCATCGTTAAATAACCAACTTAATAATAAATAAATATCCATACTTGCGTCTTAATTACTATCATTATAGGCTCGTTGCATAATGTACTATTTTGGTACTATAAATCTTACATAGGGATTACTACCAAAAGGAAGTTGTCAAACTATTTAGTTAACTCTAAACTTTTTAAGTTAAAAAGTTTGGTAAAACTGACTAATTGAAATTAAAGTGCTGAGGCCTGACATAAGCCACCTGTAAGTCATATATTATTTCTAGTGATTACACTTGCTCTCTTGTGATAATTTCACTTTTTTTTTTTCAGATGGCTGTAAACATATAAATCGTATTAAATTCCAACGTTGCATGTATTTGCAAGATGAAGCTCTTGAAGGACTTTCATGTCTCAAGAATTCACTTCAGGATCTACAAATTATTAGCTGTGGAAATATAACTGACAGAGGTGTAAAGTCTCTTCGAGTACTAAGGTACATAACTTATGTATTTATGTATAGACCTACTGTGTAAGCATGTGTTAATAAAAAGTACCCAAGGGAATTTAATATAATTATAATCATTAGGGGTCAGGAAGTTCATGTCCTAAAAATCTACTAAATATGCACGAAACTATGTCTTTAAAAACCTTAAAATATGCCAATAAATATGCACTAATAAAATTCTAAATTTTTTTATATCACTAATAAATAATAATACGCAATAAACCAATAAATGAAATTATTTTATACGTAGGTCGAACTAGACGAGATTAAATTCATATTTATTGTTGAGAGTGGCACATTTCAACTATAAAAGTTGGAGATTTATACTTCGAAGAGGTGGAAGAATTCAAATATCTTGGAGCAACAGTCACAAATATAAGTGACACTCGGGAGGAAATTAAACGCAGAATAAATATGGGAAATGCCTGTTATTATTTGGTTGAGAAGCTTTTGTCATTTAGTCTGCTGTCAAAAAATCTGAAAGTTAGAATTTATAAAACAGTATATTACCGGTTGTTCTGTATGGCTGTGAAACTTGGACTCTCACTTTGAGAGAGGAAGAGATTGAGGGTTTCTGAGAATAAGGTTCTTAGGAAAATATTTATGGCTAAAAGGGATGACGTTACAGGAGAATGGAGAAAGTTACACAACGCAGAGCTGCACACATTGTATCCTTCACCTGACATAATTAGGAACATTAAATCCAGACGTTTGAGATGGGCAGGGCATGTAGCACGTATGGGCGAATCCAGAAATGCATATAGTGTTAGTTGGGAGGCCAGAGGGGAGGCCGAGACGTAGATGGGAAGATAATATTAAAATGGATTTGAGGGTGGTGGGATATGATGATAGGGACTAGATTAATCTTGCTCAGGATAGGGACCAATGGCGGGCTTATGTGAGGGCGGCAATGAACCTCCGGGTTCCTTAAAAGCCAGTAAGTAAGTAAGAATATGTTATATAACATAAAATCAGCTTCAATGAGCTTACACGCGAAAATATACCACAATAATATAAACACCAGTATCATGAAATATTATGCATTTATTAAAAAACGCCAAAATATGCAAATATATGCGACATAACATTTGGTTTGATAAACTTAAATATTGATGATTCGTGAAGATAAGTAATCAGCAATTAATTACACCCAATGGAAAAATATATGCAAATGCATGAACTTCCTGGCTCTAATAATCATGCAATGAAATGATATGCAATTGTAAATCTGTTTCTTGATTTCTTTTAGTTGGTTATTTAACGACACTGTCTCATCTACTAGGTTATTTAGCATCGATGAAATTGGTGATAGCAAGATGGTATTTGGCGAGATGAGGCCGAGGATTTGCCAATTGATTTTTTAAGAACTTAAGACATGCACATTGCAATTGAACTGATTGGAATATTACATCACTTGTAGTTTCAGACAGGAGGACCTGTGTCTGAGAAGAAGTCATTTTTGGTTAGCGGTAGGCTTCCTGCTCCCTCCCTTGTGTGTTCTGATAAGTTGTCTACTTTTTGGCCTTTTTTCCTTCTTAATGATGTATAATTGTGTACCCTAGAATGAGAGGTGATCCAGCAGCTTGAAACTCATAACACTCAGCCCTAAATATGTTGCATGAGTGAGAGTCTGCATGCCATTTAAATGATTTTTTTTTTTTAAGCCTCTTACTTATTATCCGGCTACACAAGATGCACATGGAAAAGTTTTGAAATATTTATTTTGTCATGATTATGTTTACTCAGTCTTATTTGCTTTTGTATGTTACAGTAAACTACTTGCATTGCGCATACATGATTTGCCATATCTGAAGAATAAAGAAGACTGTTTGGCAGTTTTGAAACCAGCCTTACCAAATTGTGATATTGAAATACTTGATAGATTTCCAAGACCTCAATATAAAGAACCGGACCAGCCTCAAGCACCTTAGAAATTGTACCTCCATCACCAAAAGTTTTAAGCTCCATATGTTGACTGATTTGCTGCAAAGTTTTTCTCTTTTGCATTATTAAAAAAAAAAGAAAAATTATGTGTACTCGAGTAATATATAACATGTAATGAAAAAATGTATATTTGTCATATAACCAGGAGACAAAATTATGTATTTTGTTTTTAAATGGCAAGTAATAAAAGCTTTTTATTTTCTTTCCTTTAGGTAAGCTGATTATTTAAAGTGAAATACATTATGAATAATAAAAGTTGTTGCTCAATCAGCTTTTATGACAGTAGACGTATTACAGAATAATGTAATTTTGGGAAGTGTTAAGAATTTCCTTACTTTATTTCTATTTCTTGTAAATAAAGAAATTTTTGTAACATATCTTACCATTTATTAAATAAATGCATTAATAACTTGCATCTTGAGTCTGCAGATTAATTTCGTACCGTAAACTGGGGTAAAGAGGATCACATGTGGTAAAGTGGATCATATATGTATTGTTAGATAAGTCAGCGCCACATGGTTCACGCATGCAAAGAAAACTATTTTTAGTGGCACTTATAGAAGAAAGGTTTTCTATTCATGTGTGATCCATGTGGCGCTGCCTTATCTAGGCAATACACATATGATCCTCTTTACCCCAGTTTACGGTACCTTATCAAGGCCCGCTCGCACTTAGCAGAATCGAATCTAACAGAATTTCTCTTTACAATATATTTAAATGAAAAATAGCAAAAAGCGGCACATCAAATTGAACCGACTTGAATAGAATTCATGAGGTAGAATATTTATTCCACTGCTGAAACAGAATTTCTTGTTTCGGGTATGCTAATATGTTCTCGTCAAGACTTTGTGGAGGGGGGGGGGGGGTAAAGAGCCATATTCATTTTTGGTAGCGAAATTTGTTTATTGAAATTTGTTGCTGAAATAATACATATGCAGGAAATTACAATTCAATATGAACAAAGGAAATTAATAAATTTTGTTCAGAATTATCTGATAATATGACAAAACACAAAAATACTACTCTAATAATCATTCTCGTGACAATGCTTGAAGCGAAATAAATTAACGGAAACAAAGGTAAGAATTAAAATCCAACAAAGCGCTATAAAATGAAATCTCAGGATATAGTCAAATAAAATGAAAAATTCTCCATGTGTATATCTAGTTAAAATATGAAAAATCCAATATTTGCTTTTCTTGTTTTTTTATATCTATTTCTGCCTCTTCACAGAACTATGCTAAAAATATCATGCAATTTATTTTAAACTGTAACATGCTTCAGTTTGGTTCAATTTCACTAGATGTGAGTGGCGGCAGACATTTCGTTTCGATTCCGCTAAGTGGGAGCGGGCCTTTACTGCTATGTTACTGTTTGAAATTCCAGTTATCACTTTGTCTATACAACACATAACATTTAGGGCTGATTGGAACAGAAGTGTTACTTACAATTAATAATATAATAAAGCATACTACAGAGATTGAAAAGTGTTAGACTAAAAATAGTATTTATTTTGTCTTAATTATCCTATTTGGATACTTAAATCAAGTTAACAACAGTACAATCAACAAACTGCTGATTTACCTGCTTTATTTAGTCCCATTCTAACTCATTTATCACGAAAATTTTCTGATATATTTCAACCTTTCCTTAACTTACTTACAAATGGCTTTTAAGGAACCCGAAGGTTCATTGCCGCCCTCACATAAGCCCGCCATCGGTCCCTATCCTGAGCAAGATTAATCCAGTCTCTATCATCATATCCCACCTCCCTCAAATCCATTTTAATTGTATCCTCCCATCTACGTCTCGGCCTCCCTAAAGGTCTTTTTCCCTCCGGTCTCCCAACTAACACTCTATATGCATTTCTGGATTCGCCCATACGTGCTACATGCCCTGCCCATCTCAAACGTCTGGATTTAATGTTCCTAATTATGTCAGGTGAAGAATACAATGCGTGCAGTTCTGCGTTGTGTAACTTTCTCCATTCTCCTGTAACTTCATCCCTCTTAGCCCCAAATATTTTCCTAAGCACCTTATTCTCAAACACCCTTAACCTATGTTCCTCTCTCAGAGTGAGAGTCCAAGTTTCACAACCATACAGAACAACCGGTAATGTAACTGTTTTATAAATTCTAACTTTCAGATTTTTTGACAGCAGACTAGATGACAAAAGCTTCTGAACCGAATAATAACACGCATTTCCCATATTTATCCTGCGTTTCATTTCCTCCCGAGTGTCATTTATATTTGTTACTGTTGCTCCAAGATATATGAATTTTTCCACCTCTTCGAAGGATAAATCTCCAATTTTTATATTTCCATTTCGTACAATATTCTGGTCACGAGACATAATCATATACTTTGTCTTTTCGGGATTTACTTCCAAACCAATCGCTTTACTTGCTTCTAGTAAAATTTCCGTGTTTTCCAACCTTTCCTTGGATTTCGAAATTGTTTTACTATGTATTTTACAAATATTCTTGTAATTCATTCATTTTTGTTGACATTTGGTATTTCCCTGGAACTTCTGGGGCAGTAGGCAAGAAAAATGATTTTCAACTGAGGAAAGTGGTTCTTCCAAGTCCATACTTCATGAAACTCATTGTACGCAGTATGAAATTGCAGAAATGTTCCCTCCCCCACATGCAAAGTGTACCCAATGTGAATATCCTAAACTTCATATTTAATGATGAAGCTGCAGTCATTCTTGTTGATATTAATAACACCCAAAATTTCCACACATGGACTCCTGAGAATCCACATGCTATAAAAATCAGTGGCTTCGAACACAAGCTCTGTGTCAATTTATGGTGCGGATTAGCAGTAATTATCTGATTGGGCCACATTTCTTCGAGGAATATCTAACAGAAGAAACATATGCAGATAACTCTGGTTTTTAGACGCTGTCCTAGATCATATTATATGTAACAGATAGCTCATCCCTATGTTAAAATCAGCACCACTTTGAAGAGAACCGCCAGGATCGCCACCCATCCGCCATAAACGAACACGAGATGGCAGTACAGTCACTAATGCAATTCAAACGGGAATTATGACGTTACTCCTTGTACAGGGACATAATTTTATTTTTACTTCAATTTTCATTGTACCTGAGTTTTTGAATGTACTTCACTCCCATCCCTTCTACTAATGAAGTTCAACCGTCCTCCACACAGATCCAAGGCCGCATATACAGTCATAGTAGCCTTACGGTCATAGTAAACAGTACGTTCCAAAGATATGTTTGCATTTTCCAGTGACGAAAGAGCTTTCAATATTGAATCATTTTCGCACAGGTACTGTTGTCCATTTGCCTATGTCGTATCTCAGTTTCCTCCACCAGCTTTTATTCGCCAGCTAGTGGCTGGGCTGTCTTAGCTCTTTTCTGAGAACATTAATTTCTGTTAGGAATTGGACGTCTACGTAATATCTATACAACTGTTTAAAATTACTTAAATAAAAGGACCTCGTTAAGTAATTAACTGTCAAGTGATTTCCCCCCTTTCTACGACCCTGCGACAAAATCACTTGGACGGACAGTAGATAGCATGTCTGAGTAATTTTATCTTTTTGGATCGGGCAGAAATGAAGATTGAATTTACAGTACGTAAGGTACTCTTTTATAGAGTAGGTACAGAATTATTTCAACATCAATTTCTAGTACGAAAGACGAAACTGGTAATTGGAATTAGGTACAATAGCCTATAGTGCGATAATATGCACATTAGAACTGAAGCCTGTATCGAAATGAACGGCCACTATTTTAAAAAATGTGTTTAAATATCCATATTATGATTATTTTTCAATTTAACTTCATTCTCTATATTGTACGCTAATGTGCTGTAGACAGTATAATATACACTGCATAATGAATACATCCACATGGACAGCTCTGTTCATGAGTAAAAACACTCATTGTTAATACCGTACTGTATTTTGATTAAACAAAAACCTAATGCAAATGATCAAACTCAAAAGCGCAATATTTCCTAGTTTACGTAAATGGATGAACTACTTTTCTTCCCTCCTATACATAGTAAAGTGATTTGTTTGTATATTACGCCAGTATCTTCGAACTCCAGTCGTGGAAGGGGGTAGCAAATGGCGTTGATCCAAAGGTATAGTCAAGTTAATATTAAAAATGTTAGTAAAAATAAAATGATGTCCCTGTATAACAACTAGATGGCAGCATAGTAAACCTGACTAAAGTTGTTACCGTCAAAGCCTATAAGGCCGAGCTATCTGGGCATATATGATCTAGGACGATGTGCAGCTAGTAACATGACAAAGCATATGGATGCAGCACAACAAAGCCCCATTATATGAGGCCAGACAGGTAATTGGCCTGGTAATGACATGTTTCCTGGTAGATGGATCAGGGAAGTGGACCAGTACCATGGCCCTCTCACCACCTGAATTATCACTGTTGAATTTCTTCCTCTAGGCCTGTATGAAATCCAGTATTCTTTCATAAAACGCCAGAAACACGAGAACAGTTAGTACAAGATATAACATAACCTGCAGGTAGCATCTGTCATGATACTGCTAATGTTCACAGGAGCACCTGTGAATGGGAGGACATGCTACTGAGTTTAAATGTAGGGACTGTAATTGTAATGAGATTTCATATTAATACATCAAATGATTATTATGTGAAACCCAAATGTTCCATAGTGTATTATGAATTCTTGCTTAGAACTACTATCGCATGCTGGCAAAGTTTGATGGTTTCATGACAGAACACCTGCATTTTGACAATACCATAGGTTTGTTCGGAAGTGAGTTTGTAATGGCTTGAAAACTGTTCCATCCTCAACTACTGTACATGATCAGCGATGATCGGTTTCAACTTGATTTCAAACCACCCCTGCCAGAACACCCATGTACTGTAATAGTATATTGAAAGGTTGGAAAGTACTTTTTATAAAATTGAGGAAAAGTCTGAAAAAACAAGCAGAGCGAGTTTTTCAATTTCCAAGATTTTGTAATGCACTTAACAAACGTGTGTTGTACAACATTTTTTGCACGATCATATTTTAAAAATTGCAAATACAATATATTTTGCATTGAAAGTGTAGAGCAATATTATTCCAAAGTCTTCGCAAAACTGCACTGTAATAGCACTAATAATAATAAGTGCACTGTAATGGGTCTATTTGAGTATAGTTTTATGTTAGAAAGAATGGTTTCCCTAGCAACAAGTTTCTGTGTGGAAATTCTAACTTTCAACGCCTAACAACAATAGCTGTAAATACAGCAAAAATAATTTACTAATCTAGTATATTGAAGATGTAACCAAATTTCACAGTATAGATATTATGCATGAAAACATAAAATATTAAAGTAAAATGTATGTGTGTGCCAGTCCAGTGGATAAAGGTGAAGCAAAACTATTTTAATGTGCATGCGTCAATCATATTAGATTGGTTTGTGTTTCATCCGCAAATCTTCCTGACCGTCAGAAAATGGTTTGGTGACAGTTTGATATGCTACAAGAACACGTGACTTTTAATCAGCAAATAGTCTGAGTTTGAAGTTATTTCTGCACAAACAGTAAAGCTGATGTGTGCATACTCATAATGGTTGCAAACATTGGAAATCACTGCAGACACAAACCTAACAATAAAAACTCAATGCTTCATTCTCACATACTTGATCCCTTCAATGCAATGATAAGATGTTCTAAGACATTTACCAGTAAATCACTATTTACAGTCATAAATAAAGCCAACTGAGCAGTGCTTTTTCTATCTGTGCTCTCATTAGGAGAAAGTAAATAATACTTGACAGTTTTAATTTTTATTTCACTTGATCTATCAGTAACCATCTTTGTTGTTCTATCAATGACAGTTTTCTTAAGAGACTTATGGACCCAAATATATTATATCTACAGCACTGGAACATACATCTTCAGCAGCCAATTCTAAATGAGTGCTTGATAAAGCTGTGTACTGACCATCGTCTCTTTCTGGAATGAAAGAAAGAGGAGAAATGGGACATGGATCAGAATAGTAAATTAGATAGGGATTTCAATTTTTTTTTTTTGTGTAACTTAATTTAAAACTATCAATTATCTTCCCTTGTGAGTACCATCTGAATGACAAGAAACAGAATTCAGATTCATACTGTAAATATTTCATCTGCATGTGAAACAAAAACAAATTAGTTCAATAGTATTCATGATTTATTTTGTTTTACAGGACATTCATAAGCACTTGTTACAAAACACAGATTATTTAACATCTCTCTTTTCTAAGCATTTTACAGCCATTCTAAGTACTCCTTGACGTGTCTTATTGCCTCCTATAAAGCCAGTTGAATGAACAAATATGCAGCCATCAATACCAGACACTTCCGACAACTTATCATCTCGCAAGCCTTGCCACTCATCAAGAAGGAATAACCGACAAATAAAACTACCAACTGCCACAGGCACAGCCTGGACACGCCAATTACCAACATTATCACTAAATAACACAAATTTTATGTTGGGTTCAAGATTCTGCTCCTTTTCTAATTGAAACAGATGTTCTTTCCAAGGACAGGCTTGTCCATTAGGGAATTCTATTATTTCTCCAGAAGAATGCACATCATATCTGTTTTCAATGGCTTGTTTCACTAGATGTCGAGCTGGCCACCATATACTGCTTACAGATTTTATCTTATCCTCGAACTCTTTGCCAACTAATGCATATGCTTCACAGAAACTTTCACCTTCATCCTGGTCTTTGCTGTTCCATGGTGGATTCAAATTTCCAACTCTAGAACTCAAATTAGTTGTAATCCTATATTTGGGTTCCCCTTCAAACATCGGTACACCATTATCTATGCCATCTATTTCTTGGACAAAATATTCATATACTTGATCATAAACGTTATTTATGAGTTCATCGTCTTGTTCATCTCCTAGAATTGCCCTGATTATTTTATTACCAAAATGGTGATATACCAGACCAGCACTGCTTAATTTTGTCTTCCATGGTTTACTAGGGTTGAGTGAATTCATTGTTTCATTGAACTCACGTTGATGGTGATCATAGCGATGTCGGGATGGGTCATACACTCCTCCAACATCTACGACAATATCACACGTGCTTAGAACTTCTTCGTCTCTTGTTCTTATGAGTTCTGCATTTCGATAGGCAGGGATTCTTTTCAGCATATAACATGCTAATATTTCATCACAATGAAAAACACCATTGTGTGTTCCAATTTTAAAGTTTGTTTTGTTCTTTTTTCTGACTTCTGTCATGATGCTGTTACAATAATACCTAGAAAAAAGAAATCCAAAATTACTATTTCATTTAAATGGCTATTTTGCATTAAATAAAGACATAATTTAATCTTTTTTTAATTGTTACAGAATTTCATATTACTCCCAAACTAAATTCAGCTTGTTTTGCTATTAGATCTATGCAAAAGATTGTTGTTGTTGTTATCTAATGCCGGACTTTGGCAACGAAGCCATTAGCATTTCTATGCAAAAGATAGTAAATATCAATACCTTAATTTATTTTATTTTATTGGGTTATTTTACGACGCTGTATCAACATCTAGGTTATTTAGCGTCTGAATGATATGAAGGTGATAATGCCGGTGAAATGAGTCTGGGGTCAAACACCGAAAGTTACCCAGCATTTGCTCGTATTGGGTTGAGGGAAAACCCCAGAAAAAACCTCAACCAGGTAACTTGCCCTGACCAGGATTCGAACCTGGGCTACCTGGTTTCGCAGCCAGACGCGCTGACTGTTACTCCACAGGTGTGGACATCAATACCTTAAAAACAATATACTTTGCATACTTCCACTCTCGGTAATGAGTTTTGGAATAATATTCTGGGGAAATTCCACAGATAGTAACAATATATTTCTATTACAAAAAGAGTAATTAGAATAATAGTAGATGCCAAATCTAGGGAATCGTGTAGGACTATTTAAAAAAACTACAAATAATGCCCATGGCTTGTCAGTATATCTTTTCATTAATAATCTTCCTTGTATGTAATCGTGAAAACATTGTAACTAATTCAAAAGTTCATAGCATAAATACACAAAAAAATGACTTTCATACTCCATCGGCAAGTCTATCATGCTATCAAAAAGGAGTGCATTATATGGCAGTAAAAATTTTTAATAGCCTCCCTATCGATATAAAAAATGAAACAAAAAACATAAAATTATTTAGGGCCAAATTAAAGAAGTACCTAATTTCTCACGCCTTCTATTCTGTATGTGAATTCATGACATTCAATAACACTTCATAAAATTGATACTAAAACTTTGTGTTGTACTAGTAGACTATATTGTAAATCTCGTCTGTATATATTTCATCTAAACTGTGACTATAAATTAAGATTTTATAATAGTATTAAGTTTTTTACTTGTTCCATATTCTAGCTGTAAGCATGTATGAATACCATGGAATGTTAATAAATACAATACAATACAATACTTTGTTCTACATTCTGCTGCAGTGTTTCTCAGCCTTATAGATGACAGAAAGTAGAACAAAGCAGTGTGAAATTTGGTTTATTTTAAGAACTTTAGAACGATCTAAATAGATTAGGATTAGGTTATTAGGATACTGTTAATGAATGTAAGTCTGAAGTAACTTTTAATGTATTTTAAATTGTTAATCATGCAAATAATTAAATAATATTACAGACCTATTAAAATTTATTCAAAACTTACAATAAATTACGGTATTTTGTTCATGGTCCCCCATTAAGGAAGGATGAAACTTTGATCATTTTTCGACAAAGAAACCATTTTCGATTTTTGCAGGAAAATAATGACTGACTCTCCTCAAAAAACATGCTTTAATTATACAGTATTTCACAATTATTACAAACAGATTCCCGTGACAGAAAATATACATTTTGAAGTAATTTTTCACCCTTTTTTACTGCATTTACTCACATTCAAATACTATACTACATGCTCGCAACAAATTTCATGCTAAGAAGTTGAACAATTTTGTGCATGTTCTGGAGAATATGATTAACAAAACTACAGAGCCTTTTCTGGATGAAGTATATATTTTAAAAAGTAAATAAAATAAAATATACCAGGGCATTCGAAAGTAATGGCAACATAGTTACTGTTTCAGACTACATTTATTTAGGTTATTTTTGGCATTACACACTTCAAATATAGTCCCTTGCCACGTCAACAATATGTTGTCAAATCTTTGGAAGATGGACACAATCTGCAGTATTATTTCTGGATCTCTATCTCACTGATCGATCTAAAGCTCTTTGGATGTAAACTCTCGATTGAAATCGAATGTCTTGTTTCCTCCCATTTTGCAATAGTTTGTTATGGTTGGACTTCCCTCCCACAAGCTTCTTGTAATACCATAAAGCACTGGGTTACATTTTTTCCTCTTGCAGCTTGTATTTTTATGAGGCATTTTTTTTCATACCTACTGAACATTTTTAGGATGGTATTACTTTTTTTTGCTCTTGTACGGAGGAGGAACCTGAAGGCTTGCACTACAGCCTGAGGCTTATTGTGCTTATCACTCCTATTCTGTGAATGATTAGGTAGCCAAACAGCTGTGCGCTTCACCGTGAACTTAACCCAGACTATGGTACGGATGGTGATGGTGATATGTGAATTAATGAAGGCGAAATGAGTCAGAGGTCCAATGCTGAAAGTTATCCAGCAATTCTGCTTCATTTGGTTGAGAGAAAATCCCGGAAAAAATCCCACAGTTTCACAGTTAGACATGCTAACCATTACTCCACAGTGGTGGTGTGGTATTACTTAATACAAATCAGAAACAGTCCCTGTATTCACAAAATATGGTTACTTAAAGACTTTTAATATTCCACATTTATGCAATGATCGCTCCTCTATTACATATTAAAAGATTCTGATGTTCACCGCTAGGAGTGCTGATTCACAGTATTGTTGCCATTACTTATTGAATGCCCTAGTATTATCCAGACACTAAAGAAATGAATTTTTTAAATTGACTTTCAGGTTTCCTATACATTCAAAATTCAAATTATGGATCTGCTATTAAATTATAGGTATGCATGCCAAAGTTGCTGTACAATTCTTTTTTTCTCAAGCGTATGATAATTATATTATAGAAAAATAGCAACCCTTCCTGAGGCAGCAAGATAATAATTATGCATTCAGTAATAAGCACCAAAGTGTATATTTCATCACACTTTTTGTATTTCATTGTATAAAATGATAAACACAATTTTATGTACTGTATACGATTTTAGGAATAAAGTGTGTATATTACGCCCTCAAGTAAAATTTGTGTCCCGTGAATGCAAGAGATGAGAGCTAGTAGCTCTAACTGCTCTAGTTGTTAGTATACAACCTACTCTTTCGTCTGTAAGTGAAGTCATCTTACAAGAGATAATGCAATGAGGTAATATATATAATTTGTGTAAGAAATATGGTGCATAATATTAACACTTTCACAGTATTTATAGAGGTACAACACTTTCAGCACCTTCTATACACGTGTATTCACCACTATCTCATACAACTTGCTGGCATGAGCAGTAAACACCTCTTTATAAGCTACTTATTTATTCATAGGTCACAAAGGCCAGAGGGAGGGAACATTCTTTCAGGACACATTTAACTTGGGAGCATAGTACTTTATTCCTGAGTGATATAGTATTAAAATTTGTGCAATCAAGATGTATATACGATTTTATTAGTAACTATTTATCTATGGATTGAAAAGCTGCATATGAAGTCTAGAAGTTTATGATTACTGTATTAAAATTACATCTAACCTGTAAATATATTCCAAATTCAATTAAGAGTTGGTCTACAAATAGAAGGAGGAGGTCGAAGATTTTTCCCGACTTCTCCAGAATCTTCATCCACAAATCACAGATTACCAGAAATGATATAAATAAACTACCATCAGTGATATTTGATTCACTCCCAGTTTGTTTGTACCGAGAATGACTACTACTCCCATCCAAATCTCATTTACAATAGGGAATGTAATTAACATGATGTCACTCCATTTCTGGTATAGGTATGATGAAGTAAATTTTGAAGTTTTACTTCGCACTAACATTCAGTTACCAATAACTTATATCTTCAGAATAAGAAGCTTTGTTAGCATCTAACACAATGTGGTAAGATGAATATAAATTGTGATGTGATTTCTTGCGATTTTTTCCTTCAATAAATTCTCACTAACTAGGAAAGACACAGTTTTCTCTGGAGACATTTTCGTGGGACTTTTTTTCTCAACTTCCAAGACTCACGACTTTTTTCGTTCTAGAAGGTATAGTGGTTTAATTTCGTCAATAATTTTATGACTGCTTCGTCACCTTCAGCCTGCAAACTTATTGTCACTGGATAACTTAATTTTTAGGTGTTACATTCTACCTCAATTCTTTGCTTACTTCTTTCACTCAATTCTTCAATTTTTTTATGGAAGGTCACATGTTACAACATTGGTTGGTGTGCTTGCCATGTCTCTAGACAGGTCCAAATACAAAACTATTTCCTATTTTAGACAATTTGAATGTCTTTTCAGAAGCACAGTAGGCATTCGTTTACACGAATTTCAAAGACAATAGTAGGGTACGAAAAAATGGAATTTGAAATGATTGTAGGGAATATTTTAGTTTTGCCCCCTTCAGAATATTTTTAAATAAAATAATTCACAATGAAATCATTTTTCAAACATTACACTGTAATTTTTTCCTCTATAATTTTCATATGAAGTTCATAACAACTCATTGTTAACTCCATTATGAATATGCTGAGCCATAAATTTTTCACTCACTGAAAGATGTCAACATCTCTACACGCGATTTAAATGTAACTGATGTTGACCACAAGATTTCAAAGCATTTTCGAGGTCTTGACATAATGAGTACTTATAAACACTGAAGATATTATTTTTGGACTAATGCGAGGTTTGTGGCTGGGATATCGCGTGTGCACTTGCGATTTTGTAAATATTTTACCAAATTAAAGTCAAGAAATTTGAATTTATATTAAAATTTTGCGATATGATTTTAAATGGATGTTAGTTATTTAATATATAATGATGAGATCAAAAATACAAAGCAGACTTCGAAATGGAGCATTGAAACCTAAAATTAGAAGCATAACTTGTAGAGACATTTCAAATTATAGGACCTACTCATCGATTAAACAGTGGCACTGGAAAACAGAATAGCCAACTTTCAAAAGCTATACTTACTTATTTATTTACTTACAAATGGCTTTTAGAAAACCTGGAGGTTCATTGCCGCCCTCACATAAGCCCGCCGTCGGTCTCTATCCTGAGCAAGGTTAATCCAGTTCCTACCATCATATCCCACCTCTCTCAAATATATTTTAAGATTATCCTCTCATCTACATCTCGACTTCCCAAAAGTCTTCCTTCTGGCCTCCCAACTAACAATCTATAAGCTTTTCTGGATTCGTCCATACATACTACATGTCCTGCCCATCTCAAACGTCTGGATTACTTTCAAAAGCTATAAACTTAAAAATTATAGCTAAAATGATGTATGCGTGAAAGATTTACTTCAAAATAACATCATAAAACCATTTTTAACTTCATATTCGAAAGTTGGAAATTAACATTTCGTGAACCTCATTTTTATAACACCACTGTGTCTCTGTGCAAACATGGTACAAACTTAGAAAAAGTTTTGTCGCACAGATAGTTTATAAGTCCCAGAAAGGAAGCAGTGCACATGATCAGAGGACGAGCGACCTGGCTCACAAGAGAAGGACTAAGTTAGTTGAGGTATTAAAATTAGTTTTGTTGATCGACTGCATCTCCACAGAAAATCCCTTATAAATTCAAAGATTTTCAATTCCGAAATCATCAGCACTGCCTTAGTGCTAGTTTCAAGATAACAGGAAAATAAATGTAGATTCAAGGAAGTTATTGTCCCTATATTTTCACACAGGCCTAAGATATATGCCTAACAATTTCCTAGTAACTTAATAAGCAAATTTAGCCTACCATAAAATAGCTAATTGATGTGGTGGTCTATTGCCAACAAGATCGCACATTATCCATCATTATTACTTGAAATCATCAACGAATTATGTGCTACACTCAGAAGTTCTTATCTGTTCAACAGGAAAACAATCAACACCACAATGTGTAGGCCTAACCAGCTGGAATTTGTTCTGACGCACTCTAAACTTTGCTGAGAGAACATAATACCATATAGGCTAGTATACAGGTCTGATACTAACTTGAACATGGGTAATATTCGAGTTTCACTTCCAAATGAAGCTAATGTTTTTAATCCAAGAAACTACGTAGGTACTACAGTAAACTAATTTAGCCTACACCTTGTGTGAAATGAGGTTAGGATTGATAAATTACAACTCAATATCTAGAAAAGCATCACATTGAAACTACTGTATCAGGACCAAGAGGGTTATATAGCCCTCATGTTAAGGACCTCTACAACAATGTTACGCTTTTGTGAATAGGCTGTATTACAAATAGATCAATACACACAGAAAATCTCCTACAACTTTATTACACTTACTGTTTTCCTGGCATATAATTTACCTGAGAGGTATATTACTAAATATACTAAATATAATACAACTTACAATATTCTATTTTATAATTCGAACCACCTGCTCCATAGAATCTACCTTATGACCACCAAAAATCCACGCGCTTCTCCGCACAGTTTCTTCGCCATGCATGCCATGCTAACATATCCTGTTAGGCGGCCATAACAGGCCGAACTACAACTGTAAATTTAATATTATAGAAGGCGCTGAGAAAAACAGAAAAAAGGGTTGTTCCAGAGGTTGATCATGTTTACTACTTACAAATTTCAGAGGGTTTCAAAGACAGATTTACTTTTACTTCGTTTTGTTGTAACAGTTGTAAACTTGTGATCATCAAAGACAGAGAGAGACAGCAGATATTACCGATAACATTCAGGCGCCTGTAAAACACCGGTAAATGATAAGCTGCAAGTTATAAAGTCCAGGAGAGTGGAGGCAGACAACAGTAAACACGCAGCTGTTACTTCCGAAGTCAGCTCGTTTTAACTAAAAAGATAAGAGCAAAATCGCACTTCAAAAAGATTCAAGAAAATGGGAGGAAATATCGTAGCGGGGAAGATTGCGTTTGTTACAGGTAGGCCTATGTGTAAAGTTATCATAGTGAAGCTCTAAAGATGAAATTATTGTACTATGTACTTACTGACAGACTTTGAACAGATATATTTCACGACAAACAATGAACTGTTGCACTTCAAAAAATTTGTGCACATCTGATTGTAACAATGTCGTGTGTATGTATGTGGGGCGCCCTCCTTTATCTTCTGGAGCAAGAAGTGCAGGCACAGCTTCTGATCATACTTCTTCATCTTGATTATGGAATTTATATGTTGTACCGGTATGTAGGCCTACTGGTTTCAAACGTTGGAAATGCCAAGTTCCAGGATGCGGTGTAATACCCAAAACACATTCAGCGTGAAAACCTAAAAATCATACAAAGTCAAATGTTTTACTTTTTAAATTACAAGAAATGCAGCCTTCCTGTGCATTAGTATAATTTGCATCGTAGTAAAAGAACTGAATTATTGCTAAAATTTATAAAATGTATGAGAAAGTATGCTTATGTGTTATTTGCAGGACATTAATTTTCCTCAATGCGACACCTTCTACAGTACATACCTAATTTAGATAAGTTACTGTAAAAATGTACTTCTGGGGACCTCTATTTTAACTATTTGTACAGAACTAATGCAATATTTGAGGAATGTGAAACCGGTACTTAAGAAATGCATGATTTTTGCTTGAAAGCCATACTACCACCCTGTTCCCCTGAAGAGATGCCTATGCAAAAACACCAGATGCACTGTGATTGGCATAAAGTTAAAGAGCACTAATGGAATGATGTATGACAGAAATTCCAAAAATGTAGATTCCGCTGTCGCATACTGAATTATCTGTGAAAAGAAATACTGGTCAACAGAGATGGCTTAACAGAGTTAATGGGGCAGTCCAGTGGCCCTCGGGTCAGAGGGCGCGCATTTCTTTTACCATTTTTGTTTATTTTTTCTTAAATTTGTATTATGAGAACACAACATAAAAACATGAACATACACTCTCTCTCTCTCGTGGTATGCGTATGCTTGTGCTTATGAGGAAGAGAGCGATATAGTAATTATTTGCGAAGACTGGTTTATTTATTTATGTTGGATTTATTAGTGGCCCGTTGCCGGAGTAATTCCTTTACCGTCTTTGTAGACAAATCAATTTAGCTGCAATATCTGCGTTTTAACGGAAATAATGGTTGAAACGTAGAGTCCGTGACGCTGACATAGAGTAGGCTACCTACAGTATGTGCCATTCTTATACAGTTGTAGTTTCGTATCGTATTATATAATACCGGTACTGCATTCACTTACACAATTCACTATCACTATTAACATTAATTATTTGCTACTGTACTTACAGCACACAAATGTTACAAAATCACTTATAAAGCTATAAGTATATCTACTGTATCATACTTAATCCTAATCGTTACTGAATTAGGAAACCATTACGAACCAGGAAATAATCATTAGTTTGAAATGGTGGCTATAAGATTTTTGCACAAGTGCCAACGAACAAAAGAAACAGCTAGTGGAACCACGGTTCCACGAGAGACAGCATTTCCTTAATGAAATTCTTTTGTGACATAATTTTAAACAACATAGGCTATTATACGTGGACCGATGCAAACAATATTGTACTGTATTATTTATGTTAATACTCATCGGTTTTCTAACACAATTATAATTTCATAAGTTGGCATCCCGTAACACTCTACAACAATCAGCTTCACCATAATAACAATGAACTTGCATTGCATTTCGCTAGTTGACGTTTAACTTTTTTTTTTTTTATTTATAATTTTCCCTGTATAATACTAACTTACACACACACACATCTGTGAGTCCTGATAAAGTTTTTTTCATTCCTATTTGATTTTAAATAAAATGATAACGACTCTATAATAGTCCCGCAGTTCCGTATTTATTGCACCCATAGCAGCAGCCTCGCCGTCCGTGATGCGCAAGCGCCGGTTTGGAGGCAAGAGGGCTCTAACTCAAGATTTTTTCATATTAGAAAAAGGTTAAAATTCTAATAGGGGTGGTTACATTACGAACATTCATGTAAATATAATATTAATATAACTGGGAGGAATAGAGAAGGCTTTTGAAATTTCTGCTTTTTTTTTTTTTATTGAATTGAATTGAATTGAAAGAAAGGGAAAATGGGAGGAGAAATTTAAAAGGTACGCGAAAACGCGTCCTTGCAAGGGAGCCGAGAGATACTGAATATGTGAGCGCCAAGCCTATTGGCCACTTGTCTCACTCTGGATTTTGTTGCTCTACTGAAGGAACTCTAGAAAATTTTTGAAGAAGAAAATCCGAAAATGGGCGTAACCTGTTAGGTACCACATACAGGGAGAAGGGAATGCGCTCGAAAAGCTGACTAGGATGAAGAAAAAAATGGCGGAAGGTATAAGTCTGCACATTGATAGGTTCACTGTCCTTTCGCAATGCAAGTAAAGTCGAGTAACCTCGCTCATGTAACGGGGTAATATATGGAAGCTGAGCCAGGGCATCTATGTCGAGAATTTATGTTGCAAAATTTCGGAAACTTATACAGAAAGGCATGTAGGTCCGTGTCCCATTTCTTTTAGGGTTCATCCCGACATTTGTCTTAGCACCTTAGGAAAACCACGGAAATACCTTAGGCAGGATGAGTTGTCTCAATTTAAGAGACCAGCCAATTGGCCCTTAGGTAAGGGTTCTATTGAATTATGGCTGAGTCCGGATGTGTTGTCTCAATGTAGAGACCAGCCAATTGGCTCTATGGTGACTCAATTAGGACGCGATCGGCGAGAAGTGATTATTATTAAATGCGTGGAAAAATACCAGTCTTGATGGGGAAAGAAATGCATGTCTGTGGCCCATTTATTTTAGGGCTCATCCCGACATTTGTCTTAGCGCCTTAGGAAAACCACGGAAATACCTTAGGCAGGATGCGTTGTCTCAATTTCAGAGACTTATGAACTTATGAATCCCCCTCTTATTACATAGTCCTCTTGTTTGGAGGAGATTAACATGTTGCATGAACTATGCATGCGTGAGATGCAGGATGGATGAGCCCACTGAGTTATAGGAGGGGTGTAATTATTGCATGGGAATGAGTAAATGCACGAGGAAAAAACCTTGGACGCCTTCAATAATTTACTTAATTCTCTAGAACACAGGTCCTTTACATAAGAGGGGATAAATCAGCTACCGAATTTCTCTATTTCATAGTTTATTGATTTCTGTTCTTTGGTCCAGGGCAATGTATTTCAATGCAATGAAGATAAGTTATTTAATTTGTTCCGCAAATTATCAACTAATTCTCAACGAAGAATGCATGCTCCTGGCCCAAATAATCGAAAACCGAAGGTGGCGTACATACAGGACCCATGTTATAATGTAAAGGATTACAGTTCTTTTTAGAATTACACTTTCCCCTGCACTTCACACCCCTTAGTAGAGGCTTGTCCTATGCAACGGTTATACCCCTCTTATCTCGTTCCACATCTTGCGCATGCGAAATTGGACAGAAGCTTGTGGGTACAATAAGGACGTGATCCATATTCTATAGAATTTCCAATGCCCCTACTACCAAACAACAACATTTTTGGCCCAGGGAAAATATTCTCCTTTCATTCGCTGTTTTTGCCTGTGTGTTTTTTGTAATCTTTATTCACTGCATGTCCCATTACATCCATAGTAATACATGTTAATTTTTTTTACACTGCCATTAGAGCTATCCTTAATTTACTGTCTTGATGTTACATAATTGTATCAGTGGCTAAATAATGTTGTTTGTAATTTATAATAAAATTGTACTATTTTCTTTTAATTCCTTATATGAATGATAATTATTTATTGTAGTTTTGCTGTCTGAATAGCTTAACTTATCTTATGCTAAGTGAATTATGTTCACTAAATTAGTTTGATTTATTTTGTAGTATAAATCAAGCTATAATTTAGTGATTTATTTTGTAATATAAATAAAGCTAATTTAGTGAACATAATTCACTTAACATAAGATAAGCCATTCAGACGACAAAACATACAATAAATAAATTCCCATTCATAAATCAGCTTATCGGAACCTATACAACATGCCTGTAAAATTTCCTTATATGAAGTTTCCTACTAAATAATCACATATAACTGACTAGTAACACAGCTATTTTTTTTTTCGGATGACCGAAAATAGGTCGAAACATGTTAACAAGGTACGTTAATAATATTTAACACAAGAAAGTTCTTATTATACATATTCCAAAGTGATACAGTGTTAAAAGTTGTGTAATCAAGATGTATATTGTTTTTTGTGCTTGTGTACATCTGTTTGGAAAAGTACAAATTTTTTATCCAGGGGAAACACTTGTCTTTAGGCCTATTCGCTGATCAAACACATTTTATTCCTTTCAACTTGATATATTACAACAATTCTACTAAGTTAGCCAACATTACACTCTTTTCTTGTTACTAAAACAAATTAACAATGAAATCGGATATCTTAATGAAACTTTGCATGCATGTATATTTCTTTCATGTGAACAACATACTCCAAAATCTTTAATGCATGCAAAGTTTCATTAAAATATCTTAAGTCGTTTTTGAGATATCAGGTAAATGATATCTGGCTGAACAAAATACTCCACGAATATTCACAATTAAAAAAATAACTATTAGGTTTTGAAAAACATTAAAAATGCTTAGTGATGTACAGTAGTGTATATTAAACTTACCAATTTTTATTTCCAAAGGCCTACAGATTCTGAGGAAAAAAATGTTTAAATATGGTAAAATTATATTAGCGAAAGATATAGTCTATCTCTCCTGTTAAGGTACCGGTATCCTTATTTGTTGAATGGACTCATACACACGCTTTTAAAACAGCCATAAATATTTAAATTGACATTCCATTCAAATCTGGGTAAAAACGTAATACGGCGAACGCTAAGCTCCGCCCACGACCCCTTTCCATTTTTCCTCTACAAGCTCACCAGACACTCTACGTGATAGGCTAGTGTTGTGTCGAATGCACATTTCATGTGGGTGGGGATAACTTCCCCTACTGGCGTTTGCCGTATTACGTTTCGCCAAATCTGCCATATGGACTTACACGCTTCCAGAGAAACTATACATATGAATTGACATTTCATATCCCTCTCAAGTGGAATCTTTGAGATTTCATCCCTGTATGCATCCAGTGTTAAAATTGTGGAAATGGTGGTGATGTACATTATCATGTTTAATATTTCAGTTGTGGAGTTTGACCAAATTCACCATAGTATTGCATCTTGCCTACTGCAATATGATATGCAATATGCAGGAATATTTTCAGTATTGGAACTAAAGTAATGAGCTGAAACTTGTCAGGCAATGGAAACAATAGAAGTGTTTCAAATTATTTCCACAAGGAAAACGGTACCTCACAACCTCTCTGTAGTAGTTCCTACTGTCAACAAGTGGCAGTTGGTGACTGAAAAATTTGGTGGTTTACTTTCATACACTCAGTATATTATGTTATAGATTCTGTCCAGCCAGAATTATACCGTTACTGCATGAATATGGGTACAACACAACATATAACATTCGGATGTGAAAATATAATGTTACCAGAATAATATCCATGCTAAATCAAACCATTCTTAAAACGAGAAAATATTTAAAATAATGTAGCAAAACAATATTTCAATCTGCTTTTAAAAATCACCGTAACTTAGCCTACTTATTTTTGTTCATTATTTTGTACGTCTGGGTTAAAATTTATATTAGACGACATAGTCTTCGTTTAGTACATTGTGAAATTTTAAGAAATGGAGTTGGTCTGTCAAGTTGCTTAATCCAAGATTTTTCCTTCAAATTGCACACTGAAAATGGTTTTTCTAATAAATACTGTACATTATTCATCTTTATTACCTACAATACGAAAGCCATCTTCAAACATTTATCTTGCACGTGATCATGCAGCGTAAGCGGATTCCTAGTCTCCATACGATGGCGGTAAGGTTAGCGCACTCCAGAAGGAATGCTGACAATAACGGAACAAGAAACACGGGCGCTAGAAAAAGGCGAGTGGGGATAAAAGAGAAACCAAGAATCAGGAAGTGATAGGGAAGAAATTAGTGAAAAGATTAAGGGTGCGAGTGTAAGTGGAAATCTAGGATGTGAAAGTGAAAGCGTGGGGGAAAATAAAAGAGGAATAGAAGAGAAGAAGAAAGAAAGAAATAGAAAGAAAGACAGAGATAGAAATAAAGCAGAGACGAACAGTAAAGTTCAGAACCTGCGACAGCTGAGGATATAGCAGAGGTATTGGATAGGATTAAAAAATGTGGGGATGTGATCAAAAAGTGCTAGTAAAGGGAAATTGTAAATGATAGAGAAGTATAGGGGAGAGAGAAAGTGTATAAGCAGATGTGTAGAGATAAAATATAAGTATTTATAGGAAGTGAGAGTAGTGAGAAAGGATTAGGTGTAAGTGGAATAGTAAGAAAGTGAAAGTGAGCGCAAATAGGAATGAGTGAAAATAGTGAAAAAGGGTTAAGAGAAATGAACAAGTGACAGCATAAAATTAGTACTAACATTTGAACGTTGGAACAGTAAATGAATATAAGAGAAAGATAGGAGAAAAGGTCAAAGAACAAATAGGGCAAATAATTCAATATGATAATTTATAGAGAATAAGTGAAATTGAAATTTTAGTGAATAGTAGTTAGAGGAAAAAGGGGTTTGAAAGGCGTATATAATTTTAGATATATTACGATTAATGATCACATAGAGAATAGCAAATGAAATGTAGGAGAAATACTGAAGAGGAGATTGAACAAGTAATAAAAAAGGTACATAGTGTAATTGGGAGTATTTGTGTAGATGCGTACTGCAAAGAATGTGTTACTGTAATATGTTAATGGTGGCACCGGATACAGAAATGTGAGGTACACCATTATATGTAAAGAAGTGCTGTGACCAAATATATCATATCATTTATCTCGCACAACACAATAGTCTGCACTAATTAAATACTGACACGTGCTAGTGTAAGTGAATACTCAAGCAAACAAACCTCACAGCAGTTACAATCATAAAGAATCGGAACCGGAAAGAAAATACTTGAAGTAAGACGAAAGATGATTACACTATCGTGATAAAATGAAGGAAATCTCGTTTCTCTCATCAGAACAAGAGCGAGAGAAGGGTGCTGTTTTCTGTCTCTTATTTACCATCACCCTTCAGCCCCTAATCTGGCTGATAGCTACTGCCCTCTGCCCTTTATGTTGAGAACTTAGAATTTTGTTTACTAACAAATCTTACGCTGTACTAGAAAAATCCCCACTCATCTCTTTGCCTGGGGAAGAGTCCTAAGATCCACCCTGTTCCCTTAAGAAGTACATTCACTTACTCCAGCAAGTCAACAATGAGGCTCTTGCAAGCGATTTGTGCGATTTTCCGAAGTAAACTAATCATGTTCCCATGATCTAATAGATAGAACTAAATTACTTTAACTGTTATTGTAAGGAGCTGCCCTACTGTTAATCATATCTGGAGATATTAAAGAAACCATGCAATTCTGGTTTAAATTTGTTTTTCAAATCTAGAATTTATTTATCTTTAAATTTTATTCTTTATTTCACAATAGCGCCAACCTTCATAGACTTCAATGCTGTCTCATTCGTTGTATTAATGGACTTTGTTTTATATATATATATCGATATTTAAATTCTTTAATTAGGTATTATTAGTATCTGTTTATGTTAATGTTATTTATGAGTAGCTATAGGCTATGTTAAACAAATGACATTCATGGTTGCAGGTGCCGGCAGCGGAATTGGTCGAGCTGTTTGTCAAGTTTTAGCAAGAGAAGGGGCCAAGGTTATTGCTACTGACCAGAATGGAATTGCAGCTCAAGAAACGCAAGGTCTTATTTCAGGTAAAACTGTCAGACACTGATATTAAGTATATGTTTTTTTTTTTGTTTTGTTTTTTTTTTTTTTTTTTTTTTTTCGGGAGGCGAAGTAACGTCATTTCTGTTTTTACTCGATTTATGCTCTCTTCAAATTTACGATTTAAAATTATGACAAATTAAAAGTCCTCTAAGAAAAAATGGGCATTATTGTTCACCTAAATTGTCTAGCGATATTTTGTAAAACATCTGTTTCTTGTTTTACGATTCTATCCCACTGCAGCACTGTATAATATTTTATGTTACAAAATGTTTTGCACTTGATTTTGAAGTGTATTTTAGTAATTAAACCTGTCAGAGCAACTTTTGCTGAACTTTAAATAATAATAAAAAATTTTGCGAATAATTCGCGATTTTCGATATTTCTTGCATTAATTACCCCGAATTATCGGGAGTGGACTGTACTTCTTTATGGGGCGTGGTAATAAACTAATGAGAAGAACAGATAGAATTATGACAGGGTTAAAGCATCTGGCCGAAAAAGCTTGTCCATCAAAAATTCTATTTGGACTTTCTGTGATTTTTACTTCTGTCTCCAGTATGAAAAGCCAATGCCATCCATTCTAACAGTAAAAGGTAAAGGTAAAGGTAACCCCTAACATGCCATGAAGGCATTTGGGGGCACGGAGGTAGAGCCCCATGCTTTCCATGACCTCGGCACTAGAATGAGGTGGTGTGGTCGGCACCACGCTCTGGCCGCCTTTTACCCCGGGAAAGACCCGGTACTCAATTTTATAGGAGGTTGAGTGAACCTCGGGCCGTTCTGAAAGTTTGGCAACGAGAAAAAATCCTGTCACCACCTGGGATCGAACCCCGGACCTTCCAGTCCGTAGGCAGCTGCTCTACCAACTGAGCTACCCGGCCGCCCCATTCTAACAGTACACAATTAAATTAACGATTTTTTATAATTTGTTACAGGCGTTGGATGTAATGATCACATTTCTCTAAGTGTTGACGTTTCTATGGGAGAAAGTGTCAACATGGCTTTTAGTGATGCAATTCAACATTATGGCAAACCCCCTTCAGTTATAGTGAACTCTGCAGGCATCACTCGAGATAACTTCCTTCTCAAGATGAGTGAAGAATGGTTTCAAAAAGTCTTAGATGTTAATTTGAAGGTAGAGTATTCTACATTTAGTAAGTATACTTTCAAAAAGAAAAGAAAATTAGTTTCAAAATAATTCATACATAAATTACATGGTGACACACCACATGAATGGATGACGTATCTCGTAATAGGGAACATGTCTGTCATAAATTTTGTCAACAATAAATTATGCCAGCTGTCCTCAGCAGTCGAGTGGTTGCTGTGTCACCATCAGGTCTGACGTTCACAATGTGAAACTCGACTAAGTGCAATTGAGTTTATAGGTTGATAAAAATCCTTAGTGTGGCTAGTGTCAGATAAGAGTTCAAGCTGAAGTCTTTGCTGACCTTTCTGCACTCTACTATTCTAAGAGACTTAGTCATGATAATATTTACCCTTTTAATTTTTACATAAGTGAAAAATGAGTGGTAAATTTTGCCTTTATCCCTCAGTTATCTAAAATCATTTACTGTATTTAATTAGCAGGGAAAGGAAGTTTATGCCCTAAAAACGTGAAGAATATGTATGCATTTATGCCGTAAAAATAGATAAATATGCTACAAAATATGCATTATCAGTCTGAGATTATTTTAACAGAATAATAAGGTATAGGTAACTTACATTTAGTCTATGAATTTTGAAGTGCTTGCCTCATTCCAGAATGCTCCATTTATTTTTTTTTTATTTTATTGGGTTATTTTACGACGCTGTATCAACATCTAGGTTTTTAGCGTCTGAATGAAATGAAAGTGATAATGCCGGTGAAGTGAGTCCGGGGTCCAGCACCGAAAGTTACCCAGCATTTGCTCGTATTGGGTTGAGGGAAAACCCCGGAAAAACCTCAACCAGGTAACTTGTCCCGACCGGGATTCGAACCTGGGCCACCTGGTTTCGCGGCCAGACGCGCTGACCATTACTCCACAGGTGTGGACTGCTCCATTTATGCTGTTACAGTTCACAACTAAGCAGTGACGTATGTTTTCTGTTGTCAT
Organism: Periplaneta americana; assembly: GCA_025594305.2. Taxonomy (NCBI): domain Eukaryota; kingdom Metazoa; phylum Arthropoda; class Insecta; order Blattodea; family Blattidae; genus Periplaneta; species Periplaneta americana. Next base: position 33,221,026 of record JAJSOF020000037.1, read on the forward strand.
TCTTCGCCTGTTGTCTCTCAGCAAAGCTTTGTAGCGCAAAAAACTTCGTTCTACGTCACAAGAAGTAAGAGGGGTTTGCACAAAAGCTGTGAGCTGTTCTATAGAAAATTTTGTTGGGTTTCAAAGTGTTTTCTCTTCGAGAATATTTTTAATTTCTTTAAGTTGATAATAGCCAGGGTTTTTGGAAAGAATATTTGCTGTTTTCTTGTTCGCTTTATCGCCTACATTTCCTGGAACTGATGTTAAATTGGATATTGTTCTATCGAAATCTGTTAAAGAATGCAGTAAAGGAATGCCAATTGCTAACTTGAGAGGCTTCCTATGAGGGCATCATTGTTACGTTCAAAATTCATAAACATAAATTAGTCGTATACAAATCTGGCTTTCAGGTAGTAGCTCCCTGTAAAGCAGGTTGGAATAATTTCAAGGAAAAATTGTTCCGGAGCCGGTATCGATCCTGGGACCCTTTGCTTAGCGTGCAAACGCTCTTCCGACTGAGCTACCCCAGGAACTATACACGACACCATCACAATTTTTCCTTTTTATCCACACGACTCAAATGAGCTGACAAGACGCCAGAACTCAACTATGAGTGCACACAAATACTGTGTGACTTAAATACTGGAGGTACGTTAACAGAAAGCCATAATTTAAGTCACACAAGTATTTGTGTGCACTCATAGTTGAGTTCTGGCGTCTTGTCAGCTCATTTGAGTCGTGTGGATAAAAAGGAAAAATTGTGACGGTGTCGTGTATAGTTCCTGGGGTAGCTCAGTCGGAAGAGTGTTCACGCGCTAAGTGAAGGGTCCCGGGATCGATACCGGCTCCGGAACAATTTTTCCTTGAAATTATTCATAAATTAGTCGTGTTTACGAGGTTACACACTTTTAAAAATGAGGGAAAGACAAATATATATAATATACATAATATGCAGTTTCCCTGCATAAATGTTAAAATATGATGCTTTTATAAATAATGGCAAAATATGCACTTTTATGCACAATAAAAGTAATATCATTGTATTCAGAAAGTTGTGATTCATGTAGATAATCTTTCAGCATATTCACACAATGATAGAGAACAAATATGCAAATACATGAACTTCCTTTCTCTATTAATTAGATATTTAAAAATTGTATTCCATTTCACTATACAAAGAATGCTGCCTATTTCGAATCAATAATAATAATAATAATAATAATAATAATAATAATAATAATAATAATAATAATAATAATACAGAATTATTATATAGGGTGGAAGTAAGAAAATAAAGGACATTTTAGTATTGCAGAAAAAATAATTAGAATTCTATAAATTTGCAATAAACAAACCCTTTGCTAATTACATATCTTTTAATAATAATAAAAAAAATATATATAAACTTCTGTGCTTACACAATACACTGCTGTCACAGTTCACTGCTATTGTTATCGCTGTCATGTTGGATAAGAGAACTGAGAACCTGGTGGTGAGTAATCAAATCATTATTCGAATGATAAAAGTATCCGAGAACTTTTATTCGAATAAATTATTGGGTTCTTAACTTTATTTTTCTATATACACTTTTAACACTTATATATCACTGATTAAATTTCCAAATTCTTTACTGTGTTAATATTTAGGATTTACGTATTTAGCCTAGGCTTTGGACAATGAAGCACAAGACTTCGAAACTAGTCAAGGAAAATCCTAAATATTAACAGTGATTCTTAACATTATTCGAGAACAGATTATTCGATTCTGTCCATCACTAATATTTATATAAATCAGTAAAATTAAGCATTAGGCGTTACCTCTAAATTGAATAAAGGTGAAAGTTGAAACTTACAAGAAATATTATAATATCTATAAATTTGGTGTATGGAGCAAAGGAACTTAGAGTTCTTAAAGTGGAATGGAGACTGATAAGAAACAGAACTGCTGTATATTGAGATAAGCAACCGAAATTTGGCAAATTACTCACAGACACATGTACATACTCGCACTCAGAAATACAGGTTGAGTAGTCTGAGTTTGTATTGTACTGCATATTTGCAGGGTACCTTCCTTGTTGTGCAAGCTGCGACGAAGGCAATGATTGATGCCAACATATCTGGAGGATCTATTGTAAATATTGCAAGTATCGTTGGAAAACACGGTAATATAGGACAGTGCAATTACACTGCCAGTAAGGCTGGAGTGGAAGCATTCACGAAGACAGCAGCTAAGGAATTTGGAAAGTGAGTAAATACTGTAAATGTAAAGTTTCTATTAAATGTAAGTTTTCCTTATTTAGTAGGTTATTTTACGACTCTGTATCAACATCTAGGTTATTTAGCATCTGAATGAGATGGTGATAATGCCAGTGAAATGAGTCCAGGGTCCAGCACCGAAAGTTATCCAGCATTTGCTCATATTGGGTTGAGAGAAAAGCCCGGAAAAAACCTCAACCAGGTAACTTGCCCCGACCGGGAATCGAACCCAGACCACCTGGTTTTGCGGCCAGACCCGCTGTTACTCCACAGGTGTGGACGTTTTCCTTATTTAGTAATTAAATGAGGTGAGGGTGATAATTAGGTAACGCAGTTTGGTATAGTTACTTCCGGTATACAGGCTGATTCAAAAGTCTTGCAACATGCACAAACTCTGTTATTAGTGCAGATAGCGAAAAATAGAAAGAAGGGGAAGTTGTTTGAAATAACTAATGTGCTTGAATTTTCAACATAAGAATACACCATTGAGAAGGTACACTAGTACGACACACCTGTCAATCCCAGTGCTGCCAAATTAGTGTCTTTTTCTCTAGTTCTAGCAGAGTTTAATGATTATTTAAATTCTCACAGTGCAAAAAAAAAAACATTTCTTTACATTGATAGCATAAAAATTCAGAGGAATTTCATTCTTATGTGCTACTGCTTCTTTATTGTCATAATTATCATTTAATATTATTTATTCTATATACAGTCAACTCCGGATATAGTGAACCTCTGTGGACTTGCATATTTCGTTCATTATATCAGAGGTTCACTAAATCCGAAGTATCTCCCCCCTAATTTTATATGACAGAAATGAATGAAATTGTGAACAAGAAAATAAAATATTTTATTTTTGTGGAATGGATTACACTGTATATTATTACTCACACTTGATTTACTTAAACTATGCAGTCGACCCACATCCGCTTGCAAAAGACCACATTCAATGTTACTTATAATATTCGCCTTATCTTCCAAAGAAAACACTTTACGCTTCGACATTTTTATACAGTACATTTACTGTTCGAACACTAGAAATAGACTGATAGATAGAAATGACAAATGCTGTTATGTGACTGCATACTCAGCCTTGGAATTTCCCAAGTCACTTAATGGAAACGGGGAGGGGGCTGATTGAGTTTGTCAGCCATCACAATCTTACCTTCATTTATGCTCTGGACATAATGTCCGTCCCTTTTTAATAAAAGAAAGCAATTTCATTTTCCGTTGTTTTGATGTTATCCATCATAATGGAAATGATTCTGAGAACAAAAGGCAACCCTTTGACGTTGGAGGATTAGAAATAACAGTAGAGTAAAGTGCCTGAGAACAGAATGTCAACCCTTCAACAATGGAGTGAGGCAAGGTCGTCACGCGTTCCCTGGATTTACAGTACAGCTCATTGTCTAGGAACCACTAATCCTACCTTTGTCCTTTGACTAAAGGAGTAAGAAACTTAGAATGTTGTTCTCAACATATTCTTTCAATTTTATACAAGAAGGTCTGACTTCAAATAAGAATTTGTCAGGATACAAGGTTCACTATAACTGAAGCGAGGGTTCACTATAAACGGAAATATTAATGTATTTTTTTAATGTATGCGGGTCGGGACCAACGATTTAGGTTCACTATATCCAGAGTTGTCTGTAATTTGAACAATTATACATCACTGATGAAGATATGTCAAACAAAATATCTAAATTTATAAAAATCACTGGCGTAATTAACACTGTCTTCAAATCATCCCATGTTCAGAAACATACAAGGCATATAAAACACTAGCTCGACCGGTCCTCACTTACGGTAGCGAGGCATGGACAATCAGAAAAGCTGATGAGCAAAGGCTGACGACAGCTGAAATGAGGTTCATGCGACGAACAGCGGGATGCTCTTTGCTGGAACACCGTAAAAATGTGGACATATTGCAGGAACTAAACATGGATCCTATAGTTAATTTTGTTCAACAATATCGACTTCAGTGGAAAAAACATGTCGAAAGGATGGATCGCATAAGATTCTTACTTATGTACCAAGAGGAAAGAGGAAATTGGGAAGACCACGCAAGCGCTGGCATGAGACCGTAACAGATCCTGTAGGGTCTAATACATGAGGGATATGATGATGATAAAGTAATTAAACCTTGTATTATTTATTATAGGTTTGGCATCCGATGTAATGCAGTGGTCCCTGGTTTTATCAAAAGCCCTATGACAGACGCTATTCCAGAAAAAGTGATACAAAAAATTCTTCCTTCTATAGCAATGGGTCGCATGGGCAGGCCAGAAGGTGAGATAAGTAGTTTACTTTTTATTCTCTTTCTCTTTTTTCAGCTCTAGTGGCTGAACAGTTGTGAAACCCCTATTATATGTCTATGTTACACTTTCACATGCAGCAATGATGAGCTATTAATGAATTGTGACGGGAGGTACAACATCTTGTATATCATAAACTCCCTCTGGACTCTGGACATGAATCTATGATTTGGAAAACCATGCTCTACACGTAATTGTAACTGTTACTTTTTCTAATAAGTAACTTAGTTAAATAGTAATTTACCCAACTCTGATTATATTATTGTATAGGGTTTGATAAAAAATGTATCTGATCTGTGGCTGGAGAAAAATAAAAAGACTAGCTTAACTTCTGAGTTCACACCCCAACCCCCCACCTTCAAAGTATTTTCACACTCTTGTCCCATCAATCTTTTCACTGTCCGAAGCACTTTACAATTATTGCCTCAATGTCTTCTAATTCGAACCTTTAAATATGAGCAAAAGCTAGAAGTTCCAGTGAACCATGTTTGGTGAAGAGGAATACTGAAAGATCTATGGGACTCAGTGTCTATTCTCTAATTACTAAGAATTAGCTTGTAATTCACAAACTCGGTCATTTTTTGAGTGCACACTGTCTTTTTTTTTCTTATAATGATATTTTGCAAATTTGTCAGGAATTCTGTGTTCGAAGGAATACTTTTGAGTGAAATGTCAGTCTCCTCTGTGTTAGCAGAACTGTAACTACTTTTAAGTTCACACTGTGAACAGCAATGCTCATAATGCGAGAGAGTCTAATGTTTGTTCAGAGATACACATTCCCATACACTGTATATGCTTGTAAGTCTATACAAAAGGAGGTAAAGAAGAAAAAGAAAAATTTATGAACTGCCAGGTTGTCATTTGTAGTTCTGAACTGAAAGAAAGCATAATTCATTTATTGCAGAGGTGGCTGAAGTGATTGCTTTCCTGGCCTCAGACAGAAGTTCATATGTGAATGGAGCATCAATTGAAGTTATTGGAGGGTAAAACCTGTAAAGTGATAATAAATAAGTAGAGTCCGGGTTTGTATGCACAATCAAGTAGTAAAATATGCACGAAAAATTTAGAAAATAAGTACCATAATATGCAAAAACAAGCAAAAAATCAAATAAACTATTTGTTTTATGGATCTTACCTTATTCGTGGCTGTTACAGTAGATAAGCAAAGTTGTCCTGAGGTTTTCTTGTGTGAAGCTCCTACATCTATCAGTGAAGAAGGTTTTATACAATGATAATGTCCTTTCCACATTGCATGATGTCACAAGTGCACGTGAAAAACACCACAACTCTTCTTCATTGAATTCCTCTTCTGTTACAGTTTTTTCACAATCACCAGACAGCGTTTTGCTAATTTGGCAGATTATTTTGTAACCAGGATTTTTATTTAACACCTGACTATGCTTAATGAATGCATTTTAGCAATACTGTGAGTTTCTGAAGACAATAAATTTGAAATTTGATCTACTAGAGAAGTGAATACTCCAAATGTGTTATAATTTAAGGTAATTTAGAAAAGTGCTTATGAATATCTTGGATCTTTCTTGATGTTATCTTCACAAAAACATTCCTGAGCTATTGCAATGCTAGCTGCATCTTCCGCATTTAAGGAATCTAACTCTGTTTTCATTTCACAGAAATGTTTCACATAGTAATCAGCTGAAGGAAGAAATTATAATTTAATACCACATTCACGAGTAAAATATGCATTTTTGCATTACAAATTTAAAATATGCATTTTCCCTCGGAATATGCATTATCAAACACCGGTCAAATTATCTGTGAAGGTGCGACTTACAAATATATCATTTTCGCACTTTTAAATGTATAAAAAAAAGACCATGCATTTTGCATACAAATCCAGGCTCTAGTAATGAGATACAGTGAGAGGTTAAGAAAAAACCGAGGGTCTCAGGGTTTACTGCAATATACTTCCACAAGTAACAAAATGGTAAGTTACGAATTTGTAGACTTTCACAGTGATTGTGTTCAGAAGTAAACTTTAGGATAATTCACAATGTGTTGGAACTTAACATCTCCAATGTTTCCGAACTGCATACAGGGCAAATTGGCTCAATTTGAAAGATCACCTATACTGTTGTGCCTGTACCTGGTGACTCCAAACAACAATGTTAATGAAATGAATTACAATTTATATCATGCTATCAGAGTAAAGAACTTCGAACATTGGAATGTATGTGAAAGTTGAGAAGTGGCTAAGAAATTTAATTCAAAGTCATCTATAGTGGTGGTCTTTGAAGGTCTAGTGCATCCTATTTTTTTTTTTCTTTGGAGACCTCTGTTGTGTCACAATCTACAAATTAGAGAATTCAGTAAGGTAACGATGAGCTAATGAGTAATTTTCATTGGGACACAACTCCTATATGCCAAAAATCTACGACAAAGAACTTCAAACTTCACTTCCCTTAAGAATAAAATCATTCTAAGAATTCTTACTGCAACTTAAAAATCCATTACACTTAGTTGAATGTGAAGTCGCAAACTCTGATCTAATGGCTACCATGGTACCCACTATAAAACTACAGAGAACTAGAAAATAAAATAATGTAAATGTTAATTATGTTGAAATCCGCCCTCTTCTCATTTTTGGACATTTTGGCGAGTGATTCATCACTCCCAGTTCTACAATATACATACACAGTCTACTACATACAGTCACGAAGCTTGAGGTGATTTTTTGCAAATCTCGTGATAAAGCGCTCCAAGCGGTTAGCAACTAGAAACAATAGACTGTCCACGGTCGACTTTGGACTGTGTCGTATTTCCATCGAGTGCTAGCTCGTTGCGTATTTCACATTGATGCTTGTGAAATGTTCGTTATTGGTTGTAATGAAAATGTTAATGGCTAAAATACAATAATTGGAATAATAATATTTTACTAGAGACGTAGAAAAATTAAGTTTGTTTTAATGAAATTTATTGATCACGTTTTATTTTCAATTCTGGTGGGATTATTATTGCTTAGGCCTACTTTTTTTTTTTTTTTTTTTTTTTTTCAAAGGATATGTTTTTAATTATAGCTGTTAATTTTGTTGTTATTTTTATTTGTTACTTTACTAGAGACGTAGAAAAAGTCTGTTACAATAAAAAATTTATTGATCACGTTTTATTTCCAATTCTGGTGTGATTATTATTGCTTAACCTCATCCCACTTTGTTAACTACGTAAGCCTACACTAAAAGTACCAGTACACGTAAGTTACTCCATTAATTCATATTTCCATTATTATTGTTGTACAGGGAAATGCAAATTAATATTTATTGGTTTCATAGTTAATTATCGCTATAATCTTGAATGAGTGAAGCTATTATAGTAAATTTCAGTTCGTTTTGCACAAACAAAAATAATATTAACCTATTTCTTGCAGGTATCTTCGAGTTTATGGTGGAATTTAATATACTTCATTAAAATAATAAATTAACTTTATGCATTTAATATTTCAATAATGGAAGGAAGGTGTTAATTTTTCCAAAAGAACACGACAACAAAAGTGTAACATATTTTGTCTGCTGCTAGGAGAGAGAGATCTGCGATGATGAGGCGATAGTAGCAATCCTAGTGGTGGGCAACTACCCATGTTTGCATTTTTACTACATATTGAGCTTTGCGACTGTATATAGTAGACTGTGATACCAGAATTTGAAAAATATTGATCTTCTTTTGTAGTGTAAATCTCATTCTAATTCAAGAATCTAGGATAGTTACCTTTACTTGGCAGCAATTATACTGAAAATAGTATCAGAATCCCTATCGCTTCTTCTCAAGCAAGAAAAATGATGTACTTATTACGAATCAGTGAAGTTAATTTTTAATTTCAAAGATAGTTGCAGGTTTGTAATGAAGTGTAGGAACATTTATTTTTCAAATAATGTTAAATCAAAGATGTATGTATTTTTATATAAAGATTTATTCCAATAAAATTCAAATGATCACTTCTTCCGCTTCAGTTTCTTAGCATGGGCATGAGCCTTGTAATGTGTTTTCCTCCGTTCCTCAATGATCTCCTTGTATCTTTTCTTGTTATATTTCTTGAATTCTGCATCTGCCAACAGCTCTTCCACCATTGTTCTCTTCCTCTGTTTTTTCGGTATTCTACTGTTGTAGAAATCTGCTGGACTATCAACTACTTTACCAACCTATAAAAATAAGAAGTTTTTAATTATAAATAATCTAAACATATTTCTTAGTATGTGTACGGACTCCAAACTCACCTGGAAAACACACATCAAAAAAGCAGCTACATAAAGTCAGAAAGAGATGCGATATTTTAAAATGAACTGCTCGTTATCAGTACTGAAAAGCACTTACAAAACATACATCAAACTAATACTGTTATATGGATGTATCTAATAACTGCAGATATAAAGGAAATGGAACTCAAAATCAGGTAAGGAGAGTGATTACAGGTGCAATAAAAACTATACCCATCACAGCACTAGAAACAGTAACTGACAATGCTACTCTATCTGAAGAAATGAATAAATTAGCTTACGCAACAAGAAACATTGATTAGATGAATACCATCCCATTGTGGAATCCTGGGAAACGAGAATGCAGATGCTTCAGCAAAGAAGGGCAGCACTGCTATTTACAGACCTGTTACTAAATCTACATATTACTCTGTGAAAAGATTTATTAAATCTACATACTTAGACTTCAACAAACAAAATTTGATAACACAATCTCAAGGGAAAAAATGTACTCTCTGCATCATAATCCACAGTTAATTCCCGATTTACCACGAAAATCGTCTGTAGCTGCATTTAGATTGGCAACAGGCCATGATTGTTTGGCCAAACACCTGCATAGAATTGGAATATATCAGTCCCCTAACTGCCCAATGTGCAACTCAAACCAAGCAATGGATTCAGAACACCTCAAAATCTGTGCTTCATTGGCTGACTATATCATCTTTGAAAAATATTGGAGTGCAAGAGGTCAAATGATTTTATTGTCAAATGCGTGGCATTAGAAAACAACAACATTGATTAGATTGTATTAGAAAACAACAACATTGATTAGATTGCCCTATGATAAATTTTCGATGAAATGTAAGATAAAATCTAGAAAGCTTAACAAATGAAAAGGCTTCATTCAGTACAATCGTGAAATTAGAAATAAGCATATTCCTGAATCAGAAATAGAAGACCTATTGCCTCCAGAATGTCGTGTCTACATTACACAAACAAACTACAGGTTAGACCTTAATGACAAAGTGAAGAAAGGAGACATGAATAAACAAATCCGAAAGCAAATGGCAGTGGAAATACTAGGCATTTGATAAGTAATGGCAACAATGCTGTAAATCAATGCTCCTAGTGGTGACCATTCAAATCTTGTACTGTATAATAGAGCAGCGATTGTTCCATAAATTTGCAATATTGAAACTCTCGAAGTAGCCATATTTTGTAAATACAGTGGCTGCTTCTGATTTGTAGTAAACAATACAGCCCTACAGGTACGAACAAAGGTGCTTCATAAAAATCCAAGTTGCAAGAGAAAAACATGCAACTCAGTACTTTAGGGCATTATAAGAAGCCTGTGGGAGAGAAGTCCTACCATACTGAACTACTGTATTGCAAGTTAGGTGGAAGTGAGGCATTCGCTTTCAATCAAGAGTTGACATCCAAAGAGCTTCAGATTGATCAGTGAGAGATATATCGAGAAATACTGCTGCAGATGGAGTCCACTATCCTCCAAGAATTTTCCAACGTATTTTTGACATGGCAGGAGTATGCAATGTCAAAAGTAACCTAAATAAATTTAGTGTGAAACAGTAACTATGTTGTCATTACTTTTCGAATGCCCTAGTAATAAACACACTGTATCTAGAGAATAAGAGGTTACATGTCTATGCCAATGGATCACTCATTGAAAAAAGATGGAAATGCTCGTGCTGAAATTTACACTCCTGTTGGAAAATACAAAACTAATTTTGACAGTGACGTAGAAGTAATATGCATCACCCTTTCCCAACTATATGCTAGATTAAATATATTTTAGAAAGTTCTCTTTTGTGATTTAGTTCACTTACATAAAAAATAAAAAAATTAATATAATCAAACCTAAATTAAGCTGAAAAAGAAATTACATTTCAGTGGATTCCTTCTCATGTTGACGTCATAGGACATGACGAGGCTGACTATTTGGCAAAGAAAACCTCTAGTTTCAAGTCACAAAGATAAGACTTCCTGAACCAAATATCTCAACATGGGATGTTCTTGTAAAAACGAAGAACAGTATTCCAGAGGCACAAAGGAGCAAAACTGACGCAGGAGTCTGCATAATTGAGGACAGAATATGGTAAACGATGAAAGTGTCACAAACAAAACTTGTGGGAATCTTGGCAAACATTATTTCATCATTCACAATTTCCACGTATGTTATTAAGATACATCTTACTTATTGCTCTAAAGTCAAATTACAGCTTTTCTTTTTGAATTATATAGGCTGTACAGATTTTTTCCAGAAAAAATAGTTTCTTCTACTTTTCAAATCCTTTTGTTTACCTTTTTTAAAATTCTAAAACTAAAAAAAAATATTAGACATAAAATAATTGCGTATTACAGTAAAAAATTAACAAAACTTTTTTAAAAATAATCATTAACACACATAAAATAACAAGTCGGCTGCCAATTTCAACTAACAAACTGGCCTCACTTTGTCAGTATAACAAAACAACGTTGTTCTGCTACTTTTCACGTTTACCAAATTATAAAGAATGGCACATACAATCATTGGATGCAAAGAAACGGAAATTGTAAATTTTGTCACTTTCATCATTTATCATAATCACTCTTCAATTACCCACAACAATTTCCTAGTGGAGCATCTACACCAGAACAACATCATCAGTTCCTCAGGCTGCATGCTGTGCAAGGGGGATGCCACTATGAAATGGAACCACCTCAAGCAGTGCCAAGCACTCCTGAGTAAAAGCAAAGGTCAACTCGGCACGCTTCTGAACAGGGGCAGCGGCATTTCCCCTAAGGTTAGAGCCCAGTTTAGGTGTGTGTGTATTAATCGAAAAAAATGTCATGTAAACATGCGTCCTATTCTCAATATTTTCTAGCCCCTAATTTTCGATTAATACACACACACACCTAAACTGGGCTCTAATCTTGGAGGGAATACCGCCGCCCCTGTTCGGAAGCGCACCCATCAACTCTACTGGGGGGCCTGAAGAAAAATGGCATAATGGCATTGTATCAAATGTCTGAGCATTTGATTAAATAAATATTTCATATCAGCAAAAACTGTCTTTTATTCACATCAGAAATAAGGTAGATTTTCTGAAAGATAAAAGTCTATGTGATATCGACATGGATAAATATATAATAGGATGCGAAACTGCGGTCAGCACCATCTGGATTTGAGGGTTTGAAATAAGGTGACCAGTGCCCAACGTCATAGGTGGTGAATATTAGAACTATGTGTTGGGTACATTACCCAGAGTTCTCTATTTATCCGTTCGAGATATTGCTCGAGGGGCGAGATGGCAGACAGAAACTTGCTAATAAGTGAACATAAAGTGATACGTGTGTGTATAAGTAGTGTATGTTAAACAGTGATGTTTATGGACGTTGTAAAAATAGTGTTGTTGAATGTATTGTAAAGTAATAGTAATATAATAAATTGAACTATCTAAGTAGTTCTTGCAGACTTTTCCATTGTGCTGTACAATAAATACCCAAAGAATACAATCCCAATTATCTAACCTTTTGCTTTATTTTTTGTCTCTGTCTGGTTATATTTTAATCGGGTAGTGTAAAACACATTGTCTCTTTTATCTTCCTGTTGGCTCCGGTAAGAATTTTCAGTAGAAGATGCTGTGAGGAATAAAACTGTAAATGTTTTATTTTAAATTGGGTTAGTTTTGAATATCGATGAGGGTGGGAGGGAATACTTTCTGCACAGTTCAACATTTTCGTCACCAGGTGTGCTGCTAAATGCATGGAGTAATTACTCTTTTCGCTACTTGGTGCGCTGCTAGATGTAATAACGCCCCTCCCAGAAACAGATGGCAGCAAGATCAATTTCTACAACAGCGCCTCTAGTTATGTGTTACGGGAAACTCATTGAGTTTCGCATCCTATTATATATTTATCCATATCTATTTTAAACTGATACTATTGGTTGTAGTGATGGTGGTTATGTAAGATGTGTGTACACTTCTGAAAAACAAAAAACTACCAATTCCGATAGCCACAAATCTAGTTTCTAGTACAGTTCGCACTAAAAATTGACCTGCTTCCTTCCATTATCATATTATTCCTTCTGAGACTGATAAATAATGTTTGAACTCAAATACAAAGATTTAATATGAAAAATATTCTTCAAAGTAAAGTTTCTACAGATTCCCACACTTATTAGAAGACTAAAAATACGGAACAGCTCAGTCAGTTAATGCTTGAATACTACATGGCATAGCATTACTTAGAATCTTCCAATTATAATTAATTAAAAATATCTTATTTTAAAGACAAATAAAATTACCTGGAAGTATTTTGGCAAAACTTTGAGGTCATTCTTCTTGTAAAAATGTTTTGGATCAAGAACAGATCGCATCTGTAGAACCTCCAAATCATTCTTTATTTCATCTGTCACCTCTGTCACTGGCATATTGAACCATTTGTTTCCTTTAGTAAGAGCTCGTTCTTTCTGTAAATAAAAAGGGTACTTAACATTCATAAATATGTACATCTATGAGGGCAATGAAATTCTTCTCAAAAGTATATTCATGACAGGAAGATCATTTTTACTTGAGACGTGGAAAAGATTAATATAATGTATTAACAGAGAAAGAAATGATAAGAAGTTGAATTAATTAGTCTCATGGTCAAAAATACACACAGAAGTGACAGTAACAAAAAAACAGCTACACACAAAACAGTATGTGAAATGAAAAAAAAAAACGCACACGGACACAAAACAGTGATACACCAACATTTGAGACGAACAGAGGAAGAAGCTGGGTTGACTTAGCAATAACAAATAGTCGACAGCTGAAGTATATATTTAAATGGAAATGCGGAGAGGAAGAGAGCTCCTCTGACCACAATATAATAGCCTTTGAGATTGGTGAAATGGCCATTAAACAAGAAAGGAATTATATGGGTATAAAGTACGTGGTTAATGAAGAGGGATTCCATACATTTGATAGTGAACTGACAACAAATTTGATCGATGCATTTGTGTGTGCAAATAGCACCAACTCTACTCGTGACGAAGAACTAGCTGAAAAAGTTAAAAACTCTATAAACATTGAGGAAACTGTAACTCAGGGCTTTAACTGCGTAAGTAAGGCAAGCAAGAAGGCTTTTCGAACCATTAGTGGAACAAAAAACCCTGCCAAAGGCAAATCAGTTCCATAGTGGACCACCGAATTAACGGTCATGAGAAAACGAGTAAACACACTCAGGCGACGATTCCAGGGCACCAGAAACAACGAAAACCTTCGCCAAGAAAGGAAAATAAAATACATGGAGGGGAAAAAGAGAGTATCAATATGCCATCAATACTGAAAGAATCACATCGTGGAAAAACTTCTGTTCTATAGGAGAAGGATCTAATCCATGGAATGTAGTTTATAAAATAGCAGCCGGAAAGGTTAGACAACCAGTTACACTCACGACACTTCAAAAAGAAGACGGACGTCCCCGCGCACACGCACACACGCACACACACACGCACACACACACACACACACACACACACAGAGAAACACAAATGTACAGTAAAACCTCATTTTAATGTTCCCATTTTTAAGGAATGATTTTAAATGTTACTACCATATAAAAATGTTAAATGGATTTACGAATGCACAACCCATTTCAGTAATATTCCGAACCTATTCCAAATGTTTGTGATTGCTTTCTGTACAAGCTATGGTCACACCAATGTGGCACTAGCAGCAGTACATTTCAGTCAATAGTATCTATTGATATCGATTTCAGAATGCTGCAATATAATGGATATTTTACTTGTCAAATTAAATTATTTTTAAGAAAATGTGTACTGGTGACCAAAACACCGGGTGACAAAATTGCAGTGACTAGGTGGTATAATGACCAGAGTTCCGGTGACGAGAATTCCGCTTCCCGACAATGAATCTCTACAAAAAGATTAATTTTTACATCATTATAATTTAAACTAAGTTATTACTTACTTACAAATGGCTTTTAAGGAACCCGGAGGTTCATTGCCGCCCTCACATAAGCCTGCCATCAATCCCTATCCTGTGCAAGATTAATCCAGTATCATCATATCCCACCTCCCTCAAATCCATTTCAATATTATCCTCCCATCTATGTCTCGGCCTCCCCAAAGGTCTTTTTCCCTCCGGCCTCCCAACTAACACTCTATTCTATTTCTGGATTCGTTCATACATGCTACATGCCCTGCCCATCTCAAACGTCTGGATTTAATGTTTCTAATAATGCCAGGTAAAGAGTACAATGCATGCAGTTCTGCGTTGTGTAACTTTCTCCATTCTGCTGTAACTTCATCCCTCTTAGCCCCAAATATTTTCTTAAGCACCTTATTCTCAAACACCCTTAACCTACGTTCCTCTCTCAAAGTGAGAGTCCAGGTTTCACAACCATAAAGATCAACCGGTAATATAACTGTTTTATAAATTCTAACTTTCAGATTTTTTGACAGCAGACTGGATGATAAAAGCTTCTCAACCGAATAATAACACACATTTCCCATATTTATTCTGTGTTTAATTTCCTCCCGAGTGTCATTTATATTTGTTACTGCTGCTCCAAGATATTTGAATCTTTCCATCTCTTTGAAGGATAAATCTCCAATTTCTATATTTCCATTTCGTACAATATTCTGGTCATGAGACATAATCATATACTTTGTCTTTTCGGAATTTACTTCCAACCCTATCACTTTATTTCGAGTAAAATTTCCGTGTTTTCCCTAATCATTTGTCGATTTTCTCCTAACATATTCACGTCAACCGCATAGACAAGAAGTTGATGTAACGCGTTCTATTCCAAACCCTCTATTAAACTATTACATAAAAATATGTTAATATTCTTGTGTAGTGACAGGAAATAGTCGACATTCGACCATAGAAAAGTACCGATATATATTAATTAAAGATATCTAGACAATCCTAAATACTAACCTTTCTCTTCTTATATCGTATTCTTTCACTCTCATTATAGGCTGGAACAGATTCTAGCTTTTCAAAGCCTGGTGTAATGACACTCTTCTTTAGAATTTCATCTACTTTGGTGAACTTGCGTGCTGCAGTGTCCAACACTGTCTTCTTGTTTGACAGTTGAATGTCGAGGTATGTGTTATTCATATCAATTGCTTCACCTTCATCTTTCTTGGAACTGGAACTGAATATTTTTAATGCTCATAATTCCATGCTAACACCAAGTAATATGAAGATTATAACATAACACAGAAATGTTAACACTGAAAACAAAAATCCTAAACTTAAGAAGCCTTGGCCCCATTACAGCAAAAATTGAGACTAACAATAGACTACACTAACTAAACAGTAAAAATGACAAGGTACAGTAAGTACGGTATTTAGAACAGAGCATTGCAAATGTTGCAGATACCAAATGAAGTAGAAAATAAATTAATTAAAAACTGCATAAAGTCATGGTTGTCCATGTTTTGCTGTACTCATTTACTTACAAATGGCTTTTAAGGAACCCGCAGGTTCATTGCTGCCCTCACATAAGCCCGCCATTGGTCCCTATCCTGTGCAAAATTAATCCACTCTCTATCATCATATCCCACTTCCCTCAAATCCATTTTAATATTATCCTCCCATCTACGTCTCGGCCTCCCCAAAGGTCTTTTTCCCTCTGGTCTCTCAAGTAACACTCTACACGCATTTCTGGATTTGCCCATACGTGCTACATGCCCTGTCCATCTCAAACGTCTGGATTTAATGTTCCTAATTATGTCAGGTGAAGAATACAATGCGTGCAGTTCTGCGTTGTGTAACTTTCTCCATTCTCCTGTAACTTCATCCCTTTTAGCCCCAAATATTTTCCTAAGAACCTTATTCTCAAACACTCTTAATCCCTGTTCCTCTCTCAAAGTGAGAGTCCAAGTTTACAACCATACAGAGCAACCAGTAATATAACTGTTTTATAAATTCTAACTTTCAGATTTTTTGACAGCAGACTAGAAGACAAAAGCTTCTCAACCGAATAATAACACGCATTTCCCATGTTTATTCTGCGTTTAATTTCCTCCTGAGTGTCATTTATATTTGTTACTGTTGCTCCCATGTCTTGCTGCATGGATCCAAAAAGTGCATTCAGATCAAAAGACCAGTGATACAAAATAAGGCTATACACAGAATATTAACAATCAAAAACGAAAGAAAAAGGTCAAGGTTACACAAGAAAATGCTAGACTTGTTTGAATTCAAATGTGAGACTAGAACAAACAAAAAATTTAATGTAAGATAAACTAAAGATGATGACTCAGAATGCTCTATTAAAATATTAATAAAGAAAAAGTATTTAATAATTTAGATCAGAACAGAATCAACACACGAAAAAAAAAAAAGGATGGGGAGGCGGGATGCAAAGAAGAACGTAACTATTATATATTGAATCCAGTGTGATGAAATGCTACCAAAGAATAGGTGGAAAAACTAAAAGGGATAGAGTAAGAAATGAGAGAATTAGAGAGAAATTAAAACAGAAATCAGTAGGAGAGAAGTTAAGGAGAAAACAACTAAAGTGGTATGGGCACATGGTGCAAACGGGAGAAGATAGAAAACCAAAGCGAGTAATAGAGGCAATGACGGAAGGGAGAAGAGGGAAGGGAAGACCAATGACGATGTATATGGATAATATTGAGATGATGGCAAGGAAAGGAGGGAAAGGAACTGGAGAACTGAGAAGAATGGCAAGGGATAGAGAAGAATGGAGGAAATGGATCGAGGCAGACCCGATGCCGTGAGGCAAAAAGGAAAGATGAAGAAGAAGAATCCAGTGTGGCTTAGTGGATAAAGCACCAGCATGTAAAGCTGGAAACCCGGGTTCGAGTCCCAGTTCCAGAGAGAATTTTTCTCCGTTCTACCGATTCTTCACCATTAACAACTATTAGCCTACTTAGTTTGGAGGAAACTTGGACCATACAAGTAATCATTCTCACAGAAATACAGGTTGATCCGTTTGAATATGAATAAAATAAAAACACTGTAAAACATTTACTACTGAACTTTAACATTGTAGAACATTTACTACTGAACTTTGTTGAAACTTTGCATATTCAACACCGAAAAAAAGATTCCTCAGAGCTCAACATGACCCCCATTGCGCACCCTGCACAACTCATAACGGTGATGCAATTCAGCCCATGTCCGTTGTAACATAGGAGGGGTGATTTGTTGAAAAGTTTGAGTAATTTTTACTCACAGATTATCAATGTTCCTGGGTTTCTGTGAATAGACATGTCTTTAACAAAACCCTACACGAAGAAGTCAGGAGGGGTTAGATCTGGGGAGTTTGGTGGCCAAGCCAAGAAATAGCTGCTTCTCGTACTAGGTTTTGCTTGTGACCTCCTGCATGTTTTTTTTTTCTTTAACACAGAACCTGTTTCTACAAATGTTCGATACCACAACACTATGGAATCATATTTAGGTACATTACACACACCATACTCACATCGAAATTCCCTTTGAACTCTTTTAACACTCTCAAATTTAGCATACCAAAGAACACATTATGCCTGCTGTTCATTGTAGTAGCCATTTTATTCATCTACGATTTTCATTTGTCCTTTTAGATTATGCATTGTTGTCATAATATGGAAACTCCCATCTTTTAATCATAATATAACCAGCAGGAAATTTTTCCTACTATCATAATAGCTTTATAATAAATTAATATTATCCATACCAAAACGGATCAGACTGTATAATTCTTTGTTGATGGAAGGTACATTGATATATTCATTACTATACTTCTGTTCCTTTATATCAGAGGTGAAGCTTATCAACAATGATGGTGATGGTCAATTCCACTGTGACGGGTGTTACTTTCAGAAAGAGATTCTTCGAAATTTAATTGGAATACAATAATTAATAAAATATTTTTACTAGTTCTTTTATACTCCAATGAATCTCCACTTCTTGCTTGTCAGACACAACTAATTATTTTTTTTTCTAAACATTATTTGTCAGGTGATATAAGTGAAATAAACAATGTGACGGGTGTAACATGAAAAAGACATGCATAAATTAATGATACAGTTTAACTGATAACTCTGTGAAGTTCACAGTTTGAATTAATTGTGTTACCTATTTTCAGTGAGAGGAAAGTTCAAGGAATGAAGTGATATAATGGATGTAATTAAAATATTAAGCCCTACACTTACAATTTAATTAACCTTATGTGACGGGTGTTACTTATTACTTAATAATGTGACGGGTGTTACTTGTCTGAAGAAATTTCACATTTGGTTTTTTTTTTTTTTTGGTTCAAATCATAGAACATATATTTTCTGTAGTTCACTACATAGACTTAAGAGTACTGGTAGCCTAATATCAATGGTAGACATATGTTTTCAAAGTGTGCAATTTTATTTAAGTTAACTTTCACTTAGTAAATTACAAATATGATGTTGACAGCTTCAAAATTGTACTTCTGACGCTCTAAAGTAAATTAATACAAATATTTAATAGAAACAATAAAAAATACAGCCATAAAATCAAAATAGTGTGGCTAGAAGTACAGATTCGCTTTTGATATTAAACTGTTGTTCCTAACATAAATTTACATTTTAGTATATATGCTCACTTCAACAAATGGTAAATATAAATTTATATTTCTCACAATGGAATTTAATAAATTTTACTAAAACTGTAATTACAAAACAAAATACAACAACTTAAGCAGCATCATACTCAGAGCTGTCTCAATTTTTACTATTTGGACAGCTTTTCCTAGTGACTGGAATTTCGTTTCACTGAAAACACTAGTGTTTATTAATGCAGCTTTTCTTGCCCTTTAGTTTCAAACTTTCAGTTTTGTTTTCTTACTGTGAGCAGTAAATTCTTTTCTTGATAGCTTCTTTGTTCTCCTAAGCTTTTCCCTCCCTCTCTCTCTCTCTCTCTCCTTCTGCAAATAGTCTTCATATCTGTGTTGTTTGGGTAAAGGGAGATATCATAAAATGAGCTTGGTGATAAATGAAAATTAAACTTGGAACTCTTACTGAAAATACTTTTCTACACAAAACACAACAACTGCTAGTATTGTTTTCATTTTTGCACACTAACTTGTATAATTTAACTTGTGTGTTCATCTGGGGAACAAAATTCCATCTGCACAAAAAATTACTTATCCCCCTTTACTCGAACACCACAGAATTTTATCTTTATTTAATTTTCTTCGCCAAGGGCATTCAGGTTGCCTCTCAGCTGCTGATTTCCCCATTCTGCAATTAAATATATACGGTATCCAGCTATCTCATGGTTAACATGCAGCTTCGTATATCCTAAAAAATGCAGCAGCTTAATCTGCATTTATTTTTAGGTTATGCTAGTGGTTAATATCTTCAGTAATTCATTCCTTGTTAAGTAAGCAAGAAATAATGTTACAGAATAGAAAAGTACTATGATTAACTAAAATAGAACATAAGTACATTTACCTTTGTAGTCTATAATTTTTATGTAAATCAGAACTTTCGACCAAACATTCAGCTTAATGTAAATTTGGTGGGAAATCTTTCAGACAAGTAAGATTTTGGAGGAAACAGGTATTGACGACTGTTGATAACTTAAACTTCAGATTTACCAACATTTGAAACCTATTTAATAATGTGTTGTGGGAACTACCTGCAATAAATCAAAATACAGAATTCCTGTGTTCTCCGTGCTCTAATTTTGTAACACCCGTCACATTAAAACACTTATTATTTTTAGTTTTAAAAAAATTTTTAAAAAATACTGTACTTTTGGCATCATATTTTGACTTTGCTTTCAAAAATTGGTGCCTTCAGGACAAAAACTGAGAGCAAGAGAGTAACTTTAAGCATATTCTGTGACGGGTGTTAAATAAAAACACTTATTTTAAAAATAGCAAATTTTTAAGCTCACTGACATTCATAAAAGTAAATTGACACTGATTTTAAAGTCTACTCTTTCTGTTAATAGAATTACAACAGAGAACAGCCTTGTTTATTAATTTTAAGTTATGGTTTGGCAACAAACTGCCAAAGTAAATTTGACAGATCAAAAGTACACACTAAAAATATTCACTTTGGATGTATGTAAAACAAAGATGAATTAAATAAATCGAACTTTTCTGTTAATTTCTGAAAATATGAACTTTCCTGAAGAAAATGATATAAAGAACATATACTGAACACGAAATTTAATTTTTAACTTCAATGTCCAACCTATCGTGGAATTGACCTGATGTTTATTGGAGAAATAAGGACAATGCAGTGTTCTGAGAAAACTCACCACAATGCTATTTTATTTACTACCATAACAAGGTTTTCTTTAAATAGTTTTGTATATGAAAAGTATATCTTTTATGAAAGCTACTTTATTGTACACTTCATCGCCTGCTCCATTATATCAATTGTTACCATAGAAACAGAATGCTATTAGTGTTAATGTTAAAAATCTACGCACAACTTTCTGTAACCTACTAAAAGTTCTGTTCTCTTTGGACATCGTTTTTGTTATGAGAAAGGAATAAATGTTACTAGAAAATGTATCTTTCTGTTATGGTAATTAATTATGTATGCAACTTGTGTATGACATGAACTTTTTCTCACTCATGTAATTTCAGCATTCACCTATGGCTCGTGCTGAGAATCTTCCCACTCGTGCAATAAAATTCCACTTTTCACAAGTTTCCTAATAACTATTAGTCTTTCACTCAGCAAATTTTAACCAAGGCCTTTGGTGTGAAAAGCAACGCTTTAAGCTTAATAGTGTGACCTGATAATTAAATATTTAGAAACAAAGAATGTTCACTGAAAAGCTGATTCAATGAATTTAAAATATCCTTATAGCTATAACAAAAGAAGTTTTAGACAACAATCTACAATGCAATACTGTTAACAATGAAAACAGTGTCATAAATTAATGGTTATAACAAAAACAATAATAAATACAACAGTTCATAGAAAATGCCTTAAAATACTCCAGGCAATATTTACTATGAAGTATCAATGGTGCCTTAATGAATATTTTTAGGATCATTTCTTCCAACACAGTTTTCAAAACTACATTGAAACATTTAAAGCCATACCTCGCCTTTTGATTAACATCTGCTTTCTTTATCACTATCGGAAACTTTGGCAATGGGAAATCTGAAAAATAAAAGATAAGAGTTATTTTTATATAAATAAATCTTAATTATTTGAATATATATTGCTTATATAAAAATATCTTAAGTCTGAAATGAAGAAAACCTAACCATAAATGCTGCACATCAAATATTCATATGTATGAAGTCTCGTCCACCTCATTGAATATTACACGACTAATATGAACTAGTCCATTTGTATTATTACTATTAAATACGAGAAAAATTCGTACCGGCACCAGGAATCGAATGTATTAACTGTTAGCAGTTGTCATGAAACAGATGTTGAATATGGCCATAAAGTCATTTAAATATGCGCTCCTGCATATATGACGTGTATCGTCTCAAGTGCAGGTAGTAAAGGCCGCAAAAATAGCATTATGAGAGGGGTTCGGCCGGCGCCGTGGATTCTGTCCCGGCATGGCTCACTTGGTAAGAGAGCTGAGAGGTCCTGGGTTCGATTCCCGGTGCCGGTACGAATTTTTCTCGTATTTAATAGTAATAATAAATGCTGCAATTGCATTTCAAGTATTCATAAATTAAATTTTTCCTAAGTTTTAATATACATCTTATTAAAATCATGGCTTGCCTTGGAGAAGAGATGAACTGTCACAGTGTCAACAGATCATAAGGACATAGTAAATTGTTCTATGTTTATTGAATTAACTTGATGTTTTTGATAGCTTAAATACGTGCGAAAACTGTTTCTAACTCTGTCAATCGTTTCGAGAGGACCTGATTACCTAACTGAACGAAGGCTACATATGGTTTTTCACTGAATTTAATACAATTCAGTATAATAGACATTTTCTGTTGGTAGAACTCCAATAGTAACTTATTGTTGAGATACCGTGAAATGTACTTTTATGCAATTAAATGTAATGGAAACTAGTGTCTCGCTCTTAAGTATGTTGTATAGAGGTAGTTTCTATAAGGAATGAAAATGAAAAATACTTTTTAACGAACCAAGGGCGTTGTGATGTATTAATGAGTTGGTCTGTCATTATGTCTTGTGCTATCATGGAGCCGTAAATGTTGCGAGTTAAAGGTTAGGTTAGATGAGGGGATAGATAAGTGATAGGAGACAGAGGACTGTGACAAGGTTACGGTGGGTTAGATGAGAAGATAGCTAAGTGATAGGAGACAAAGGAATATGACAAGGTTAGGGTAAGTTAGATGCGAGATAGCTAAACGACATGAGGCCGAGGACTGTGACAAGTTTGGTTACTTATTATTGCTTTGCGATCAATTTCAGTAGTTTGTGCATATTCCCCAAGCAAAATCAAGAGTTCTAAATAATTTTTGTCGAGAAAATGTGCTTTCATGCGTCAGCTAAAGGGTATTTCTGTACAAGAGTGCTACCAAAGGTAGGCATGATTTATTTATCGATACTTGTTGACTTTTAGTAGAGTTACAGTACCGACAAAAAAAAAAAATCCACTATTTTGTCTTCAGTCTTCTTGCCTAAACACTCACACAACCTCATGTGACATCCTGTGCAGCCATTTTTGCAATTGAATAATTAACTCGTGAAATGAATTCCTTAATTTGTAGTTGCAACACTCCTAACATATGACTTCATCCCACAGTACTTCCGAGAATTTCCCTGGACTTTAAAAACATTTATACGAATAGTACTGCAATCAATTCAAACATTTTCACTGAAAATTTGACTTCCTTTGGTAGTGTTGTTGTACAGAATTACCAGTCAAACTAAGTAAATTGAGAAAACTGCTGCTCCTACGTTAGCTTACAACGTGTTGAATGCGCGTTACTAGTGAGTAGTAGTAATAAGGGACCTAGTAGCATTAACAAATATTGAGTTTACCATTATTTACCTGCTACATTATAATCATCGTCATCGTCGTCGTCGTCGTCATCATCATCACTCCCATTGATATTACTTTTAGTACGTTTTTCTTCCTGGCGACATGAAGTATCTATCTCGAATAAATTGTCCAAGTCAGTTCCAAAATCCTCCTCTTCGCTAGTGTCTTGTATATTCTCTTGTCTACCCACAGTATCCACTATGAAGATATTATCCATATTATTTTATTTTCCGCCTCAATAACATTCAAAAGTCACATCTTTCCACAACATAAAAAGTTAAAAGTGTTCCCACCACGCGTTTGTTCACTTGTTCCACACGAATATCGACAGCACAGGATCACTTGGTCGATATACCTGTGGTCGAATACTGTCCTTCAATTTTTTGCCGTGACATCTAGTGGTGAAACTGTGAATGCCGTCCATACCGCTGTGAAAGATTACTAACGGTATATTTTTGTATGGTTTTCTACACAAACCATTGTTTATTATGAATGCTGCGAAATCGGAATATGGTTAATCAGTCACTGTAACCAACATTTGAAAGGGAAATTGATACCATAACGAAAATTAGGCGAAATTGTTGCATTGTTGAAACCAGTGCCGCAGGCAGCAGGGGGCCTCATCCGGCTGAAACCCTCTCCACTCCCAAATTCTTTCAAGTAATATTTGAAAAAATTATAGATTTAAGCCATAAAGAAACAATCCACACTGGCAAACGGGACACGGAAAAAACACACACACAGAGATTATATATATATATATATATATATATATATATATATATATATATATATATATATATATATATATATATATATATACTTGTATAGAGAGTGATTCACGAGGAAAGGTAAAAAATTTGGGATGTGAATTCAAAATTCATTCTGAGTGAAAAAGTTCATACGAATATAGGTCCGTTTTAGAACGGTTACGGAGATATGGCTCTTTGATTTCACAAAAACTTGTGGGATTCCATTGTACTAACTCGCATTAGAGACAGATACAGGACAAATTTAAAGTTTATATTCACATATGCCTACATACCTAATATTCTAGATGTCGGGGTCGATGTTTTCGTACATTTTCAAATGTACCTTCTTCTGCTTCAATGCACTGTTGCGTTCGGGCGTGAATCGCGCTCATCGCTCGGGAAAGTTGCACGTGCCTGTTCTTTGTGGCGTCCTAGATCTAGGGTGGCGTGCAGCATCCAAAATACGGTCGATTAGCGCCTCTCTCGTTTTCACCTTCCTTTTAGAGTTGAGCTTAAACGATATTTTCAAGTATCTGTAACAACTGTGACTGTGACAATTAAATATCTGTGACTTTTACCTGTGATTTTGTCACACCGATATTTTATATCGATAAGTAAGCACAATATGCATGAATTACACCGATATTTTGTCACACCGATAAAAATTAACAGGAAATATTGAAGAGCAGTGCAATGTGAATACGATTTCTCTATACACGCCACCCATCAGTGGTTTATATGGGAAAATCCAACAAATAACTTATGTACATGCACCATTAACAAATAAATACTAATCTAACTGAACAGTAACATGTAAAAAGTTAACCTCATATACCAAGACGTTATATCATAATTGATTGTAGATATAGAATCAATTGATAATTTTGTAATGTAGTTGGGTATGGAGAAATTGAGGTTATGTGATTATCCTAATCGTTTTAAAAATTGATCCTTTTTATTGTATATAATATAATGGATAAATTATTTTAAGTCGTGCATTAACATCATAATAATGAGTCATAATAAAAATTAACGAAACATAAGTATTCGGAAAAACAATGGAAAATAATTACAAAACAAAACGGTTGTTCAGACAGAATTTTTCACAAGATGAAGTATTAAGAGGAGTAGAAATATTTATATTTCTACTCCTCTTGAGTATTGGTAACCAATGTTATTATTATTTAATCGTGTAATCACTATATCATTCATAATAAGATGGTGAAACTAGCGTTGAAGTAGTTTCGGCGATTTCGGATGTGAAAATCGTTGCATTTGTAAGGTTTTTTTTTTTTTTTTTTTTTGCGGAGAGACAGTTGCTTGGGTTAAACTAGCGCTGAGGTAGTTTCGGTGATTTCGGAAGTGAAAGTCGTCGACTTTGATTTTTGTGGAGATGCAGGTGATCGTATATCCAAGGCATAACACATACAAAGCTAACCTGTCACAGATTCGTATATGCAAGGTGTATATGCGTAGTACGAAGGGAACTACCTAAACGCTAGTTTAGTCGTTGATCGTATATGTCTAGGCATAATAAAAGCTTAAACCAACCAAACCTGACCTGTCACAGATTCGTATATGCAAGGTGTATAAGGGGAATACGAAGGAAACTATCTCAAAGTTAGTTTAGCCAAATAAGTTGCCCATCATATTAGCCAGTTTTGTCTCGTTCGGTTTTAATTATATAGACCTAGATACTGTTGTCGGCTTGTGAGAAATGCTTCGAAAGTTCGGAAGAACATAACGTTCAGGGACACGGAGTGAATTAACAAGATTTACGTTTGATGCCCCTTATTTTCAAATGTAATTAATTATCCCATTTATGTGTAAGTGTAGGCCTATTTTAAAAGTGTGCAAGGGCAATGAGAACGATTTGATGGAGCAGTGTCTGCTAGATGTCAATCTTTTTGGAATTTATAAAATTGACAATTTTTGCTAACTACCCCATAGTATTATATTTAAAAGTTGAAAATTACTTGCAAGTTGATTATTTTAACAATATCAAGTTTAGAGCATTGGTTAGGCCTATTAATTGGGGTGAAATAACACCCCACACAAGTACCAATGTTAGGAAGCACTGTGCGATTTCATAAGAGTTAATAACCATAAACAACATACCGGTAAAGAACTTATTACAAAAATAATTTTATTTTAATTAATACTACCCTGCACGGTTCGTGTTGGAGCTATACATTAAAACTGGATCATACATAAATGAGAGAAGTACAGGACGGTAAAGTTATTAAAATAATGTAGGCTCCTGTGACTAGCCTATTCTGTTTGTAATTAATAGTATAACTAAAAAAAAATATATTGTTACTGCGTAAAAATTGGGTGGAAAATACTTACACATTAATATAAATTCACAGTAGTATGAAAATGTGAAGATCTCGGGGAATACATAAAATATTTATAAAGCATATATACAGACTAAATATGAAAACAAAATGTTAGATTCATGATTATATTATTATAATGCCGCTAATAACTTTGCAACACATCATCACTTTGAAAAAAATAATATTGAACAAAATGTCACGAAAAAATAATCAAATACCACCGCCCGATTGCTGTTATTGTATCGTGCGCATGCGCAAACCCACGACGTAGAGGAGAAAATATCAGTCGCAGACGTTGCAACGGTCACAGAGTACTGAATACGGAGCAGATTTCGATAGCGATATTTTGTCACAGATATTTCGCGTCATCAGTCACAGGGTTATCTGTGACAAAAGAATACCTGTGACAAAATATCGGTTTGTGAAATATCGGCCATCTCTACTTCCTTTGGTATTCCAAGTCTTTCATCCAATTCCACAGACAGTAAATACTCTTCATTCATATTCAGCGACTGCATGCGAGGAACTTCCATCGCACAAACCATAAACATACACAATATGGGCGTATTCTGCAGTCGAAAATTTATAAGGCATCTTGAAAAACACAACTTAACACTTCCGATAACTGTACCTGTACTACTGTACTGTAAGTAGCTGTGAACTGATAAGCGATAGTGTAGCCTATTTGTGTTATGCGCGGGATCTTTGTCATTACATTAGATAAGGGCAGGCGATTGGACATTTGTAATGCCCCATCACCCGGTTTGTGAGGTGAATGAACTTATCCATGTCGCTCACAATGCAGATTCCAATGTTACGTCATTCATTGCCACCCGTGACCCTGTCTCATATCTCACATCAGCACCATGTGGTAACGTCTGATTCACAATGAGGCGAGACGTTTTACCAAAAAAATGCATCTAGTTCCGCCATTGTTCGAAAACGACCTATGTTCATATGAACTTTTCGACTCAGAATGACTTCAGAATTCACATACCAAATTTTTTATCTTTCCTCGTGAATCACCCTGTATATATGTGTGTATGTATGTATGCGTCCGCCCCTGTACTGTTATATATATTTTACAGTACAGGGGCGGACGCAGGATTTTTTTTCGGGGAGGGATTTGAGGAGATAGTAAAAATGGAGTAATGAGAAATAAGTTTATATACTCACAATTTGTTTCAGAGTCACAAACATTTACAAGTTGGCCTGAGTAGCATAGTCGGTATAGCCTACTGTGCTCGAAGTTGCGGGTTCTAACCCAACCCAGCTCGATGGCATTTAAGTGTGTTTAAATGCGACAGGCCTCATATCAGTCAATTTACTGGCATGTAAAAGAAGTCCTGAGGGAAAAAATTCCGGCACACCGGCGACGCTGATATAACCACGGCAATTGCGAGCGTTGTTAAATAAACCATAATTTTTTAATTGTAACATTTACAATGACTGCAATATAAAAACAATGACAGAATGACATTTACAAAAGAAGGCGATGAGGCTTCTTAGACATTTCATCCAATACTTCATGAGCTTTTACTTCTACATTTTATGTATATACATCAAGGCCAGTCCATTTAATCTGTCTGCTCCCATCGTGCTCCTCAAGTAAGTTTTCAAACACCGCAGTGTTGAGAACGACCTTTCTGGTGTTGCTGTAGTTACAAGCAACGTGCAGAAAAGTTTCAGAGCCTTGTGAGTGCAGGGAAAAATAATTTCATTGCACCTGTTCAAAGATGATATAAAGTCAGTAGGTATTAGGTGAAGATTTTTCTGATCAAGGAAATTTCTTCTCCACATCTTCAATTCATTGAAGAAAGACTCTGGTGATGCATCAACATCATTGGGCTACTGATTTACTACAGCTGAACAGCAGTTTCTAAATCTTCATCTGATGCTCGAGGCAGCAAAGTTTGTATGGACTTTAGGATTCCCTTATGATTTAAAAAACCTGTCCTTGAGCTGACTAATGAAATAGTCTAAGAAGAGAAGGAAAATTAAAACCCTAAAATACTCTTCATGACTCTCTGTCTTGAAGTAAGGACGCTGTGTTTGTCTTCCTGCAGTTTTTGGAATTTAACATTTTATCAAAGAGAATTTACGTGGAAAACTTTCTAATTCCTATGCACATTCACGAATTAAAATTAATATTATTTTTGTTTCTTGTTTCATATTTTTCTCAAAATTTCGGGAGGGGATGTATCCCCTTAATCCCACCCCCCTTGTATCCGCCCCTGACACAGTATTATATCAACACAATAACTAGATTTATTTAAGGTTGGCATCTGTCCATTGACTCTCCAAAGATGGAGGACGGATTTTGATTTATAACAACTTTTGGGGATGAAGGATCAATGGAGTGGAAAAAAAATTCTCTCCGGCACCGGGATGCAAACCCGAGTTTTCAGCTCTATGCATTAAGCCACACCCGATTCCAATTCCGGTGCAAACACACGACTTGAAAACTTAATGTAAAGATTTGAAAAATCTAAATTAATTATAATATAGAGCTACAATATCTGGCTTCTCAAACTTTCCAAGGCCCACTATGAACCCACATTACTGTTGATAATGATTTTAAGCACTAGTGCGTAAAATTAAAACACTTTTATGCACTGAAAGTATGTCATTTCGAAAATAAAATGACAATAAAAAAAAATACCAGTACTTTTCGAAACGACTGTAGAAAAATAAACATTTTTGTACGAGATAGGAAGAATTCATTCACATTTAGCCTAACAGTTTAAGGAAATAAAATACTCTATACAGATTGAAATTAAGTTTCACATAATTTTATTCCATAATGTACATAATTAAATAATTAACTTTTGGAACATATGAAAGGTAATTTTTACACAATGAAAAATATCAAATTGATGATGGAGAACTTTTACAAGTATGAAGTAGTATACAATATAAATTATGTCACCAAATATAAACTACAGTTAAATACACGAATGTTCTTGCACATATCACGTGAATATTAAAATGGCTTTGCAAATAGTCTCAGTGCTATTTTATCTGACTGGCATACAGAAATCTATCTTATAAATTCGATTATGTTCTCATAATAGTTTCTTTGCACTATTTGACAGGTAAAATATTAACACTTTGCTTTCGAACTGTGTAATGCAAGTTTATATTTCAATAGTTTGTTTATAATGAAATAATTTTAAATTAACTTTAAAAACAAAACTTCGAAATATCAATCTATTACACGCACCATTATTGCCAACATTGCTTCTAAAGGGTCTAAGACAACCGAAATCTAAGGTTTTTTATTTGTAACGTTATTTTTTATGACACTGTAAATGCAAGCATGTACTTAAATGTTACCGACGGTAATGTATGGCGGATCTAAAATATGTCTTATAAGTCTGACGTTTAAATAAGTTAAATAAGACAGTACTGAGTCAATCAAAAATATATTCTACTAATGATTTGTCTGAATATTATCCCCCTTGCTGAATTTTCAGATAAGAACTTCACAAATTGTCAGCGAGATTACCTGACATGAGCAACTTTTAGTTTATTGGTTTACCAACAAATAAGATCGCGAGGTACTCGAAGTCTGAATCATCTTTGAAATCGTGGATGATAAAAATGAATAATTACTTCAATATATCAGAATCTTCAGTTCGAAACAACACAGGGTGAAAATATGAAGGTTTATAAACATTTTAAGTAAAAAAATCTTCTTTAGTACACATAGTACCAATATATATGTATATATTAACACTAATAGCGCATCTAAGCAAGACAAATACTCATTAGAAAATCCAATAAACAAAGATTCATAGACAGAGGAGATACACGAGAGTTATGGCTGCTATTCAGTGCTGGATCATATATTTTTTTTTTTTCCTGATTTATAATAATTCAATTACTTTAGACTTTCTGAGAGAAATGAATTTAATTCATATATTCTTTGGCTACGGACTGGAAGGTCCGGGGTTCGATCCCGAGTGGTGACGGAATTTTCTTGTCGCCAAACTTTCAGAACGGCCCAGAGGTTCACTCAGCCTCCTATAAACTTGAGTACTGGGTCTTTCCCGGAGGTAAAAGGCGGTCAGAGCATGGTGCCGACCACACCACCTAGTGCCAAGGTCATGGAAAGCATGGGACTCTACCTCCATGCCCCCCCAAGTGCCTTCATGGCATGTGACGGGGATACCTTTACCTTTTTTACCTTTTTATTCTTATTGTATAACCAGCTTGATATTCTGAAAAGAATTCAGAAACCAACAAATTTTAGAATTACTGAATTCGAAACTGAAACAGTGCGAAGTTCTTGGGTTTTTGCAGTATCATGTGTCCAAATTATTTATATATCAGGTTCATTATTAGGGAAAGGTAAAGAAAGAGACCCTGTCTGTTGGGTCTGTCACCAAGAGCTAGTCTCCAGGACTACATGTTAAAGAGCAATATGTGGTTGGTCTTGTCTTTCACATATTGCCTGGAGTACTTGGTGCAAGTTTATTCAAGTATCTCTCGCACAGTGGAGGGGCTCAGATCCCTTATCTTGTGAGGACTGCGGCAGTCCTACTCAATGTGCAGGCTTTTAACATATTCAACGTTCCTTACCTGTTGCTGTTCTGTCATGCTTCTCACCCCCCCCCCTCATGTGGCAGCTATTAAGTTACGTCCATTTTCAGCTTTCCCCTTCAAAATTCTCTGAAGTTCCTTCAGTGGAACGAAAAAACTCGGAGCGACACAAGTAGCCAACAGGCTTGGAGTTCACTTATTCAGGTTTTCTCAGCCCCAAATTCCCTTACAAGGACGAGTTTTCGCGAACATTTTCCCTGCCATTTCCCCATTGATAATGACAATGACGACTTAAATTAAAATATAATAAATATAGTAATATAGTTTCAGTCTGCAACTTCTCAAATTATATTAGTACAGAATTAATTTTCTGTCACATCACATCACAAAGTTATATTTCCACAAATATTTTCAACTTATATAAAGTCATCTTCAGGTGATGAACACAATAAATAGCAAATTGAACACAGGTGATATACATTAGCTGAACATTTGTGTAGATTATAGAAATTAAACATGTATAAAGCCATTATAAAATATGTGAACACAAGCGTGGTTCTAAGTCATATCAACATGCAATGGAAAACATTAAAAAAATTGTAATGAGTTAAAATAGTTTTGTAATATGGTGACCACACTTTAATTGATTCTTTAGATGTTGTGTAATTAATCTCAATCAGATTGTATACATATATTTGAAGTTTTTAAAGTTTAAAACATTTAAAAGTTTAAAAAATGACCATATTACAAAACTATTTTAACTTATTACAGTTTTTTAAACGTTATTCATTGCACGTTAATATGACTTAGAACCACACTTGTGCTCACATATTTTATAATGATTTTATACATGTTTAATTTTTTATAATGTAGGCTATACAAATGTTCACCTAATGTATATCACCTGTGTTCAATTTTCTATTTATTGTGTTCACCACCTGAAGATGACTTTATATAAATTGAAAATATTTGTGGAAATATAACTTTGTGATGTGATGTGACAGAAAATTAATTCTGTACTAATATAATTTGATAAGTTGCAGACTGAAACTATATAATTATACTTATTATAAAATCCAACTTATCTGAAACCAAAATCTCAATATGACTTTAACTTAAAATAATTCTAAACTCAGCCGAAACATGAATGTCAATCATCGTCCTGGAGAGGCCACATTATTTCTACTAACAAAAAAAATATCAAACTGCACTAAACAAATTAAAAACGGACCACATGAAATCTATAAAAATTATCAAAGGA
Source organism: Periplaneta americana (assembly GCA_025594305.2). NCBI lineage: Eukaryota > Metazoa > Arthropoda > Insecta > Blattodea > Blattidae > Periplaneta > Periplaneta americana. Next base: position 33,253,640 of record JAJSOF020000037.1, read on the forward strand.
AGGAAAACCTTCCCAACATGAAGAAACAGCAACCAAGAGAAAGTCAGCCCTCAACATATTTTTTGCTGCCTAAACCTTGCTAAAAAAAAAAAAAACTTATTGTTTAAAGCACTGAAAAGCATTGGAACTGATCTAGATTGATCTTGATTGATCTGGGATACGAAACAACAACATGATAAATTTTGAAACACAAGCTCTCTTAACTCAAAAAAAATTAATCAGGCTTCCACATTCTGATAAATGGAATAGATCAGAGCTCGAAATGGACTTCCATGAACAGGAACACTCTGTTATTTTCGTGGACATGAATGACAGAATTAATGACAGTGAAATGATGCCGAGTATTAACATGAAATAATTATTCACACATCAATTCTGTAGTTCAGTGCAAGAACTCTGTAATCCTAAAAAAGTTAAATAATGTTATTAATACGGATCTAAACCTTTTATTTATCTTTCCTCTTATTGTGACTGTCGTGTATGCCTAAGTATTCACATCAGAGACAAAAGAAAGATGACAACATACTGCATTACCATTACAGTTTTCTTTAACTTCGATTTTCTCAACGGGCTATATGAGAATTACAGGGTTCTTACACTGAACCACATAATTTCTATAAAAATTTCGGACACATGTCTTCGGAAATTTTCATCTCTTTACCATATTTACACAGATGGGAACCACAAATGGTAGTCACTTCATTCAGCCGAAAAAAAAAATAAATTGAATAAAATGCAGATTTTTAATAATAATTTACTTTGACATGTACTGTACATTATTACTAGTGAAAGAAAATTATTTTCGGCCCTACACTTATGGCTAGAACTTTGTTTCATAAAGTCTTTGAAATGATTATTCAGGTCGCAGTTTAAACAATAAGAAATTCGTACCAGTGACCTATGATATCTGATTATATTAGCTGGATAAGGAGTGATAAAGTGTTGCTGAATTCTGGTCATTTAATTTCATTAACGTCGTGCTATTGTTCAGAACCTCGTCCTTAACGATACTCAATGCATAATCAAACATATCAAAGGCATGTCGTTACAGTATTAAAAATTAGCCCTTTTAACCATTCACATTTAATTGAAAAAATGTAGAATAAATTAAATGTAGAAGTCAATACGATGACGTTTATTAATATAATGTAGGAAGTTGTTTAAAGTACCTACGTATATATAATTTATTTCCACGATTACAGACTTTTGTTTTATGCTTTAATGCATTTATTAAGTAGAATTCTATCCCATTATCTCCTGGCCTAGTTGCCTCATAAGTGGTGCCTTCTTGGTATCACTTGTGAGGTTCAGACTTGTCTTCGGATAGTTGACTAATCAACAACTTTTTAATCAACAAGCAATATTCTTCGAAGAACTTCGAGACATATCCTATGTCCCTATTACATACCAGTAGCCTATGTAATTGAAATTAAATAAATATTTTGTGAACAATCCTCCGTGTGCCCGTTTCCACTGCTTGTGGGTCTTGGACGAGTCAAGTTCATAACTGCGGTTAATAGGTGTCAGGAAGTCCGCAATAAATCTACCTACAGTTTGTCGCGTAAATTATTACTAATAAACACTTAAAAAATCTACCTACAGTTTGTCGCGTAACTTATTACTAATAAAAACTTGAAAATAAACACTTAAAAATCTACCTACAATTCGTCGCGTAAGTTATTACTAATAAACACTTAAAAAATAAACACAAATAAACACTTAAAATCTACCTACAGTTCGTCGCGTAAATTATTACTAATAAACACTTAAAAAATAAACACAAATACACTTAAAAATCTACCTACAATTCGTCGCGTAAATTATTACTAATAAACACTTAAAAAATAAACACAAATACATTTAAAAATCTACTTAGAGTTCGTCGCGTAAATTATTACTAATAAACACTTAAAAAATCTACCTACAGTTCGTCACGTAAGTTAATGTTATTACTAATAAACACTAATAAACATTTTAAAATCTACCTACAGTTCGTCACGTACGTTATTATTATTACTAATACACACTTAAAAAATAAACATTAATAAACACTTAAAATCGACCTATAGTTCGTCGCGTAAGTTATTACTAATAAACACTTAAAAATCTACCTAATTTGTCTCGTAAGTTATTACTAATAAACACTAATAATAACTTAAAAATCTACCTACAGTTCGTTGCGTAAGTTATTACTAATAAACACTTAAAAATTAACACTTAAAAAGTAAAGTAAAAGTAATTTACTCACCTATATCAAGCAAATGTTTTAACTTTGGTAACTTTGTAGCTGTTTGAACAGAGCTACAGGAAATTCCCACTTGCTGAAAAAGACTTCCAAGTGATTTTCTACGGGAATTTTCCAGAGCTTGTCCAATGTTATCTAGAGTTTCTTCTGTGAGTACTGTATGTGGCTGTCTACACTTCTTATCAGGAACACTTTCAGTTTCACAAAATTTAATTATCAATCTTTGAATCGAACTTCAATTTGGAACTTGGACACCAGAAAATTTTTCTTGAAATAATCTCCTTACAGCACGAGCCGATTCTGTATGCATGGATGAACCATACACGAATACTCTTTGGGGGAACAGAATACCTGAATTGAGCCATATTAACTTAATTAACACACTGTATTTTGTTGCCTAAAGAACATGTGCTTATCTTGCAAGAGTACAACTCATACTGACACCTGACACAACTTTTAGTGCAGTAAGCCACGAAAGTGCAGGCATGTGAAGGATTGTTCACCCGTCTAAAATATAGACTCAGACATTTAAGTTTATCCACATACTGAATGTAAAATGAGAATCATTAGAGAAATAGCAGTAAACGTGTATACGCTTGCATAAATGGATCACAGTATAATATATATAAATAAATAATTTGAATATGACAACCACTACATAACAGTAAGAAACGTTCATTAAAATAAATAATTGAAAAGTGAAACCAAGAATCGAACTCGGATCCGCAGAACAGGAGTCCAATACTAAACCAACTTAACTACGGACCAAAAGAAAGAGTTTTGCACTCTATTCGGCACAATACTATTGTGGGGTATCAACTTGAAGCTGATCATTTTCGTCCTATGATTCCAGTACCAGAACTTAGAAGTCCAAGACTCGCACCATTTTCAGAGTGACCCGCTGTTCAGTAAAGGGCTTTGTTCCTGGACAGGGGAAAAAAGAAGAAAAAGTCTAATGCCCCAGCATTAGGGAATGTTAAAAAAAAAAATAATAATAATAATAATAATAATAATAACAATAACAACAATAATAACAACAACAACAATAATGACGACTGAGTAGCTTAAGTGGCAGGCGCATTTGCTTGCTGATCCAAAGCTGTGCTAGGGCGTGGGTTCGATTCCCACTAGGAATGATTACCTGGTTGCGTTTTTCCGACGTTTTCAAGAGTAAGGCGAATGTCAGGTAATATATGGCGAATCCTCAGTCTCCTTTCACCAAATATCATACCAGTATTGCTGTCATTAATTTCACCTAACTAAATAAGCTAATAAAAATACAGTCATATTAAAGAAAAATAATAATAACCAAAAAATTACCGATTACTTTTCAGTAAAAAAAAACAAATGAATATAGCCTAATCTATCATTATTGAATCAAGTAGAATTTTTAATAGTGATATTATACTGGGTGTTCAGTTCAAAGTGTGTCATGGCTCGCTATATGTCGTCATATGGCTAGCCGATGAGCCTAGAGAATTTAATCTTCCTACACTTCTGCAGAGGCGTATTACCTATGTGCTAGAGAAGCTGCCTAGCAAGTACGGCGTTAATTCAAAAGAGAACTTACCGATACGTACAGTAACGCCGGTAGTGGCAGGAATGTGAACTGTTTGGAAACACGTACTGAGGTGAGTTTTTTTTCTTACTGTCGGGATATGGGGAGAGGGTTAAGACAATTACTTACGTACAGCATTTGTTGACATTAACTTGGATGGTCAACATGGACATGGAGCATTTGATTTGTGTTGTGGAATGTTGCGGTACGCAACTGATGATAACAAATAGCCTGAGTACGACTTGCCCGCGCAAAACACAGTTCGAAAGAGGTTATGGTAGCACACAGACCGTACAGACCGCCATCTGTTACTACGATGTTCAAGTCATACCGTACACGTTCTCAAGTTCAGATTGAGCGCCTTGATTAATAGGCAACTTCTCTGACATAAAAGCTGAAACTTGCTTCAAATCGCTGACTCACAACAGTGACGTCATGACACACTTTGAAATGAACACCCAGTAGTAACTAACACAAAATTTTAAAACATTATTAATTAATTTCAGTTTCTCTGTATGTAATCTCTTTAAATTGTTCTGTGTCATGCATGTCAATTTCTTGGAGTATCACAAGCCCTCGATGCAACAGTAACTCTTAGAATTCATTCATCAAGTCCCCCAGAAAATTGTTCTACTGAGATCTGACTGTGTAATATCACATTACATATTATACCAGATTTAATATATTACTCCAAGACTGTAAAAGGTCTCATCAAGATCTTCAGTGATAGTGGCGAACAAATAAATATAATGAAGAATTTCTTGAACTATTTCATGAGATCATCATGCGTAAATCCATCAAAAGAGAACTTTCTTATGTCTCCTAAATAACCAACAAGTAATGTTTCAAGACTGGTGCCCTCTCTTTAAGAAATGCACTAAAGATGTAATAAATAATTATACATATTACAGTGAAACCTCTCCTTACAGACACCCCCGAGATATGGACACTCCTCATTTACGGACAGATTTTTATGTCCCAACTGAAATAATATAGAAATAATGATAAATTTAACTCTAGTTTACGGACACTCTCAGACACAGACACGGACAGCTGTTTGACAGTCCTAAAGCTTGCTTTACCTCCTGACTACGGACAGAGCTTGGATTTCAAGACGTAATGTGTTACAAAAATGGAAAATTTGGTTTTGAGAACTGTACAAAAATTCCTTAACATGAAAGAAGATAATAAGGGTCTCGAGGCTACTAGCCCAGCTCACTAACCCTTGTTGGCTGAAAGCTGGTGGATAAACAAAGTCATAAAGTTTAACCTGTCTCATGGGTCCAGGTTTCAGCGACTTTGAAATTGTATTCGACACATGATAGGGTTAGCAGGATTATTCTCTTCACTTCAATCAGTTGTTCGGTTTCGAGAGACATGGCACCTGAACGTAAAAGTTTAGCTGAAAACTGTAAATTACAGTACTATATAACTGAGCACCTAGAATAAAATTGCATGGCCTGCATTAGATAAACATAAAAGACCTAAGAGTGTACTCCACCCTCTAGCTTGGAACGACAACGTACAAGACGAATACCAACTTGAACTTTAAACAACCATTTGACTCCTCAGACATACATGTCAATTAATGCGCTAATAATGCTATTTCTCTGTTCCAGGGTCATCACATTATTGGCTGCACAGATGCTTTGAATTCTTTGTAACTAATTAATATGTATTTTAATGTTTGAGTACTTCAAAGGATGATTAAATGACAACCTCCCACCACAACATATTCATGACCCCATTGTAGCCAATTGGCTTGTCGTCAGCACGACACCTCATCCTGCTCAAGGTTTTTCCGTGGTTTCCCTTGAGTAATAAGGCAAATGTCGGGATGAGCCCTAAAAGAAACGGGCCACGGACCACTTCCCTTTCCCCACTCTTTCTCTTCTACTATTACAAAGAACTTGCTAATTTCTTAGATAATCAACCTGTATTATTATAATAGGGAAAAATAATTATACTGTAAGTTCACAGGGCTAACGGCTTCGAAGCTGGGTACCTGGTTCTAATGAAGTGCACTGGAAGCAATTTAAAACGTGGGGGCATGAGATAGTTACTCTGCCTGCCATAAAAATTCACTTCAATTAATCCCCAAGATAAAAAAAAAAATGCATGGCACAATACTGTTTTTCCTTTTTTCGGTCTTATCTACTGTAGTTAGATTGCAAAGAATTTACTGTAGTACAGTAGACTCTGTTTATAATTAAACTACAGTAATACATTTCATTTAAACCGTGAAAGGATACATAATGCATATTATAAATTTACTGTTAGATTGGGGAGCCTTCCTCCCAATAAAGGACACCTCCCAGATGCGGACAGATTGTTACGTCCCTTCGATGTCCGTAAATCAGAGGTTTCACTGTATATTACAAAGAACGAAATTAATTTCGTAACAATCTTAAAAAAAAGAAAAGAGAAAGAATCAAAAGAATAATACACAGAAAGAATGGCATAGAAAATACAACATTGGAATAATAACTTAGGGATATCATTTCTTACATAACATAAATACTTGCAAGGGAGATGATGCTGACATACTGTTCCTTATACTGGGGATGGGGAAACTTCGGTCTGCAGGCTATTGTTGCCCACCGAAAATTAAAAATAATTAATAACATAGTTAACTTAAAACCCGATTTCTTTCAATCATATAGGTAGGCTATATTTTTTTTTCTCAGATAGATATGATGTATTATTTGAGCACCAATAGACAGTAGTCATAATAAGAACAACGTATAAATATGAAGTAATAATTTAATATTATAGATGATTTATGAACATATTTTGTCGTTGTTTTATAAATACTATAATTTTAAGATCTATACAAACACTTCTTTATTATTTTCCGTAGTTATGTATATAATGTAAAATTTCGGATTATTCTCTTAATATCTCTTCTTAATGGCCTGCAGACAAAGTTTCTCCAGCACTGCCTCACAACGTGTGGAGGAGGTTGCTGTGCTACAATTCTAACATAAAAAAAATAGAAGCTTTCATTGCCATCGCAATATCTGACGACTTGAGACATGATGACTAGACACATTTTTTATTAAGCACTACCACTTTTAAAGACAATTTGGAATCAGGTGTTACGAGAACAGAAGATTTGTTGCTCTGCTGAAAGTGTGTGATGGTGTTCTGCATCCAGAATAACAACTTCAGCCAAATGAAAGCCTAATATTCACATTGATCCTGGCCCGTCACTAGCTATGCTGTCTAGTTCGTCACTGTCACAGTTGCTGGAGGCTCCGCCACTGCCAGGCATGGCAACTCTCGCATATTCATCTGTGTCTATTGATTTGCAGAAATGGATCGCGTACTTCAGCTTCTCTCTAAGAACAGCCTGGGAACAAAAGATCTTAACTGTTATAATCTTAGTCTATTTTAATTATCTATATGAAAATTACTAAATTTCAATATGGAAAAAAGTGTTTGTGCAGTACAGTGTGTCTTTACATAACCTATAAATGTATTTTCCAATTATCTAGCAAAATCAGTTATCTGACACTGGCTTTGTCCCACAGTTGCTGGATACGGGGGAAAAACGTAATACGGCGAACGCAAAGCTCCGCCCACGTTCCCCTACAAGCTCACCACACACCCTAGCGGGAAAGAGTGGAAATAGGGATTTAGGGTGGGGTGACATCTAGTGTAGGAAAGTGGAACAAAAAGAGTAACGACATCTACGAAGCAAAAGAGGAACTTCGTCCTGTCTGTCTCTCCTCTCTCTCCCTCCAGCCTCTTCCTCTCTGTTCCTTGCTTCATGTCTCTCTCTTTTTTTTTTCTTACGACTTCGCAGGGGGGGAGATTCGATCCGAGAAAGTTCGTAACTAAACCTAAATGCACGCTTTTTGTTCACGCTTTAGACCTCTCGGCTACCGAGGCGAGTTGGGGGTAGAAGGGAAAATGAATCTATTAATTATGTTTAAGGGAACTGCCATAATGTATTGTAGAAATGCAATGTGTGTCGTTGGATATGTCTTAGCCTATAACATCTTGCAGTATCGTTCAAGGGTTGTTGCAAGGATTCATAACGGGAGACAATGATGGAATGGCGCGGGGGGACAATGACCGAATGGCGTGGGTAGAAACTGGTGGGCTTGTGAATGTAGCTTGGTAGGGGTTAACTACGGGGGTGGCATAAGTGTTAACGCGTGCTGGTGGGGCTTCATTGTGTCCGTATCCAGCTTCGTGTACAGACGTAACCACATGTAGTGATGAGCTGTACCGAAGACGTGTACTTCTTCCTCAAATTGGCGGATCCTGATAACAGCAAACGAGGCTCTGGTGACTATTGTGTTACTTCGAGGACAGTGCAAAGTTAACAGGTGAGTGTTGTTTAATGAAAACCAGATTACATTGTGTTGTGTTGTGTTGTATTGTGTTAATAGTACATGTTGTGGACAGTTGTCTAATGCGTATTGCATTGTGGTTGTGGACAATTGTCTAATGCGTATTGCATTGTGGTTGTGGACAATTGTCTAATGCGTATTGTCTAATGCATATTGCATTGTGGTTGTGGACAGTTGTCTAATGCGTATTGCATTGTGGTAGGCAGTGATCCATCGAAGCGGGGCAGATAGTAGAGAGAGACAGTAGAGAGAGAGAGAGAGCATGCGAGCGAGGTGCTGAGCGGCGCGGGTGGGGATAACTTCCCCTACTGGTGTTCGCCGTAATACGTTTTTGCCAAAGTATTAAAATTAGAAACCAATAAAACATTTCTCACCTTACATGAATACCGTGGCATCTTCAGTAAGAAAAAACAGGTATAGCTTTCTGGTAGAAAATGATCAGGTGGGTTGTATTTGTCCAGGACCTGGAACAGAATATATTGAAATAAATATGTTGTGTATAATCCATACATGAAGTAATTTTCTGCATAGATACCAGGTCCAATCTGTGCACTTGGCATACATCACAGCTATGTCACACCCTCGTACCTGCACTAGCAGGATTACATGAACTGAAAACCTGCAACAACTTCTACATAGGACAGACAGGCAGATCATTTCAAACACGTTACAAAGAACACATCACAGCCATAACAAAATTACAAAACACCTCCACATATGCAGAACACATCACAAATGCCAACCACACCTACAGAGACATCAACACAGACATGGAAATACTGCACATCCAACCAAAAAGCGAGAAACTCAACACACTAGAACAATATGAAATATACAGACACACGAAAACACACCCCAACGATATTCTCAACACACAACTCAATTTCAAAACACATACACTCTTTGACTCTACACTACGAACGCACCCACACAGGAAACATGAGGCGCCAAGACTAACAACGACCAGTTCCGAAGATGACCGAAAATAGGTCGAAACATGTTAACAAGGTACGTTAAAAATATTTAACACAAGAAAGTTCTTATCATACATATTCCGAAGTGATACAGTGTTAAAAGTTGTGTAATCAAGATGTATGAAAACATTGGCCACGAGTCAACTTTCACTCACTACCACACTTAACAGAGCCATGCGACAAACTGAAAAATCTTTGGGTTGAATCCTAAACCTTCTGAATATAAATGAGAGTGCAAAAACTGACCTGCAGTACAAAATCACGTCCTCTGAAGTCTGCTATGGTGCGAGGGAGGCGAGTTCTTCCCCATACAAAACGAAGGAACAGTGATCTTTCCTGGTTAGTGAATTCCTCCATGACATCCCAAAACCACTGTATAAGTGAAGCATTGGCATCAATACCTGGAAAATGAACACGGAGAAAAAAAAAACATCAAGTAAGGCATACATTTCTTTCTAAAAGTTAACTGTTTGTAAACTATATACAGTACTTCACTGTTTTTTTAATATGATGCTTTATCAACTGCTATAGTTATTTAGTGTCTACCCATATACACGGTATGTTGGACATTGTGCCACTGTCACCTATTCTGTGACACAGTACATGAGGGTAGGCCACCAAAGGGAAAACTGAAAGGTAGAACTTAAACTGAGAGGATTCGATCCGGCACCGGAACTGGAATCTGGTGTAGCTTAGTGGGTAAAGCATCAGCACATAGAGCTGAAAACCCGGGTTCGAGTCCCGGTGCCCGAGAGAGTTTTTCTCTTCATCATATGATAACGCAGAATTCCTGCACGAAAATATCATATGTACTTCGGTACATCATAATAATATAAAACTTACTTATAAATGGCTTTTAAGGGACCCGCAGGTTCATTGCTGCCCTCACATAAGCCCGCCATCGGTCCCTATCCTGTGCAAGATTAATCCAGTCTCTATCATCATATCCCACCTCCCTCAAATCCATTTTCATATTATCCTCCCATCTATGTCTCGGCCTCCCCAAAGGTCTCTTTCCCTCTGGTCTCCCAACTAACACTCTATATGCATTTCTGGATTCGCCCATATGTGTTACATGCCCTGCCCATCTCAAACGTCTGGATTTAATGTTCCTAATTACGTCAGGTAAAGAATACAATGCATGCAGTTCTGTGTTTTGTAACTTTCTCTATTCTCCTGTAACTTCATCCCTCTTAGCCCCAAATATTTTCCTAAGCACCTTATTCTCAAACACCCTTAATTTCTGTTCCTCTCTCAAATTGAGAGTCCAAGTTTCACAACCATACAGAACAACCGGTAATATAACTGTTTCATAAATTCTAACTTTCAGATTTTTTGACAGCAGACCAGATGACAAAAACTTCTCGACCGAATAACAAAAGGCATTTCCCATATTTATTCTGCGTTTAATTTCCTCCCGAGTGTGATTTATATTTGTTACTGTTGCTCCAAGATATTTGAATTTTTCCACCTCTTCGAACTAATTCTCAAAAACAAAAACAAAGCTTTATCCAGATTTATTTTTATAAAACGATGACCATACTAATGCTGCTGTATTCTAGTGAAACCAGGCCTTAAAGAGAACTAAAAAAAAATTAAAATAAACTTAATAAAGTTTTAAGACAAGCGTTGGTATACCTGACATTGCAAAATCAATAATTTCACAATTAGAAATCAATAAACAGAATCTGGTCTGTATATCAAGATGAAAGAAGAAAAACCAAAGGCAAAATATAGTAACAGAAGAATATCGAATACAAACAGTGTGTGTGAGTCGATCAAACTTAAGAGATGATGATAATGATGGTGGAGCTGGTGGTGATGTCAAGGAGGAGGAAAGGGAGGATGATAACAAAGATGATTGATTACAATATTACCATTTATTAATGTATAGCAAGAAGCACATACCTTTATAAGTAGCTACGGACTTGAGAAGATTGAGAGGAATGTCTGGAGATCCGCAAACCATGGTTTCGAGTTCATAACCGCTAAAGAGAGACAGTAGTGGCACTGGGATGACTTTTGCCATTCCTTCCCGAACAGCAGAAACTTGATCATCAAACTCATGGAGTCTGAAAGTACAGACAACAATGTAGCAGTAATATATCCCTTTCCTGACCACTATAACACATTGTACGTATGTTAAAGCTATTCACATAATCTTGTGCACAGACCAACTGCTTGCTGTCAATGAACAATAAATAATTAATAGAACTACTTCAATGTGCAATGCATTCTAGCATATTTGATACAATGCACTCCACGAAATTATTGCCTCTACTTCTTCATAACTGCTGCTGATTCTCTACTCACCTGTAATTCAACGCAAGTCTCACATATTCGAGTCTGTTCTCTGGCATAATGCGGTGGTACCGTGTGGAAAGGGGTACTTCATTGCCATATGCCGATGGTGTGGAAAAGGGCATTTCTAAAGTCTGGAACACTTTACCGTCGGGTTCCATATCTCGAATGCATAGCAGTCCTGAAGCAACAGAAAACAGAGTGTGTCCCGAATTACGTTATTACCACTAATTATTTTCTACACGGACCGAAGTGTCAAGACAGTATTTTCAAAGCCACTTAAAACTTGAATGATGTAACACATATAACAACAAAATAAAACTATTAATAGTTATATCCCCACATACAGAGTGGTCAGCTCGGCTCTCGTCTGCAAACATGTGCATCAGACATGCTTGCATGGCCAGTACAGACTACGCTATTATCGATCCATAATCTCCTGTGGCACATTTTTACTCATGTAACTTTGATTACTATAACAATAATATGTACATAATTATCTATATTTTTATTTCTAATGAGTAATAATACCTGTTTTAAGTTGTTCAAAGTGGTATCCATCTGCATTCAAACATTCCAAACATCTTTTGATGAAATTATTATTCACACACAAAAGTCCCAACACATTTCAAAAAACTTGTCATTTCTATTCTTATATTGTCTCTAGTTCGTTTGAATATTATATGTAGAAATCGAAGGTATTTACAGTAGAACAGCCATATCCTTGCTGTATTTTTTTTGTATGCGTGAGTTTCATTTATTTATTTATTTATTTATCAAACAACATGTAATACTACATACTTTGGTTAACATATTGGCAATTTATATATATTTTTCTTAATAATGTACGATGCAATAATTAATGTTTTAAAACTACGGACAAGTTTGTTGTTTATAGTGACAAATAATATTTATATTTCGGAAAATATACTGTATTTCTTTCACGTGTTAAAATTAGGTACCTTGTTGTTAACTAGTTTCAACCTGTTGTAAGTTATCTTCAGAACTGGGTGTTCCTAGTTTTCGCGTCTTCTGATTGTGCTTCCTGTGGGGGTATGTTTGTATAGTGTAATATGGAGTCAAATAGTGAGTGTGTTCTGAAATTGAGTTGTGTGTTGAGAATATCATGAGGGTGTGTTTTTGTGTGCCTGTATATTTCGTATTGTTCTAGTGTGTTTAGTTTCTGGTTTTTTGGTTGAATGAGTAGAATTTCCATGTCTGCATTTATGTTGCTGTAGGTGTGTTTAGCATTTGTGATGTGTTCTGCGTATGTGGAAGTGTATATTCAGAAGTGATAAAATGTTAAAAGTTGTGTAATCAAGATGTATAGTCGACCTGGTTGGCAAGTTGGTATAGCGCTGGCCTTCTATGCCCAAGGTTGCGGGTTCGATCCCAGGCCAGGTCGATGGCATTTAAGTGTGCTTAAATGCGACAGGCTCATGTCAGTAGATTTACTGGCATGTAAAAGAACTCCCGCGGGACAAAATTCCGGCACATCCGGCGACGCTGATATAACCTCTGCAGTTGTGAGCGTCATTAAATAAAACGTAACATCAAGATGTATAATATTTATATAGTGAAGATAATTAAATATGAACATATCCCATTTAATAACAAGGGAAGATTTAGGAACGGACACTAACATTGGAGCCAAGATACTGTTACTAGTCCAAGGAACAGATTTTGGAAGACAATGCTAGCATCCCTTCCAATGGGGATGCACAATACCGTAAGTCTTTTAGGCTGACGTGCAGGAGGCCTGGCTCCTTAAAAACCCCCTATAACCTATCTTAACCTAACCTACCTGGCACATAATCACGGTCCACTTCTGTTAGATCTGCTGGCGTGAGAGTCATTCCTGCTAACTGCTTCCAAACAGGTTCGGCGAGATTCAGACTCAATGGACTGCCAGTTCGTATTGCAATTCCCATGAGAACACCTGAAACACAGTGGCTAGTTATATGGGCAAGAAAGAACGAAGAAGTACATTCACCTGCAATGTAACCTGTATCAAACTGTTACTGAATCTTCATAAAAAGTCTTGCACTACTATTTACTTCTAAATATCGTTAATGCAAGGACTACAAAATATCGAGATTAAGAACTGTTTACTGCATTTCCTTGGACATCCCACTTTTCAAAAGAAAATATAAAACAATGTCAATGTTGTAACTATTAGAATAGGTGGAAGAGGAAACTCTTGTTTCATTTTCTTTGCACTATTTTATATTCTTTATCAATACTATTTTTCACTTTCAAGACTAATTACTTACGACAGTGTACATAATGGAACAGAATTATAAAATGTAGAAACTTTTATATTTCAGTTACTATATAAACATTAACTAAAAAAAATTACAATGTTAACAGTAATATCAATTGGAAAAGTATATAAACAAGAACTGGGGAAATTGTAGTTCTATACAAAACTATAATTTGCAGAAGAGTGTAGAAAAATAGTGATATCTTACCCAGAAACTTGAACATGTTCATGTGTAAAGGAGATTTGGCCATAGGATTTAACAAAAAGCAATCCCGGTTCGTTCCTGCATCATCTCTACCATTTGGGGTTGGAATGAGCAATGGAAGTGAACCATTCTGCAGTTCGTCGCACATCTCAGTGATGCTCTCGCTGTAGCCACCTCCACAATCGTCTACACTTTCACCTGAAAATAATAAATAACAAAATGGTTTCTTCTCTGTTTCACTTGCATACATCATCACAGGTGTAATTACTGGTATATATATTTGGAAGTTAACTTAAAAAACACGTTTTATTTATTATGTGTAATGTTTTGCGTGTCTGTATGGTGTCAGACACTAATATTAAGGAGTTGGCGTCAATACCCCATATTTTAATGGTTACTTACTTCCTTTGAAGAATGTTTGCCATACGAGATCTATGGGGTTGGTTTTCTGGGAAAGATGGTATGATATCTAAGTTTCACATTGCTATTGTATTGATGATAGAATGCATCTTAATTATGAGATGGTGGTGAGAAAACAGAAATACACTGAGAAAATCTTTTCACGGATTTCCTACTTGTCTTTCTTGCCATTCTACATTTCTAAACATTATTATTTACCTTCCAGTCTCAGTCACACCTATCTTTGGAAATAATAATGTCACCTTATAGAAGCTCTCATCTCAGAAATGGAACGTCCTAGATAGCCATAACTGGATATACTGACAACCAACAAACATCATTTTCAAAGTTAGCTTGGAAATAATTTCTTTTTACATTAATGTAACGTGTTCAAACAGTGATAATATTCTTTTTTGTTGGATATATGATAATAAAAGATTTTTTTATTTCAATATTTCCCTCACTATCATTTCTGATTCCATCTCTAGTCTATTCCACTCTCTCTTAAAAAAAAAAATGCAAGAATGAATAGAATCAGAAATCAGAAAAATAATTAAAGAAATACCAGGTCAGTATGTTAAATGTAAGAGTAATGCATTTCACAGCTAATTTCTTAGAACACAGATACAGAGGGAGGGGGGTTAGGACTCTCCATAAAAGTCTGAGAGATCTTTAATTGCTGTTTCTTTAATATTCTCTGTATTCATCTATTCTAAACTCACCGTCTAATTTTTCAATATTTCAAATTAATATCTCTGTCATAGCCAATACACTATTCTTTCATAGTCCTATTCATCATTAACTTGTTAAAATGCTTAATCCATTTCTATTAACAATATATTTCTTTCCTCCCATTTTGTTACTAATTTTATTGCGCTCCATGCTGCTGCCTTATTGTTAATTTTAATCCATTCATTTAATTTCTTTAGTTCATTATCTGCAAAATTTCTTCTTTTATTAATTAATAGCTATCTATAATTTATTTATAGTAAAGAAAAATTTCTTTTTCTCTATTACCATTGCATTTTTATCCAATTTTTATATGCTTTCTTATACCGTTTTTTACCCATTACACATTCTTGGTCATACCAACATGATCAACTGTAAAGAATTTAGAAGAAAAAACATTCCTTACCAACGAATTTGACTTTCCATACACGATGAGGAAGGAAAAGAGCCTCTTGGGTGAGAAGTGACATCTTGGTGACCATCTGACCGAACACAGACTTGATTCCATCAGGTCCTGCTAAACCACCTTTGCTGCGTGAACGTTTCACTTGAATTCGGTTTAATTCGATAACTGGTCCGTGTTGCCTATCACGTACCATTGTGGCTTGAACGACCTGACAATCAAACACAGAATCAAATTCACTGCTTTTCAAAGGATGTAGGGATCAATTACACTTAGGTTAGCTAAATATGGAGAATGGAGAGCAAGGGAAGGTTCTCTGTCTATTTATGCATACACATTCTCTATTTCTTTGATAATTGCAATAAAAAACATTTTTCCTGCGGTTATTTATTTTGCTGTGTGTTTACCATTATGGCTTGCTCACATGAGAGTCACACAAGATCGTTCACACAAAATTACGGAGGCAGGAGTGTGCCTTGCAGCTCTTGTCCTTGTGAGGACACCACAGTCTAGTATATACAGTCACGAAGCTCAATACATAGTAAATATGCAGCCATAGATAGTTGCTAACCACTAGGATCGTTAATATCGCCTCATTACAGACAATGCGAAATAGTACTGGCACAGTCTATTGTTCCTAGCACCCTCACAACTCAAGCTTCGTGACTGTATATACTAGACTGTGAGGACACCTAAGCAAAGGATTCCAAAACTCCATGCAGAAAGAGCAGCTTCAAGCTAGTGAAGGAAGGCGAAATGAAAAAAAATCTAGTGCAGTAGTGCGAGTACTTCTTCATCCATCGATTATTTCTAGATAACTTTATTAAAATAACTGTATACTGTATTATGTATAAAAAAAAAGAAAAACTTATTTTAACAAAACCTCGAAGACAAGAACAAGATTGTTTACAGTACATGATTGTCTCGCTGAGCATCTCGACAAATTAAACTTAATAACAATAACAAACTGTCCAATATGCAACAAAAATGAAATTTTGAACAAACAACACCTTCCTCTATGTGATAAATTGTACTCCAATAAAATAGGAAGAACAACAACATTGAAGCACTTTATTGGGAAGTTATACTCCAACCGTGAATTTTTTATTTTTTTATTTTAGTAGGTTATTTTACAGTGCTTTATCAACATCTAAGGTTATTTAGCATCTGAATGAGGTGAAGGTGATAATGCCGGTGACATGAGTCCAGGGTCCAGCATCGAAAGCTACCCAGCATTTGCTCATATTGGGTTGAGGGAAAACCCTGGAAAAAAACCTCAACCACGTAACTTGCCCCGACCGGGAATCAAACCCGGGCCACCTGCTTTCGCGGTCAGATGTGCTAACCGTTACTCCACAGGTGTGGACTCCATCCGTGGATTCTGTAGAGTAAACATGCACATGACGTTATTTGCTGCTTCCTTCCCCACGCTAGCTAGCGAGTGGGAGAGAGTTCACATTGTGTTCCTCTCCCACCCATTCCTTTCGTGCCCTAACTATTCATTGGACCAGCCAGCTATGACACTAGTTGCACAAAGTCTTCTTTTGTAACTGGCAATCTACAGATTCCATGGACAGTGTATAGAAAAAGAATGATACAAATCAACTGCCAGGAAGCTTTTGTCTTAATACCACTCCTATGGTTAGTGAGAACATTGGGGAATATACACACACACACACACTGTATATCTTCTTTACCATGGCTTGTCAGTATATTTTTTTATTAATAATCTTCCTTGTACTCGTGAAAACTTTGTAACTAATTCAACAGTTCATAGCAAAAATACGTGTCAAAAATTACTTTCATACTCCATTGGCAAGTCTATTGTGCTATCAAAAAGGAATGCATTATATGGCAGTAAACATTTTTAATAGCCTCCCTATCGATATAAAAAATGAAACTCAAAACATAAAATCATTTAGGGCCAAATTAAAGAAGTACCTAATTTCTCATGCCTTCTATTCTGTAGGTGAATTCGTGACATTCAACAACGCTTCATGAAATTGATACTAAAACTTTGTGTTATACTAGTAGACTATATTGTAAACCTCTTCTGTATATATTTCAACTAGACTGTGACTATAAATTAAGACTTTATAGTAGTATTAAGTTTTTTGATTTGTTCCATATTCTAGCTGTGAAGCAATGTATGAATACCATGGAATGTTAATAAATACGATACAATATTACAATCAGCAAAGTAACAAACAATAACTTACTCACAGATTAAAAAAAGAAACCAATAAAGCATGTATGGAAGCAAAAACACATACAAGCACATCCATGATCCTAAGGGCAACTGGTAGGCCCACTAACTACTGGGTGTTCATTTCAAAGTGTGTCATGATGTCACTATTAATGAGTCAGCGATTTGAAGTGAGTTTCAGCTTTTGTGTCAGAGAAGTTGCCTATTAATCAAGGCGTTCAATCTGAACTTGAGAACGTGTGCAGTATAACTTGAACGTCGTAGCAACAGATGGCGGTCTATACGGTCTGTGTGCTACCATAACCTCTTTTGAACAGTGTTTTGCGCAGCCAAGTCATATGCAGGTATTCGTTATCATCGGTTGCATACGGCAACATTCCACAATACAAATCAAATGCTTCGGGTCCATGTTGACCGTCGAAGTTAATGTCAACAAATACGTAAGTAATTGTCTTAACCCTCTCCCCATATCCCGACAGTAAGAAAAAACTCACCTCAGTATGTGTTTCGATACAGTTCACATTCCTGCCACTACCAGCTTTACCGTACGTATTGGTAAGTACTCTTCTGAATGAACGCCGTACTTGCTAGGCAACTTCTCTGGCAGATAAATAATACACCTCTGCAGAAGTGTAGGAAGATTGAATTTTCTAGGCTCATCGACTAGCCACGTGACGGCATACAGCGAGCCGTGACACATTTTGAACTGAACACCCAGTATACTGAAGAAACTTGAAACATCTCTTCAGAATTTGGGTATTCATTACTGGTCTGACAATAAAGTAAATGTAGCAGTAATTCTGGATAGCTATAATGTTATTGTATGATTCTTTAAAAAATACATTTCGTTTCAAAAATGTTTGACAATCTAAATTTCATTTCATTTAACTGTGATTTACAATACTAGCAAAATAACTACAAAAATCATTACTTTTCGGAATGTTGCTTCCTTTGTTGACGACACCAAAATTCCACGCAGTTTGTCCAAGCTTCCTTCTCCATCAATAGGGAACATGGCGACTCCTGGACAAAACAGCTCCGAGAAATGATGAAGCAGAACAAGACGGTTACGCAGTGTAGGCAGGGGCAAGTCGCGCACCAAGTCATATTCCAGGGGCGTGCTCACTGGCAGACGACTGGCTGACACAGGCTTGTTCGTGCTCCACGCCAATGTGTGCGCAGAGCCACATGCCACCTGAGTTATCTTCTTTGCCTACACATTGCATTTTATAAGAATTAGTGTCATTGTTCGTGCATAACCATAAAATACTTAATAAAACTGCAAGTGGAATACATCATCATCATCATCGTAATCATCATAGTCGTCATCATTGTTAAAGGACTATATTCCCCCTAGCAGACCAATCCGTCATGCAGTGTTGCCAACACATAAATTGTATCCCCGTCAGTATAACACCTGGAAATCCGTCAAAAAAAAAAAAAAAAAAAAAAAAAAATATATATATATATATATATATATAAGCAAATTTTAACACAACTTACTTACTAATCCTGATTAAAATAATAATTCTTCAACATCTAACTTGATTACGAGGAAATCGGAAACAGGGTATTTTTAAACATAGTACAGAAGAAGCAGGGCTGTTCAAATAAAAAGTAAAATCTCTCAAAAATTAAACAATTGAAAATGACAGCAGCTAAAAATGTCAAAAGACGATGTAAATAATAATTTCCGCCAGAAAATCCGTCGCTGTCAAAGCCATTTTTTTCCCGTCCGCTGTGTTGAAATTCTGTCAGTTTTGACGGAATTTCCACCCCATTGGCAACACTGCTGCCATGTTGAATCCCAAGCGACGTGATGTCTGTGTGGTCGAAACAACTATACAAAAAGTAAAAGATCTGACATGTGGATGCATTTTAGTTTTAAACATTAAACTATATTATTAATTTACACAACAGTTGGTTGTGCGGCTCCAAATTGTACAAATAATAGTAGGCATGGAATCTACAAATTCTACCATATTCCTGCTGACAAAGAAAGAAGAAATAAGTGGCTCATAAATTGAAGATGCACGGATTGAACCCCAACAATATACAGGATGATTCACGAGGATTTACCGCCACTTATGGAGCTTATTTCCGAAGACATTCTGAGTAAAAAATGTCTATAAACATGTGCCCCAATCTCGATATTTACAGAGTTACACTAATTTGAAGTTGCTAGTAAAATACCTTTTTTTCTTTAGTTTTATGGGTAAAAGAATATTACAAATAGAGAATGAACTATTCAGAAGTATCATTTATTTAATTGGCTATAATTCTGAAGCTAAGAAAATTCAAACACATACTTGCAATGCAACCACAAGTCGTGGTCTCTGAATAGCGTTGGTTGTCCCGTCACCAAGCTGACCTTCATCATTGTCGCCCCAGGTATACACTTCACCTTGATCGCTACAAGCTACACAGTGTAGGGAACCTGCAACAAGAAATTGGCACTTATTCAAGATGTGCTACGGTTATGCAGTTACGTAACAATTTATTCTCTGCATCCGAGAATCATATGATGGTAGTAAGGTTGAGCTTAGGAGAAATATTTGGATACATTGAAAACAAATTATCCTGTAAACAGAAGAAATGAAAGCAAATGATTCTTGAGGAGTGAATCTTCAAACAAGACAAGACATAATAACTTGAGTGTCTAAGATAGTATGTTAAGCAGCACTTTGGGGGAAGGGGAGCAAAACACATTCTGCCCCAACTTTTAAAGTCAGGGATGCCACACCCCAATAAAATTAACTGAGAGGCTCGTCCCTCCAAATAATTCGAAAAGAGACTCACA
This sequence comes from Periplaneta americana, assembly GCA_025594305.2. Lineage (NCBI taxonomy): Eukaryota > Metazoa > Arthropoda > Insecta > Blattodea > Blattidae > Periplaneta > Periplaneta americana. The sequence continues at coordinate 33,274,084 of JAJSOF020000037.1, forward strand.
TCAAAAAATAATTAATTGTCTGAAAGATGAACTAGAACATAGGCCAGAAATAGTTATTTTAAATCCATAGAGAGGGTCAGATGTCGCAATGAACATGTTAGTGACGCAACTCACAACGCCCTCTCCCTTTCTTACCTCCTGCATTTGAGACTGGTGAATTTCTACACATGATGCAACAGAGACTCCATTTCTTTGTCTATGATCCACATTTTTTTTCACAGTTCAGTTCAAATTTATCAACTACAGTAGAACTTGGTTATGACGACATCCAAGGGACCTTAAAAATTATGTTGTTATAAATGAGTGTCGTAGTAACCAAGATTCACATTATCAGTCTAGTGAGGTGGAAAATGGAAAATAACAGATATAATGATACTTATTTTAGATTTATGTATTCACTTTTAAGCATACCATGAACATAATAAAATACATGTACAATTATAAATACAGAATTCTGTATTAAAACATTTTGTTCATTACTCACCAAACTTCTTTACTTAGGAGTAAAATAATCAGACATTTTACTCTGTTGTCTCCTGCTTGCCCAATACACACTTTCTAAATTACGTACTATGTTCATTATTTCAATTGCAATTTCACTGCTCCCTCCCCTAGCTTCATAGAACATGTTCACAATTCTAATGGCTTCTAAAGTGTCACTTACTTCTTTTGGTGGCCATTCTGCGTTAAAATGCGTGCACTTAGTGAAAACTTCTGTCGAAACTGACCGCATGCAGGTACCATTAATACCGCATGAATTCGGGCGGATTACAATGGGATGGGGAATCTGCCTGCATTCCAGAGGTCTATGACAGAATGGAACAGTAAAGAATTTGCCAGATTTCAACAAAATATTTCTTAAAATACTTTGGTTCTTAGAAAATTGTATTCCAAGCCGAAGTTGAAAATGACGTTATATGCGAAGTAGAGGCATATACGTTTGTCGTATTAAGCAAGGTAGAAAAGCATATGTCTTATGGGGAATTAGTTGGGACCACGGAATATTTGATGTTATAAGCGAGGTGTCGCACAAAACGAGGTCACTATAACCAAGTTCTACTGTATTACCATCAAACAATAATGGTCAAAAGTACCAATATTACCAAGCAGAAATAATAATACGAAATTAATAGTTCAATTAAAAATGTATTCGACTGTATTTTTGCCTAATATCGGTTAACAAATTATTATTAATGTTCAACATTTTTCCGTAAACAATTACATTTGTTACGAAACTTAAAAGTAACCATTACCAACATTCAGTTTCAGTTGTCGGTTTTTGTGGTGATCACCATCGTGGGTTAAGTGATCGCTTGTTAAGTGATCAGTGATTGCGATGTAACTATTAAAAATGGATAAATTCTTAATAAAGAAAACTTTCCAAAATAAAAATGCAATGAACGGGAACTGAATGATAAATTAGATCATAGTAGTAGCAGTGAAACTAACAGCTCGTGTTCAACATTGTTGCAGAAGTGAATAAAGCAGTGAAAAGGAAAATATAGTGCATAAGGCAGTAGTTTTCAACTATTCGAGTTAAGCAATTTCCATGAGTATTATATGAAAAATCAGACGATGCTTTTTCTGTGAAATATCTAAAGAAAATTTTAAGAAACAGCAATTTAAGTTTTCTTGGACTTTTGTGCAGAGTTCAGTCCATTTGTGAACACGAAGGGTGCGAAAACTCTCTATTATTAAACATATTTTACGCTATATTCAAACATTTCATGTATTAACATTCCTACTCAGGATTGTTGTGCTACAAAAAGTAAGTGATGAAAGAAAAAAGGCTGAAACTCATGGAAATTGCTTAACCTAAAATGGTTAACGTTATGCTGATGTCAGTAGTAATGTATGTTCACATTCGTAAAAATTCGTAAAGAATTGTGCGTTTTTTTAAAGCGCTTCATGTCTTTGTTGCAGCAAAATGAGGGTCGAAAAAAAAAGCAATTAGGTCAGCTGACTGCAAAATGGTGGACAATTAATATTGGCTTCTATTACTGGAGTAATAAATTTAACCTTAAAAGAACCGAACATGTTAAATAGTTTCGACTTCCATGATAATGACATGGAATTATTACTACTGGACGATTTTAACAATAATAAACGTTACAAAAGACCAAAATGCATACTGTCATGATGGATCGTGTAGCAAACTCGTAAAGTGGTATTTTGATTTGCTGCACAGTTGCTGCAATGCTTTACGTCTTGCTTTTAAAAAAACGCATGGTATACATGTTCCTTCAATGTCCTCAACAAAAAATTCTTTCCTGAGCCTTCTTGTACTTTGGCCTGAATATTTATTCACCTTGAGCTGTTCTAAGTAAATAGGTATCGTTCACAGTGGCAAATTTCAAACGAGATTTAAACACTGGATTAGGCCTACAGTAAACTTTGTTCACTTTCACGTTATCTGTCTAGAGATACTTATTGAAATAACGTGAGATGAATGGCCGATTGGCTCTTTCATCAATGACATCAACAGAACATTAACCATTTAGCAGGCGACAAAGGTACGAAAACTCTTTAATACAATATACAGTAATATAATATGGAACTAAGGCAGAATGGTACTTACCTGTTGCAATACAGATGATTTTTTTTCCTTGGAGAGCAGCAACCTTTCGTGGTCTTCTAACATGATCATCAGTGCCATGACCTAGGCGATGATAATCACCTTTTCCCCTATAAGTAAAAGATATGTTACCAAGGGCACCTGCATTCTATTGCATTAATAGATATGTTAAAATAAGAAATCCAAAATACAACTTGTAAAGTAGGCCTATTCCAGTACACGCCAATGAAATGTACTGTGGCAGAAAGGTAGAATTCAGTAGTAGAACCAGATGATGTATGTATGTATGTATTTATTTACACTGCAAGTGGGCAAGCACCCGGTGGCAGTGGTATACACAATATAAACAATACACAAAAAAAAAAAATGATAAGCAATACACAATAAATTTACAATACACAATACAATTTTATACACAATACAATAATACACAATATAATTTAACACAATAATAATAAAACATAAATAAAATACCTAATTTTACATTACAACCTACATAATTATGTATAGGCCCTACATAAGTTTCAATAGTCTTTCACTTTATTCTCATCTCACTCACTGTAGTGGCACTATGACGCATTTCACTGACACTTTAGCACACATTTCACTGACACACTATAACACATTTCACTGACACTACAGAACACATTTCATTGACGCTATAAATTATCACTGATCGGAACTATTCACTGCACTGTAAAACCATAACTCCACTGACTCACCTCGCTTCACTGATACAACAGTTCAAATAAGTTAAATAATTACATCCTTATGCATACTGTACTTATAAACAGAACTACATTTAAACTAAACATTTCTAGTCTAAGGCCCTCTTACACGCTATTTTTAAATAATTTACAATTCAAACCAAGGAAGTAACTCGTCAGGCTAAATAAATACATGTCACCTTAATTTTAATTTGCACTTGATACACAACTTTTTAAATTATTCTTGAAACTCCTTAAGGAAGGACAGCCCTCAAAGACCGCTGCAGGTAGGTCATTCCAATCATTTATAGTTCTATTTAAAAATGAGAATTTACCTACATCCGTTTCCTGTTTCCTACATTTGATTTTAAAATCATGATCGTTCCTACCATAGTACGTTGGCTTTTCTAACCTAGCCGTTATGTCTACCCATGCTTTCTGACCTAAATGTGCTCTATACAATGATGTTATTCTAGTTTTGCTACGTCTGTTTTCCAAAGTTTTCCATTTAAGTTCTTTTATCGTATCGTTTCCATCTTCTCGTTTACCTTTAACAAATTTAGCTGCCCTATACTGTCTTTTACCTGTCAGTACCATACCACAGTCTAGTATATACAGTCGCGAAGCTCAATACGTAGTAAATATGCAAACATTAGGTAGTTGCTCATCACTACGATCGCTAATATCGCCTCATTACAGGCAATGCAAAATAGTACCGTCACAGTCTATTGTTTCTAGCACCCTCAAAACTCAAGCTTCGTGACTGTATATAGTAGACTGTGACCATACTCTGGCTGCCTTCTACCAGTATTCATTGTTACACAAGTCACATGAGCCGTTCTGAAGTTGACAGAATGAAAATATAGCTTCCTCCCTGCTGAATGCGCTTGTTCCATAGTTTTTTGCTCTATTGCCACAGTCAAAATGGCTTTGGAAAATGTAAGATATAAAAGACAACATAAACAATATATACAACAGAAATGTACGATATATCAAACGATTTGTGTCTGCATGGATGATATGGGTTACAGATGGAGTGTGGGACAAGCACATGTGCACTTTTGTATTGATACGGACCCATTGTCCTACCTTCATATTTTGACGTGGGCGAGCAATTACAAGTACATTTTTTCGAAAGAGGGAGAGGGAGAGGGAGAGGGAGAGGGAGAACCTGTATGTAGTTCCGAAACGTTGGAAATGTCAAGTTCCAGCCTAATTCTGATTCACAGAGACACTTACCATGTGTAAACACTGCCAGAGCGTGTAAGTGCAACTGAGAACTGTGAACCGCATTCAACTTTGATGACACCAAGTCCAGCCAATGATTCAATTTTCATTGGAATCTATGAAAGAGAAGAAAGAAACCAAATTACCGTAAATATAATGGGAAATCTTTATAACCAAAATATATTAAAGAAATTCAAATATGTATTATTTTGTATGCAATAGTGACCAAAGTGCTTTAACATTAAACATAGAAAGTTATTCCTGTTATTGGTCATAGAGCCTGGCATTAGCAACAGTAGGGATATCAATCCACGTGCTTGCCGCCTTTATCCCTAAGCAATATCGTGGTATTTATTTCTGTTAGAAGCTGAGTCACTCTCAAACTTATAATACAGCCAAAATGATTAGGTCAAATGAAAAAAAATCCATAACTCTATTGGGAATCGAACCCGCGACCTTCGATTTTATACCGCAGCACCTTACCCACTACACCAGCAGTTCTCAACCTATGCTATGTGTACCACTGATGGTACACGAGCCATTCCTTAAAGTTTGAAGTAAAATATACATTTTCATAAAATACAAAAAATATAGCTGTTTTCTGTATGTTTTATGGAACACTCCATCGAACAAATTCAAAGAGTAACTGTTTAATTGAACACGCCTGAATAAAACAATACATTTTGATATTGGAGCACAGAAATGTTTATTCTGATCCTGAGAGCGATACATGACATATTCCATAATAAATTTGGTTAGTAGTAATGCAAAGTCCTGAAGTTAAAAATAATGGTACACCATTAAAAAAAGGTTGAGAACTGCTGCACTACACTACTGCGTGCTCCCTTTAATCAATCTTCTTAATGTATCCAGCTATTTGCTGACAACATAAAGTCCACTATAGTCCACTGTAGTCTATTCAGTTGTTGTTTTTCACGAGAAATGAGGGGTATTTTGATCAGTGTTCATTATAGATGCCTGTTGCTAATAGCCAGAGGGGAGGGGTGTAGTCAATATATACTGCATTTGGTACTGATGATTTTAATTTACTTATTTTGTGGTTTATGGATGGACAGTATAGAAGAATGTGTTCCAGATCTTCATCATGATTATTACACCCCAGAAAAGTAGGATTATCAGAAATGTGAAATCGGTGTAGGTACAATTGAGTGACAGTGTGACCTGTTCTGGCTCTTGTTAAAATGTTTGAACATGTCTGGCAAGTTTTTGTACATTTCCAGGTCATTTGGTGCTCCCTTTAATATTAACATAAAATGTATTTGCATAAAATTAAATATACAATGGAATATTACAACGAAAAGCTTCGAACTAAAATAACACTACTGATGAAGTGATGAGGATGTCAAAATTACAATCTTCTATATTCAAATCGCATTAAAAGAGTTACTCTACATACGCTGTCATACATGGATTAGATGTTATAACTGTTCAAAATTCAAACTCCTTTTCATGATACAACTGACACCTATCTCCCTTTGGATTTATGTAATCGTTTGCAATCAGAATGCTCTGACGCCATTCTATCTTTCTTTAACTTACCGTAAGAATTTCATTTCATCAAACCTTATTTTATTTTAATTGTAGGATCTGAGTATTCGTCGACTATATGGAAACATAGGTACTGCTAAAACTTTAGAGTTTTTATTTCTTATCTGAAGTTAAATTTTATTGTCCCACATATGTACTTGAACCTTGGAAATACGTATATTACTTTGCTGAATGAACTGATTAATGATATTGGACAAGTACATTTTCTTCAAAATGTTTCCACCCCTAAAATTACTTTTCAAGAACATAGCCTACTGTTAGCCTAATGGTAAATTCACCTCTGCATAGAGGGATCGTGAAGCAGACACAACAACGGAAGTTGGTTTTCACAAATGGTGTTAACATCATGACCACCTCTTTAAGTGATTGCAGTACAAGATCCGTCAAAATATCTGTTATTTCTCTCTATTCCCTCCCATAGATAAACTTTTCTTTCAGTCATATAGTTGCCATCATGTTGCTGCATCATTCTTCTGTAAATTTCTAGATTTCATAATCTTTAATCAAATTCACAACAGTTGTTCTACATGATGTTAACACAATTTTCCGAAGGACATTCGTGCTGCTATAAGTTACACAGTTTAAATAATAAAATTTCTCTACATTTGCTGCATTAGTTTGAATAAACTTCACTAATCTATATCTAAAATAGATAAACTTTTTCTTTACTTAACATATTTACACAATATTACTTCCAACATTTACTTTGTCTAGTTTGTTTTGGGTGAGTGGGATGGAAAAAACGTTTTGTCTGTTTCTTACTTCAAGAACAGATCTGTAACAGTGACCACTGAACATTCACTGAGCAGTCTATACTAAACTGAATACTTCAGTGTACAAATAAATTACACGTGAAATGATCTTTACCTTGCAACCGTCAGAGCCTCCGCGACCCAATTTGCCATAATCACCATCTCCCCAGGACCATACATTGTCATCATCTGTAATGCAGAGTGTTTGGGCATCTCCACTCCCACATGCAATATCCATCACTCGATAACCGAGCAGGGCTTCTACCTAGAAATATATATCACAACTCTGATTGTAGCATAAAAAGAGGTTATTTGTGACGAAACTGAGATCAAATTAAATATGAAAACAAAAACTTGGACTCTTAATTCTCGCATAGTGACCAATTTGTCTTAGAAGATTGTTATGAAACAAAATATTATCCCACACAAAATTAACCAAAAATTTCAGCAGTCCAAATGCTAAACTAAATAATGGCGGAGTCAAAACATGAAATGAGTTATATCTCGTTACATAGACATCCAGTATAATTGAAACTACTTAAGAATGCCTAAATGTTATTGTACCCAAAGACATATAAGAACCATAGAAATGGATGTAAATGAGGTAAATAGCGTGAAAATGATTGGAAAGTGTTGTTGTTGTTTTCTAATGCCAGGCGTTTGACAATAAAGTCATTTGACCTCTTGCACTTCAATATTTTTCAAAGATATTATCATGACCAGCCAATGAAGCACAGATTTTGAGGTGTTCCGAATCCATTTCTTGGTTTGAGTTGCACAATAGGCAGTTAGGGGACTGATATATTCCAATTCTATGCAGGTGTTTAGCCAAAGAATCATGGCCTGTTGCCAATCTAAATGCAGCTACAGACGATTTTCGTGGTAAATCGGGAATTAACTGTGGATTTTGATGCAGAGAGTTCCATTTTTTCCCTTGGGATTGTGTTATCAAATTTTGTTTGTTGAAGTCTAAGTATGTAGATTTAATAAATATCTTCACAGAGTAATACGTAGATTTGGTAACAGGTCTGTAAGTAGCAGTGCTGCCCTTCTTTGCTAAAGAATCCGCATTCTCGTTTCCCAGGATTCCACAATGGGATGGTATCCACTGGAATACAATTCTTTTATTGAGTGATATTAATTGAGAGAGCATTTTAGTTATTTCTGCTGTTTGAGATGAAGGTGTGTGTTTAGAGACGATTGATAGAATAGCTGCTTTGGAGTCTGACAATATAACTGCATTCCTAAATTTATTGATGTGGCATAGAAGATTCCTGAGACATTCATTTATTGCGATGATTTCACCATCAAAACTTGTTGTTCCATATCAAAGAGATCTATAAAGTGAGAAGAGACAGCACGTAACACCTGCACCGGCACCTTGTTCTCTGGAGATCAAGGATCCGTCGGTGTATAAATGAAGCCAGTTTTGTGGAGGGTACCTAATATTAATTGTCTCTAAAGACAATTGTTTCAGTATTTCAGTGTGAAATACATTAAATGAAGCCCGTATCAGCAGCTTGGCAGTGCTTTGGGCCAATCTTATCACGAAGCATGGAAGACAGCACAACTGGAGTACTAAGTGATTCAAAGGCTGTTATGTCCTAGCACCCACCTACAAACCAAAATGCGTATCTGTGAGGTACACCAAAAACCTGTACTAACCAAACTTGTCACTGATACTAGACCTTACCTACAAACCAAAATGCATATTTGTGAGGTACACCAAAAACCTGTACTAACCAAACCTGTCACTGACACTAGACCTTACCTACAAACCAAAATGCATATTTGTGAGGTACACCAAAACCTGTACTAACCAAACCTGTCACTGATACTAGACCTTACCTACAAACCAAAATGCATATTTGTGAGGTACACCAAAAACCTGTACTAACCAAACCTGTCACTGATACTAGACCTTACCTACAAACCAAAATGCATATTTGTGAGGTACACCAAAAACCTGTACTAACCAAACCTGTCACTGATACTAGACCTTACCTACAAACCAAAATGCATATTTGTGAGGTACACCAAAAACCTGTACTAACCAAACCTGTCACTGATACTAGACCTTACCTACAAACCAAAATGCATATTTGTGAGGTACACCAAAAACCTGTACTAACCAAACCTGTCACTGATACTAGACCTTACCTACAAACCAAAATGCAAAATGCGTATCTGTGAGGTACACCAAAAACCTGTACTAACCAAACCTGTTACTGATACTAGACCTTACGAAAACTCGCTTTCAGCTGCGTAAATTTTGTCCTAAATTCCATAGATGAAACCATAAGCACTAGAACATAACACCCTTTCACCCATAAATAGATAGAAAGCGAGTTTTCATAAGGTCGAGTATCAGTGATAGGTTAGGTTTTGTTAGTTCAGGCTTTTGGAAAGTCTTGCATGTACGCATTTTGGTCTGTAGGTGGGTACAAGCCTTTGAATCACGCAGTATTCCAGTTACGCTGTCTGCCATCATTTGCCATAAGGATGGCCTGCACACTGAAAAACTGCATTTTATGTATTTAACATTTTCCAGTAATTTATAATAATTTCTAAGGTCCTTATATTGCGCTGGGTCCAATAACATTTAGGTATTCTTCTTAAGTAGTTCCAATTGTACTGGATGACTATGTAACTGTTATACCTTTTTGTGTTCTCAAATATGAGAAGCTACAAACCATCCACTTAGTTGCAGTATAACAAATGCTCGCATAAAAATGTGACATTCATATACAGAAACAACACCAACTTCATAACTGTTGATGTCTTGAAAATAGAACCACTAACACATGTGAATGTATTATTTATTACTAAAAATTGGATGTTTCAGGCAAAAGAAATTGCTTTGCTAATTAGATGATCTGCAAAGAAGTTGCTAGTACATATTAATTTAATGTTTACTATTTCAAGGCATTTTCCTTGACAAATTATTCCACATCGATTAATTCACCATGCTTACCATATATCGAAAACTGAATAATTACAAGCCGCACTAAATCAATGTTCTTAATGTATCCAGGTGTTTGCTGACAACATAAAGTCCACTATAGTCCACTGTAGTCTATTCAGTTGTTGTTTTTCACGAGAAATGAGGGGTATTTTGATCGGTGTTCAGTATAGATGCCTGTTGCTATAGTCCTGTCGTTCTAATTTCCGGCAGCCAATCGCGTTGCAGGTCAGCTACATTTAAACGTGTGCGTCTTGTGATTCGCTTATGAAGACGTTATTCATTTCTTAAGGCTCGATAAATACTTAATATAATCGCCCGCCATTTTGGCTGTTTCGTTGGCGTTCGCAGAAAGCACATGAAGACGTTATTTGCTGCTCAATTATTTGCTGAATTACAGTGCGTTTGATTTATTATCATAGGAGCTACGACATGATAATGTTTAACGGTGTGGAAAATAGATTCCTCGTATGGTAGCTCGGGAACGAAAGAACAAAAATGGCGAACGATACTACCTACCTATACTTTATAGAGCCTTCACTTCCTAAGACTAAGCAAAGAGGCAGAGTCACGCCGGAAATAACAGCGTCGCAACTATAGTAGCCAGAGTTGAGGTGTAGTCAATATATATTGCAGGGCTGTGTCTTCTGCAACTGGTATTGATGATTTGTGATTTATGGATGGACAGTATAGAAGAATACAAGCAGTACTAAACACCATGTAAATATTTGTCTATGATGTAAATCATGGATCATACTAATTTAAAAAGCAGTTGTGTAAAAGAAAAAAAGAGAATATTAAATTTAAAAGTGACACAAAAGATGGATAGATCAAATTCAGAAGAACTTACAAGAATGGGGATACAAGTGGGATAAATAAACAGGAAAAAAGCTTGGGAAGACAGAGACGAATGGAGGCATATTTGGAATCGAACTTCCGAAAGGAGGACACGATAAGAGGAGGATGATAATGATGATGTGTGCTTGAATATTATGACAAATTTGAAAATATTGTGTACGCATGTACTGATACAACGATAAGAAACTTCAGTCAGAATAGGTAAGTCTAATAGGTCTTTGGAATAAAACTCTAAATTTCCTGAATTAGTTGAAAATTTACATGCGAACATGATCATTATTAATGGTACTTACCAATTTGGGCTTAAGTTGATCTTCACTGTCTCCATGTCCGAGCCGTCCATATCGACCTTTACCCCAAGTGTAGACCTCTCTGTTGCACGTGATAGCTGCTGAATGGGCGCCACCACACGCAATATCTATAATTTCTTTGCCTCTCAAGGCTTCGATTACTCTTGGCCGTTCACATGAGCTGGAACGAATTGCATAATGCTACTGTAATAATTTAAAAATGAAAATAAAATTTGAAAATAAAAACTATGGGACAAATGAACGACATGTTACGAGATCAGCGACATTATGTATTCCTCTAATCACAGACATTTTTTATTTGACAACTTTTCAGATGGAATAAGTTTTCCTACATTTCTCATGACGATGTCCATACGAAAATCGGCAACACAAACTTCCAACTTGGGTTAGGTTAGGTTAGGTAAACTTCGCTCAAAATTGTTACAATGTAAAAAAAAAAAAAAATTTTTTTCTTCGGTATTGGCATTCATTTTGAAGTGTTCTATCTCATTATTTCATGTATTAAATAATCACTTTTAGGTTGCCTACACCAATCAATTCTTTCCAATTTTTCGGTATTTTCAAGTCAATTTATATCCTACATGAATTCTTCACATTCCAAAATATCTTCCTTCCACTTTTTTCGTCAAAAACCTTCAGTGTCGCATGCTACCACTAACAAATACTAAGAAATTAACATTCCAAACTTTTCACATCATATGATATGAAGGTTTCGACGTATCTTGATAAATTTTCATGTTTTAACTTTTCGCTTTCAGCAATTAAGTTTTAGAAATTGAGATGTCTTTGAGCAGCATTGTGTGTGTTCGAAGTTTGGTTAATATTAACTCGAAGCATTACTGAGGGGATTACACACACTTTTCAGTTACCTTATTATAAGGGTTTCTTTCTCGGAAACCAGTTAAGCTGTATGCATAAAGGCGTGAAACAACAATACTAGTTTACTGCACTCTGTTTTATCAATACATGACAAACGAAACTTACCTCCTATTACCATGACCCAGTTTTCCATCGTCTCCTTCTCCCCATGAATACACTTCTCCTTCTGCTGAGAGAGCCAAGCAATGCTTTCCTCCTGAGTTAACAGCAACCTGATCAAATTAAAAGAGGATCATGTAAGTGTGAGATATGATCTAAGGGTGCTATTCATAGACATTTCACAGCACATGTTACGAGCGTACTAAGCTAGCCCCGGCTATCCACTGGTTACTAGTACAGAATTCAAATCATATCCTATCGCTAGCACTGGTTTATGAATACGAAAAACGCTGATAATCCACCGAAAGCCTGCGCTAAAAATGTCTATGAATACAGCCCTAAGTGTCCATTTATACGTAATTGGAAATACCTTTAACCCGCATTGCTCATGTCATTACATTGAATCTAACAATTTTTATTTTCCTGTTAATCTATTACTGTTGCATATGTATTGTTGCGATTATCGTACCCAATTAGTATAAATAATTTGTGTATTCCAAGTAAGACTTTTGTCCATATAAATTCCTAGATTTGTAACTCTTTCACTATAGGGAATTTTAAAACGTCAAGTATATTACAGGGGTACTGTGTTCATAACTACACTGCTCAACAAACGATTATGTCCCATAATGATTGCTTGCGTCTTTTCAGGATTTACTTTTGAATCCATAATTTCGCATCCATGTTAGTAGTGAGTCAAGATCATAATTAATTTTTGTTAACTGCGTCATTTAATATTTTTTTATTTGTATGCAAGTATATTTGCATATCATCTGCAAAGAAATGGTAATTGCAATGGTTCATACAGTCATGTATGTCATTTATATAAGTAGTAAATAACAGAGGCCCTAGCACCAGACTCTGTGGGACACCAATTTTGCATTCTTTCCAAGCAGAAACTGAACTGTTGAGTGCGACACAGTTTACTGCACAAATTAATAGACCAGCAATTAAATAAATTAAAAAATCAATCTTTTTGTGTCCAGAAATAAATGTCGTAAGATCTTCCTAATGCATCACCTCTAGTAGTTGTCTCTAAAGATTACTTGAATTACAGTTTTAAGTATTTACTTATCACAGATCTTTATCAGCCTAGATCAGGTATACATTCCTTTAACATTAGAAATAAAGATAAATTAGTTTACACAAGGTGCAGATTGAGCGTGAGCTCAAATACTTGCTCTTTTAATGGCATCAATGTATTTAATAAGCTACCATTGGAGGCGAGAAAGGTACCAATAAATAGGTTTAAGTCCTGCATACATAGTGGTTGTTCAATAGACCTTTCTATTCAGTGAATGAATTCATGGAGTGTGATGTAAATATTGTATTTTAGAAATGTAAACCTTTGTTTATATTTTAATTTTTCTCTTTGTATTTTAATTATTCCTGTTGCTCTTTATAAATGTGTTAACATACATCATACTCTGTTTATTTGCCTATGTATGTTTATTTGTTTGTACATGTGTGAGTGTATGTGTGTGTGTGTGTGTGTGTGTGTGTGTGTATTACCTAACCTGACGATGTCATATCCAGGCCTTGTACACTGGTTCCTGACAAATAAATATTACTATTATTATTATTATTATTATTATTATTATTATTATTATTATTATTATTAAACGGTAACAATAACAGACCTGTCATGGAAAATTACCTTTTTAATGAACACGTGCTGAATTGATTCCAACAAGGTGGGCACCATGACCGAATCTGTTCCTCCAATACCAAGCCTCCCTCCAGCTCCATAACCTATATTGATATCACAACAATTGTTGTAAAACTTTAAGTGAAACAATAAAAGAAAACTACGTTTTATATTCAGAAAATTGGTATCGAAACCATTTAAAGACATATTTTAATTTTGATTCATCAATATGAAAACATTTATCGGCAAGGGAAAATATCACACTGAACTGTTAATTTGAACTCATTTTCTGTTTTAGCATCGAAATTATATAAGTACTAACTTTATTAAGAGGTCTCAAGCAGCCATCAGATTTGAGCAATATTTCTCTTTAAACACATAAGTAATAAATACATCACAAATACTGACTTGTAAGGACATCAGTGCAATATTATTCGGCAGTTCTATAGAAGAACTAGTCTAAAGGAGGCATCATTTTTTTCTTTAACAATTGCGTACTACGAATTGTAAAGAGTACTGTTCGTTTACTCACCTGTAGCATATACTTTACCATCAGCAGTAACTGCCATCAGTGTCTGCTCTCCTCCAAGAAGCTGCACTGGCCTCAAAGAAGACAGAGCTTCACATGGAGTAGGCAGCTTCACTTTGGCACCCTCCACACCGCCCAGCTGTCCCCTGTGATTATGACCCCAGCCATAGATCGTGCCACTGCCACTCCAGGAGAGCGTCCAGTCTTCAGGACGCCTACATAATAAATAAAGAAAATTGTATAAATCAGTATAAATGGCGATTGCAACATGTATAACTATCCAGTGAAAATTATACTCTATTTTCCTCCAACTACACTGAATTATGTCGGCATGATGGTTGTTATTGCGTCGGTGATCTTCTCTTTCATTGACGTTTTCACATATCACTCCATGAAGAAATTCATGATGTGAATGCATCACTATGTCTCAAAACTGATTTAGAATAAGGGAAAGTTTCAATGTAAATTGCATTTTGAATTTTTGCACGTCTTTGTTCCTTCCAGAAGTTCCTTCACTCTACCATGTCACAGGCCTGTCAAAGCAAGGCCTTTGTGGATGGGCAATGACCAGAAAATATTGCCTTGAGTGCTATCACAGCTGCAGAATTTTTTGTGTCTGTTAAATCTACAACATGATATTACTGAAGCTTATTTATACGTGCATTAAATATTAGAGTATGTAATAATTGTCTGTGAAGTTTATTGTCAAAGCTAATTCTTTTCTTTCATCAGGATCAGATAATTATTAAAATAATATGTTTAGACTGAGGTTGGTGAAGAGGGACAGGTTGATATAATGCAACTAACCTGTGCAGCCAAAGAAGCAGTTGTTCATCATGTGCTTGCTTGAACATTTCATTATTTTCATGCTCCCACAAAATGGTATCACATTCTGGAATCATCTCCGTTATTTTTTTCCGCACCTGAAACAATATTATAATAAAATACTGGTGTAATAAATTCATGCAAGTAATCCAAATATACCACTCAAAAAGAGTTAGGTGACCACATTGAAGATCATGAAGATGTAAGAACTAGAGAAAATATAATTATGAAGAAATGAAGACACTGAATATATGTATAGTGAAAAAGAAAAAGAGTAGGTCAGTAAGAAAAATATAGACTGGTCCCCTGTTCTCAATAATGTATATTTTATAATACTTCACTAACATTATACACAGAATATAGGGATTTCAAGTGACTTTAACTTTCAGAAACTTTTTTGTTCCAAGATCATGTCTGTAATAGGGACATCGGAGTATATGAATATAAAATATGAATGTGATGTTTCCAATGTTTAGATTACAGCATAAAAAGACAAATGGACACACAAACAATAGGAAGCAACATATACTTACTTACTGGCTCTTAAGGAACCCGGAGGTTCATTGCCGCCCTCACATAAGCCTGCCATTGGTCCCTATCCTGAGCAAGATTAATCCAGTCTATACCATCATATCCCACCTCCCTCAAATCCATTTTAATATTATCTTCCCATCTACGTCTCGGCCTCCCCGAAGGTCTTTTTCCCTCCGGTCTCCCAACTAACACTCTATATGCATTTCTGGATTCGCCCATACGTGCTACATGTCCTGCCCATCTCAAACGTCTGGATTTAATGTTCCTAATTATGTCAGGTGAAGAATACAATGCGTGCAGTTCTGTGTTGTATAATTTTCTCCATTCTCCTGTAACTTCATCCCTCATAGCCCCAAATATTTTCCTAAGCACCTTATTCTCAAACACCCTTAATCTCTGTTCCTCTCTCAAAGTGAGAGTCTAAGTTTCACAACCATAAAGAACAACTGGTAATATAACTGTTTTGTAAATTCTAACTTTCAGATTTTTCGACAGCAGACTGGATGATAAAAGTTTCTCAATCGAATAATAACAGGAATTTCCCATATTTATTCTGTGTTTAATTTCCTCCCGAGTATCATTTATATTTGTTACTGTTGCTCCCAGATATTTGAACTTCTCCATCTCTTCAAAAGATAAATCTCCAATTTTTATATTTCCATTTCGTACAATATTCTCGTCACGAGACATAATCATATACTTTGTCTTTTCGGGATTTACTTCAAACCTATCTCTTTACTTGCTTCCAGTAAAATTCCCGTGTTTTCCCTAATCGTTTGTGGATTTTCTCCTAACATATTCACGTCATCCGCATACACAAGCAGCTGGTGTAACCCGTTCAATTCCAAACCCTGTCTGTTATCCTGGACTTTCCTAATGGCATACTCTAGAGCAAAGTTAAAAAGTAAAGGAAGCAACATATAGAAACACTAAAAGAAAATACGGAAATCGAGTTGAGGGAAATTAAATAATAAAGAAGGAATATAAAGTACATCTTACTCGATCCCATAACCAGGGACATGAGTCTCGATGAAGAAGATATAGTACCGGTATGTCTACATAGGGCTGATTTATACTGTATATTCACAGCACAACTTAGGAACTAAATGAACAATATCTCAATCTTTTTAGCACAGAACTATCAACTGCTGATCCCAGAATAGAGCCTCACTTTAGCTGGAATGGTACGTTTTGATTGTAATGAAAACATTGCAAGACAGAAAGTTGATTTGCTGCTTTCCTATGCAACACATGAAAATGAAACTTGTACAGCCATGAACAGGAAATTGAGCTCTTTTTATTGTTCTCATTTTTATATTTTAAGCATTTTCGAGTGTAAATAGTACATTTCATGTCCTTAGCTCACCATACAGCCATGTACCATAGCTGGCAACACTGGTGAGTGGGGAGCAAATAGGATCATGCCTTCATATGCCATTAAATATTGCCCTCAGAATAATGCACAACAAGTAACATCTAAGACAACAGAGTGATCTACAGTAATTCTCTCTGAAGAGAGTGTAATAATTGCACCAATGTATCTTCCACTGGAAGTGGGAAGGTACATCTCTGATACTTATTAAAATGACCGTGATAAATTCTGGTCTCAACATCAAAATGTAAGATAACATGATTTACTATATTCTCTTAATATAAAATTATCTTGCAAATAGAAACATAATCAATACAAACCTCTATGCAGAAGCTGTGTGGTAATGTTGTGCGATTCACTAGTGCTGCAGCGACTCGTGCTGCCATGCAGTATCGTCTGAACCATGACCACTTGTGGTTCTCAGCACAGCACGGCAGAGAATCCAGGCCAAGGTCACAGGCTAAAGCAACAAGTACCTGAGGGAGGGAAACATACATGAGTATTAACAACGACAACAACAACAATAATAATAACAATAATAATAATAATAATAATAATAATAATAATAATAATAACAACAACAACAATAATTTCAAGATTCTTCATAAAGTGATGAATTTACAATATCTTGTAATGCTTACCTTAAAGAACGAACTATGCATAAGATGTTTACCACTGCGTACGGCAGGGTCCTCATATTCGTACTGTCGAAGCAGTGCCTGAGGTAAGCCCTTCACAAGAGTTGGCAGAGCTGAATCAGTATTTAGACCTTGCTCCATTTTCAACAAGGCTGGAATGTTCAGTAATTTTCCAAGTCTCGATACCATCAATTTCCGTAACTTCTGCAGCGCCCACATTCGCTGTGAGGCAGCTAGAATGCAAAAATAATGAACACTTGCGATTTAAAAACACTCATACCGTTCTTATGATGAGAAAGCGTACCGTTATATTCGAATTTTAACTTGAAATTCTGTAAGAAATTGAAGCATATATATTTGAGAAGACAGAGTACTGTATATTTTATGAATAATTTGAAGGAAAAAATCTAAAATATGGCTTTATCTGGGGAGAAAGTAAAGCAGGGATTTCTACATTATTAATATTGTGAGTAAATTTTCCAGATGGGTTTTGTATCATTGACTACAGTCCCTATTTTCAGGTATAGCTATGCAGATGCTTGGCCAAACAGTCATGGCCTGTTGCCAATCTAAATGCAGCTACAGACGATTTGCGTGGTAAATCGGGAATCAACTGTGGATTATGATGCAGAGAGTCCCAATTTTTTTTCCCCTTGAGATTGTGTTATCAAATTTTGTTTGTTGAAGTCTAAGTATGTAGATTTAATAAATATTTTCACAGAGTAATACGTAGATTTAGTAAAAGATCTGTAAGTAGCAGTGCTGCCCTTCTTTGCTAAAGGATCCACATTCTCGTTTCCCAGGATTCCACAATGGAATGGTATCCATTGGAATACAATTCTTTTATTGAGTGTTATTAATTGAAAGAGCATTTTAGTTAAATGTAATTTCAGTTTAAGTAATTGATTAACTAGCGGACTTACTCATGTTAAGTATGTAAGTTTGTGCGGCTTACAGCTGTTTCGGTACTTCATCACACCATCCTCAGAGCCTACTAGATCTTGGCGTCATCTCGAACTTCTCTGCCTGTTATGTGGGTGCGTTTGATTGTTGAAAGGTGTTGAAAAGTGGAGTCAAATAGTGTGTGTGTACTGAAATTGATCTGTGTGTTGAGAATTTGATCGGGGTGTGTTTTAGTGTGTTTGTATATTTCGTATTGTTCTAGTGTGTTGAGTTTTTGGTTCTTGGGTTGTATGTGTAGGATTTCCATGTCCGCATTTATGTTATTGTATTAACATTGCTAACCATACATACAATAACATAAATGCGGACATGGAAATCCTACACATACAACCCAAGAACCAAAACTCAACACACTAGAACAATACGAAATATACAAACACACTAAAACACACCCTGATCAAATTCTCAACACACAGATCAATTTCAGTACACACACACTATTTGACTCCACTTTTCAACATCTTTCAACAATCAAATGCACCCACATAACAGGCAGAGAAATTCGAGATGATGCCGAGATCTAGTAGGCTCTGAGGATGGTGTGATGAAGCACCGAAACAGCTGTAAGCCGCACAAACTTACATAATTAACACGAGTAAGTCTGCTAGTTAATCAATTACTTATATTCAAGTGTTAAAAGTAGTGTACGCAAGATTCAAAATGGATAATTTCAGTTATACGTTTTTCTCACTTATGAGTTTTTTTTCTTCAGGCTGCCATAAAATGTATAAAATGAAGTTTCACTGTATTTGCAAGAAAACATCTAGCCTTACTAACATAAACGTAATGCGTTTACCACTATTTATCTTGATACTTACCAAGAGAACTGAGTTGAGCACAGGAAGCTAATGCTGCTGCTAGACGAGTGATGAGATTTCTATCTGAGCTCAACACTAATCTGGCATCAAGCAGACACATCACCAACTCTACAGACGGCTGAGACAGAATAGCTCGATCTGAGCCTAGTTCATGTGGTCCAGCATATGTTACAATGGGATACACTGTGAACCTCCAGCCCCAACCATTTACAGAGCCATCACTTGTGAACTTCCAACGTAACTCGTCTCCTATAAAAAATTACAATTATACTCATTATTTTGATGCGATGTAAATGGTGTGCGAAGCAGTAGTGTCCAGTGCACAATCTAAATTTTGCAACTGATTCATTTCGTGGCAAGGTGTGAAAGACTATACATCTGTCTCTATGTTTCTGGTTCCAGTATTCAAATTCTTCCAGGTGTTGTTTCTTTAATCTTTTTATTTCTCGTATAATATCGTGTAAAATTGCTCCAGCAGCTGTATGTTATGCAACAATACCAACTCTATAATGAATGCCGAACATCTACTCTAGTCTCAATAAGGAAAATGATCTGATACTCAAAACCTGCCATTGGGAACTAAGTACTAACTTAATACAACATGAAACTGGCGTTCATTATGTTGTGACTATATAGACTATAGATAATATGTCTTGCTTTGATATTTAATATCAACTCCTTTCTTATCATATACGAAGTAAGAGAGAAAAGTGTAAGTATTCATGTAATAAATTGGACGAGAGTTTACCACCCAAAACATTAAATTTCAGATTAATATTCAAACAGGTGATCCAACTAATAAATATATACATTGACTGCAATTAATTAAATTCTTAATTATTTAATTCTTTAGTTTTAGTTTTAGTGGAGAAGTTCAAATAACTGGGAGCAACAGTAACAAATATAAATGATACTCAGGAGGTAATTTAACACAGAATAAATATGGGAAATGCATGTTATTATTCGGTTGAGAAACTTTTATCATCCAGTCTGTTGTCGAAAAATCTGAAAGTTAGAATTTATAAAACAGTTATATTACCGGTTGTTCTTTATGGTTGTGAAACTTGGACTCTCACTTTGAGAGAGGAACAGAGATTAAGGGTGTTTGAGAATAAGGTGCTTAGGAAAATATTTGGGGCTAAGAGGGATGAAGTTACAGGAGAATGGAGAAAGTTACACAACACAGAACTGCACGCATTGTATTCTTCACCTGACATAATTAGGAACATTAAATCCAGACGTTTGAGATGGGCAGGGCATGTAGCACGTATGGGCGAATCCAGAAATGCATATAGAGTGTTAGTTGGGAGGCTGGAGGGGAAAAAGACCTTTAGGGAGGCCGAGACTTAGATGGGAAGATAATATTAAAATGGATTTGAGGGAGGTGGGATATGATGATAGAGAATGGATTAATTTTGCACAGGATAGGGACCGATGGTGGGCTTATGTGAGGGCGGCAATGAACCTCCAGGTTCCTTAAAAGCCAGTAAGTAAGTAAGTAAGTAAGTAAGTAAGTAAGTAAGTTTTATATAATATAATCTTAAACTGGCAATTTTGTTACCGACTACCAAAATTCCAAAATCATATGTAAGTGGCAATTTCTATTAAAGATTATCCTACAACAGAACTTAAATTTGGTGGTTATTCTGGGTGAGGGAATGGAGACTACTGAAGACAGGTCTAGGAAAATAGGAGATTATTTTGACAATGTAATAAGTCAATATATTTTATAGGATTTTTACCTGTAATACGAATTTCTGTTGACCAATCACTCCATTCTCTTCCAGAACGAATGGACACTGTCCGACCTGTGCCATCCATTATTGTGAGGGGATCATGTCGCCTTTCTGTTGAACACTGACGATCAAATTCTACTCTCAGACCTTTTGCTCCTACAAAAGGAAATTACATATACAATATATTACAAACCTGTGTTACAAAGATAACGAAATTTAAATTGTATTTTGCATTTGGAAAAACAAATGAATACGATATATATGGATATTGTTTGACATTGAACAAAAACCAATCTTTAAAAGTAAAATTCATCTAAAACGTCTACATATGAGGGTAGTTCTGGCTTAAAATAAATAAATAAATATATATATATATATATATATATATATATATATATATATATACACACACACGAGGGCTATTCATAAAGTAACTTCCGTTCATTTTTCACAAACCTGTGAATGACGTTACAGGATTGGGTTACAATACGTTTGAAAGTATACACTCTAATTTATTTTTCCACATAGTTTCCCGTCACATTGAGACACTTGTCGTAGTGTTTGACGAGCTTTGAAATTCCGCAATCGTAGAATTCGGCCGCCTGCGACTGAAGCCAACCTACGACGCTGGTTTTCAACTCTTCGTCATCGTCAAAGCACTTCGAGCCAAGCCACGTCTTCATGTGCATGAAGAGATGGTAATCACTAGGCGCAAAATCTGGGCTACAGGGAGGATGATCCAATACTTTCCAGTTGCACTCTTGCAGTTTGGTCGCAGTACGACGCGCTGTATGCGGCCGGGCGTTGTCATGCAGGAAAATTACCCCAGGGTTCAACATGTCACGACGTTTGTTTTGAATGGTCATTTTCAAGTTTGTTAGTGTGTTACAGTAACGTTCAGCGTTAATTGTGGCATTCCTCTCCAAGAACTCCACTAGCAAAATTCCTTTTGTGTCCCAGAAGACAGTTGCCATGAGTTTCGTCGTGGAAAGTGTTTGGCGACACTTTGTGGGTTTTTTCGGGGAGTGAGTATGGCCCCACTGCATTGATTGAAGCTTTGTTTCTGCATTCACATACCGCACCCAAGTCTCATCTCCTGTCACAATCTGATCGAGAAAAGCATCACATTTTGCGCCTAGCGATTACCATCTCTTCATGCACATGGCTCGAAGCGCTTTGACGATGACGAAGAGTTGAAAACCAGCGTCGTAGGTTGGCTTCAGTCGCAGGCGGCCGAATTCTACGATTGCGGAATTTCAAAGCTCGTCAAACGCTACGACAAGTGTCTCAATGTGACGGGAAACTATGTGGAAAAATAAATTAGAGTGTATACTTTCAAACGTATTGTAACCCAATTCTGTAACGTCATTCACAAGTTTGTAAAAAATAAACGGAAGTTACTTTATGAATAGCCCTCGTATATATATATATATATATATATATATATATATATATATATACACACACACAGATTGAATCTTAACATGTGGGACCCACGTCACCAGAGGAGGACACACTGAAACAATGAAAAAATGTTATATGAACATGTGTCGATTTGTACTGCATTTCAAGTTATCGGTACAGTTCTGTTGCAATACTGATAGAGAGGCTTAACATTATAGGAAATGCTCAAAATGACCCCATGTAGCTTGAATGCAAGCATGCAGTCGTTATCGTGTAGAATCCCGCACTCTTTCAAATAAAAATCTAGTGGATTTAAGTCTGGAGAACGTGCAGGCCATCGAGTGGGTCCAGCATGTCCTATCCATTTGTAAGGAAATAGTTCATTCAACACAATTCTGGATTTTTATTTATGGGGCCATCTGAAAGAACTTGTGTACTCAGAGCCCATTTCCATTGTTGAAATACTTCATCAGCATATACAAGATGGCTGCTAACAAATTCGACGAACATTTGAAAGAGTGCGGAATTCTACAAGACGACTGCATGCTTGCATTCAAGTCACAGGGACATTTTGAGCATTTCCTGTAATGTTATGCCTCTCTATCATTACTGCAACAGAACTGTACCAATAACTCAGAAACGTGGTACAAATGGACACATGTTCATATGGCATTTTTTTCATTTATTTTGGTGTATCTTTCCCCCTGGAGACGTGAGTCCTGTGTTAGGTACTTAGAGATAATATGTATTTTATAGGACTTGTATCCTAAATTGAGATGATTCATCCTGCCTGTAGTTTTCCTAAGGTGCTAAGAGAAATGTCGAGATGAGTCCTAAAAGATATGGGTCATGGATCTACATCTACCTCCTCATACAAGTTTCGGGATTTTTCCAAATTAAAGCCTTTGAAATAGGAGCCTTGACTTTTGATTGTTATCTTCCGTACTTGGGGTGACTACTGAAGGGTCACTTGCACAGTGCAGGTGCTCGGATTCCTTCTCTTGTGAGGACTGCAACAGCCCCATTTTATGTGCAGGCTTTTAACATCTTCAGTGTTACTGATCTGTTATGCTTCCCTTCCCCACTTTCTCATTTGATAGCTATTAGGTTACGTCCATTTTCAGCTTCCTCCTTCAAAATTCTCTAAAGTTCCTTCAGTGGAATGGCGAAATTCGAAGTGAGACAAGTGGCCAACAGGCTTGGAGCTCACATATTCAGTTTTTCTCAGCCCCAAATTCCCTTGCAAGGGCGCATTTTAGCATAGCTTTTAAATGTTTCTCCTCCCATTTCCCATTGACATTAATTGATTGAGATTGTACCTGAATACTGAGGATATGACTAAAAGGTTCTCCCAGAACATCACTACGCAGGTTTTGGCCCCAGGAAGAACGAATTAAGAACGAGACACTATACCTTTATAAAACACACGCAGAAGATAGTAAAAACCTAACTTAAGAACTAGTTTTGTAAGCTAGAGATTCAATGGCATGTAAATTTAATAATGTGATTTTCTGATGTCTCAGGAGACATCAATTATTTGACATCGTAAATCCAAAGCAGTGAACATAACCAACAGAGACTGGCTTCTGAAAATGACAAAGATGTCATGGTTGTTGAATTAACTCTACATTTTTACGTAAAAGAGGAAGGAACAATGAGCTCATGTAATCCTCAAGGGTAATTTAACCTATCTTTAGCTATATTCCATTCTATTGTAATATAAGTTCCCTAACTATCTTTAGAGATTTATATTAATTGTTTAAAATACAAACAAAATATTACGAATGTGCATCGAATTAGGCTTAGTACTCACCTGCAATTTTGACGTGTCCAGATAGAGTTGCATCATCAGTATACGGATGACTGCTCTCTTGAACGACAGGTTGAGGAGCCAAGTGTATAGTGTGTGTATTAAGGGCTACATCTTCAAGTTCTGTCACACACAACTCTACCAGCATGTCCCGGGTGTCTGTACAGGCACTGCCCATTGCTGAAAATTATAATAGTACATTATGCAACGAGCCTATAATGATAGTAATTAAGACGCGAGTATGTTTGATTATGAAACGAGAGCAAGAGAGTGCATTTTGTGTTACTTCAAAATGAACGACGTGATTGATAATCCCGCCGACTGTGAGGTGAGGAGTGTGATTCGATTTTTGAATGCCCGACATTTGAAATTTACCGGCAATTGAAAGAAGTGTATGGTGATACTGTAATGAATGAAAGAAATGTGAGAAAATGGTGCGAAATGTTCAACAATGGGCGAACAAATGTCCACGATGAAACTCGACCCGGACGCCCATCACTCATCACAGAAGACCTGAAGACTAAAGTGAACGACAGAATCTTGCAAGACAGGCGCACATCACTCGACGAATTGCATATTGCCTTTCCTGACATTTCTCATTCTTTGCTTGGTGAAATTGTGTCGCAACATCTTGGCTACCACAAAATCTGTGCCCGCCCGCACACTGCTGCTTCAACTCGAGAATTGCTGGATCAATTCAGTTGGGAAATATTTGATCATCCGCCCTATAGTCCAGACCTTGCTCCTAGCGATTTTCACCTTTTCACTAAGCTGAAAGACTTTCTGGGTGGTACGCGTTTTGGAAGTGATGAAGAGTTGAAGAAGACAATGAACACCTGGCTTAATGAACTGGCGGCAGAGGGGTATAACACGGGAATTCGAAAGCTAGTGAACAGATACGACAAATGTTTAAATGTAGGTGGTGATTATGTA
Organism: Periplaneta americana; assembly: GCA_025594305.2. Taxonomy (NCBI): domain Eukaryota; kingdom Metazoa; phylum Arthropoda; class Insecta; order Blattodea; family Blattidae; genus Periplaneta; species Periplaneta americana. The sequence continues at coordinate 33,299,233 of JAJSOF020000037.1, forward strand.
GATAAGTAAAGGAAGCTTCAGTTATGTAACAGACTTTGTTTTTTCAAATAAGTATATATTTTTTTAATTATTACAACAAAACGGTCGTTATTTCCTGGATCCCCCTCGTAACAATTATAATCTATTTTGAGTCCTCCATCTGACAATAGAACACTCACCGACAAGAACATTCACGATAATCTCCTTAGCTGTGTCTACAGCTCTACCAGCCACAGCAAGTTTGAGCAGATCCACTAACATACGCGCATCATCCTGACCCAGCAGACTGGTGAAGTCATCTAGGTTAGGGTGCATTGCATCGGCTTCCTCAGGCTGTCCAACAACCTATAAAGTAAACAGGAATGAATGGAAAAATAATCACATCTTCAGCTATAATAGATTCTATAGAGGAAATTCTCTTCAAAATATGTGACTGGTTCTCAGTCAATAAATTGGTATTAAATTGTAACAAAACTAACATAATTCAATTTAAATCCTGTCCAAATTCAACGTCGCAAATTTCTAGCGCAATAATTAACAATAGATCCCTATTAGAAACAACAACAACCAAATTTCTTGGCTTAAAAATCGATAATGTGTTAAATTGGAAAAATCATATTAAAGAAATTACCCCCAAACTAAATTCAGCTTGTTTTGCTATTAATCTATGCAAAAGATAGTAAATATCAATACCTTAAAAACAATATACTTCGCATACTTCCACTCGGTAATGAGTTTTGGAATAATATTCTGGGGAAATTCCACAGATAGTAACAATATATTTCTATTACAAAGAAGAGTAATTAGAATAATAGTAGGTGCCAAATCTAGGGAATCGTGTAGGACTATTTTAAAAGAACTACAAATAATGCCCATGGCTTGTCAGTATATCTTTTCATTAATAATCTTCCTCGTATGCAATCGTGAAAACTTTGTAACTAATTCAACAGTTCATAGCATAAATACAAGTCAAAAAAATTACTTTCATACTCCATCAGCAAGTCTATAATGCTATCAAAAAGGAGTGAGTTATATGGCAGTAAAAATTTTTAATAGCCTCCCTATCGATATAAAAAATGAAACTCAAAACATAAAATTATTTAGGGCCAAATTAAAGAAGTACCTAATTTCTCACGCCTTCTATTCTGTAGGTGAATTCATGACATTCAATAACACTTTATGAAATTGATACTAAAACCTTGTGTTGTACTAGTAGACTATATATTGTAAATCTCTTCTGTATATATTTCATCTGGACTGTGACTATAAATTAAGATTTTATAATAGTATTAAATTTTTTGACTTGTTCATATTCTAGCTGTGAAGCAATGTATGAATACCATGGAATGTTAATAAATACGATACAATACAATACTAGAGAAAAATTTTAATTTCATTCTTTGTACGATTATGAGACCACAGAACCAAGTTTGTATTGGGAAGCAAGAGGGGAATTAACATCCTGCCAATAGAACAAATGCATAAAAAAATAAAAAAAAAAAAAACAGACAGACAGAAACACAGTATATAATGCTCATAACTGAATAATAATAAAATCAACATCTTGCTTGCTTCCCAATAAATATCTGAATCCTTCTTCAAAGGTGAAATGTCCTGAAGTGTTCCATTCTCAGCTGCGGTGGTGGTGGCGGCAGCAGCAACTCGTAAGTTATAAGACAGTTAAAATATTAAAAATTTCATATTTTTCGAGGTTCTGCCCTTTTATTTCCAATGTCTTCATTGGGTTTTCCTTTGTTTGTTGCTAACCACATACTCACTCAACAATAAACCCCTGCCATGGCTGAACTAGCCCAAGGAATACAGCAACGTCCTCACTCATCATCACTCAAACTCGGCCAAAGCTGACTCCCTCAACGTGTGATGGAATATGTACAACTGGTTTCATAATGATACAAAGCTGCTAGCCAAATAATTTGTTAATTTTAACCTATTCAACACATTAAATTTTAACCACATATTTTATCCTATGCACAACTCGTATATATTGTTAATTGAAGTTCTACCAATATGTATAACTGTGTTATACAAATCTGGTTTTCAGGTAGTAGCTCCCTGTAAAGCAGGTTTGAATAATTTCAAGGAAAAATTGTTCCGGGGCCAGGTATCGATCCCGGGACCCTTCGCTTAGCACGCGAACGCTCTTCCGACTGAGTTACCCCAGGAACTACACACGACACCGTCACTCATAGTTGAGTTCTGGCATCTTGTCAGCTCATTTGAGTCGTGTGGATATAAAGGAAAAATTGTGATGGTGTCGTGTATAGTTCCTGGGGTAGCTCAGTTGGAAGAGCGTTCGCACGCCAAGCGAAGGGTCCCGGGATCCATACCCGGCCCCGGAACAATTTTTCCTTGAAATGTATCACTGTGTGTTATAATCATGTGTTATATCGTTGATCTGAAGATGGCAAATATTGCCGAAAACGTTAATCATTGATCTCTTATATATGTACTATAGTATTTAATGACTACTTGTACTTTGATAAGCACACAGACGACTCTTACATAAAATAATTAATAAATTGTTACCTGCTTATCGAACTGTTACTAATACGATTATAAAAGAAGTTAGTTTGTTTCAATGACATGCTGCTTAATAAAAATGGCTATTTAAAGACACGTCAAGATGAGGTCTAACTTACCTGGGCATTGGATGTCATAGTTGCAGCGATGACACTCATGGCACTAGCAGATAACTTGGAGGCTCTGGATGAGAGACTGACTGAACTCGAGAGGGGGGAAAGCCGCCATTGGGCTCTGTTCACTTTCAGGTGTGCTGTGAGAGCTCTGTAAGAACAATGATATGAAATAAGTTAGCAAACATTGTGGTCTCACAGCAATTGTTTTTGGACACTATTTTAATTTCATGCTACAAACAACACTTGCTCCAATACCTAGATATCTGCAATGGAACTATCAGATTTACTGTACTCCAATTTCTGTTATGATAGTAATAATTCAATACATATGGTTCATTTCTTCATCAGAGCTATAGAAAATGCAGTCACGATGTTGAAAATCCCTTTGCTGCAAAGAAACCCAGCAAGCAGCTGTGATGGCAGAAAATTAATCACATCATTTCGTAATCTAAATAAAAATACATAAACTTAAAAAATACGCACGCCCAATCATACACAGAAACAAAATACGAAACTGATAAAAATAGAAGCTTCTTAAAATAATTAACTACTGTACCTTATAAAATGACTGTTGTGATATAAAATATTAATTTGCAATTACCTCTTTATTACGTTTAATAGAATTAAACTATTACCTTAAAAAAGAGATACACCATACACCAAAATGTATTATTACTTACTTACAAATGGCTTTTAGAGAACCCGGAGGTTCATTGCCGCCCTCATATAAGCTCGCCATCGGTCCCTATCCTAAGCAAGATTAATTCAGTCTCTACCATCATAACCCATCTCCCTCAAATCCAGTTTTATATTATCCTCCCATCTTCATAACCCATCTCCCTCAAATCCAGTTTTATATTACCCTCCCATCTACGTCTCAGCCTCCCCAAAGGTCTTTTTCCCTCCAGCCTCCCAACTAACACTCTATAGCCATTTCCGGATTCGCCAATACATGCTACATGCCCTGCCCATCTCAAACGTCTGGATTTAATATTCGTAATTATTCAGGTGAAGAAAACAATGCGTGCAGTTCTACTTTGTGTAACTTTCTCCATTCTCCTGTAACTTAATCCTTCTTAGCCCCAAATATTTTCCGAAGTACCTTATTCTCGAACACCCTTAGCCTCTGTTCCTCTCTCAAAGTGAGCAGGGGTGTGATTTTTTGGTACCGTATTAACTATATACGCGAAATGTGTTAAAAACTTAATTTTATGCGTGGAAAATGCAAATCCCTTAATAAAAGTTCAAAAGTAAGTGAAATATATCCGCGAATTGCAACTAAAAAAACGGGTTTTATGGAGAATTCGCAAGAAAAATGACTCTTTCTTCCAATAAAACGTGAAAATTTTCTTCATAATAAAATATACATAAACATTTCTACATATTTGACTGTTCAGCATTACAAGCGTGTAACATCTGGCAATGATCTACGCATAGTTTCAAAGACTATTTCCAGGGAGTAGCACAAGCAGACAATGGCCATTTCTCTTTCCCACAACAACTGCCTTCGTGAGATCGACAGTGCCATCACCCACTCACAAGCGAGTGAAATTGAATTATGAATTTAATTAATGATGCAAACAATTTTCTGTTAGTTTCAAAGGGATTGTTTCAATTATAATTTTAAAAACGTTTTTATTATTTTTTATGTTTCTTTAGGGTACGAAATATGCGCGAAATTGCTCGTTTTGTTTTTACGAAATATTCACTGAAAATAGGGTAAAATAACCACCATAAAATCACACCCTTATGTATCATAGTTTATTGAGCTGGACTTATATTAAAGGATACAATGTCAGAGAGCAGCAGCAGCAGCAATAATAATAATAATAATAATAATAATAATAATAATAATAATAATAATAATAATAATAATAATAATAATAATAATAATAATACAGTAGGTAACTTACTTTGTGCGAAATCGTGCGTATTTGCTTGGTTTCCGCACAAAACCAATCTGCGGAAAGTCTAAAATTCCACATTCAGTATTCACAACCTAACACACATAACAATTTCCCTCTTCTTACCGCTTAAGTGACATATTGATTTTACTGCTTTAGGCTTTTAACATATTATTTTTAGAGACGTTCAATATAGTAATAATTATAAATTGGAAACTTACCACTGCAATCTCACCTAAATTGCACTGTTAATTATTGTTTTTAAATATTTGCAAAAATTAAGTAAACTCTACAACTCCACTAAAGTTACTGCATTTGTGATGCAAGTAACATTATGGAAGCCGTGAAAAAATCAACAGATTCCAGACTCATCACAGACTGGGGAAAAAAAAAAGACGTATATCACGGCCTGCTGGAGTATAGTAAACACAGAAAACATTTTAAAGCAATAATGTTGAAGATAGATATTTTTATTTTGCAAATTTGCCGTCATTGAACAGAAACCAAGATGGAGATTTCATTGCAACTAATTAGAAATTCCTCTTTCAGGTATGTAATAAACGATCTTCGCACAAAATAATGTACGATACACGAGCGGTATGTTTTCTTTCAATTCTCGGAAATTAAAAAAGCTCAACTACGTTTCGCTTTTTCAAACTTTTCCTCGAACATGAAAACTTCAACATACCGCTCTTGTAATGCATATTACTATTCTGGCTTATGTAGTTTCAGAGTTTCAAATTCTAAGTACTTACCAGTCCTACAGCTTCTGCTACAGATGCTGGTGCCTCTCCTCCACCTTGAGCGATTTCTAAACCATCTTCATATGGAGTGTTGGAAGAGCTGCGGCTAGCCAGACCTTCAGGAGGAGTATCAGGAGTACGAACTTTGACACTGGGTCCTGAAACAGCGATGGATGTATACACTGAGTATATTAAAATGTTTGTATATTTATTTGCTGGATCCTTCAATAATTTTGCTGACGTTGCAAATCTACAAATCTATAACACTATTAGTTCATACTCCAAGTAGCAATTGCTTTTCTTTTGATTTTCAGTGTCTCTTGTAGTTCTGGTTGAGTTGAACACAAAAAATGTATTTTGAGTGTTTTAAATACAAAATAAATCTATTTTATGTATTTAAATAACAAATACGAAATATTTTCAAAAATCATTTCAAATTACAAAATAAAAATATTGTATTTTAAATACACATGTTTCAAATATTGCCCATTCCTGAGTGTAATATCGAAATTAAAACCAAATATTTAGAAGCTCTGAACTCTATCTTTTAGAGCAAGTGAAATATATTCTACAGCTAGAAAACATAATTTGCATCAGATTGCATGGCGCATATATTATAAAAATGCATATAAAGTAAAGAATGAACAAAAACATTAAGGTAAATGTACAATACCAGTACTTATAGATAGGAAAATCATACAATACTACGAAGATTCACACTGCTTAAAGTTATCCGGATGTTCTTATATTCACAAACAGGAGATACAGATGGAATCATCATCTATACTAATAATAAATTTGTAGCCAAAATTTTTCTGGTAATTTTCGATTTTCCAAAAATAATTGGTGTTAACATGTATAATTAACCATCCTGAAACCGAAAATCGCTTTTTTGAAATTTTTGTTTGTATGTCTGTCTGTCTGTCTGTCTGGATGTTTGTTACCTTTTCAAGCGATAATGGCTGAACCGATTTATATGAAAATTGGAATATAAATTAAGTTCGTTGTAACTTAGATTTTAGGCTATATGGCATTCGAAATACTTTATTTAGAAGGGGAGTTATAATGGGGCCTGAATTAAATAAATCGAAATATCTCGCTTATTATTGATTTTCATGAAAAATATTACATAAGAAAAGTTTCTTTAAAACTAATTTCCGATAAGTTTTATTCTATATCAAATTTTGATAGGACTGATATTTAATGAGATAAATGAGTTTTAAAATTACGATAACAATACCATCTAAGGTGCTGTACTGAAATAAAAACAAATGACTTCGTCTATAATGGGCCTTGGACAACAACAATCGAAAGCTATTAAACATAGCCTAAGAGAATGTTTCTGTGTTTGTATGAAGTAATATCGGAAGCTAATTAATTGTTTAATTATTATTTTACCATTGGAAAGTGTAGTTTCTCTAGATGGAAATAATTCTACAATGCTATTACAGTAACTTCTGAAACATATAGCAAGTAATATAAAGTATACACATTAAAACTTAATTATATGTCAATCTTCATTAAACTATGGTTGCATGTAATAACAATTAAGAAACTTGTTAAAGGAATTATCATTGCACCAAAATGAGTGGTCTCTGGACCAAAATGATCGCATTTTAATTACTTAAATACAATTTAAATTAAGTAACATATTAAACGATTTATCCTTCTATCAATCAAACACGAATGTTCCCTGGACCAGATGTCCTATTTTAATTATGTAATTACATTGTATTTATTTCTAACAAGTGCAGTGGAGCGCACGGGTACAGCTAGTAATCAAATAAAATTCATTGATTGTTTTGCGGAAAAAAAGAAAATAATAATATAATTATTCGATACAGTTACAAAGTAACTCTACATTTGGAGAAATAAGGTACTTACCAGCAGAGGTAAATCCTGGTATATTAGAATGACTAGAAAGTGCTGCCACCACTGCGTCTCTAGCATGAAGAACTTGAAGCGCATTCAGCAAGTGCTGCAGAGCATGCTGTTTTGAAACATTTGAATCCAAAGACAGGATAATGCGAGAGAGGGACACCTGAGGAGATTTGTTCGTAGTGTTGTTTGTTTGCTGAGACTGGCTTTTATCTTCTGACCCACCTTCAAAAATACCTGCAACCAATGTGTTGATTTCAGATTTACGCACAGCAAACAAACAACTCGTTTTATATCTTAATAATGTCAAAATACATTTATATTCTGACTACACACATATATAATTGAACAATCAAAATAATCACGATTTTAACTGAAGATTTATAAAATGAATTATCCACAATCTATCTTTCACATTTTTTTCATTTATAATTTACATAACTTCTCTTTCAGCACTTTTATCTGTTCTGTGATTTGCAAGCCGATTCACAATACATAATAATAAGGAAAAGAGCCTACTTTACGCAGCTGGTTTGAATTGTATCACAATGTCTTCTTCCTCCCACTAGAACCCTTCTATTAACATTACATACTCACATAGTTTACATGTGCTATTATATCAAAATTTAAGATCATAAGTCAAACTGGGTTTTAAATATTAATTATTCATTGTTTTTGTATCATCTCATAATAACGCTTTTATATTTTATTGAACTGAAATTTGGTCAGTAGTTGCTACAAACTTAGATAATTAGGAATTGCTCTGGGTTTTGTTGCGTGATTAATATATTTATAGCAAAACCTGTTTAAACTTTTGAATTTTTTATTTCACCATTTTTTGTTTATTTTTGTAATTTTAACATATGGAAAATTCACCAATACAGTATATAATTCATACTAAAACTCAGAAAAAATTTCGAGGTGATATGACACAATTTGTGACGCAAGAAGCATTTTATACATATAAAAAAGTAAAAAAAGAAAAGAAAAGTAAGAAAATAGCATGTAAACATACATGTTCTGTCCTCAGAATAATGCTGTACTACAATGTGTTTCAAAATGATTTTTCATAAATTTAAGGAGAATAGAGGATGCTATTGAAAATATTTTTTGTTAGGGAACCAATGGTCCGAAATGAAAAAAAAAATGGCGGCTGTATGGCCCTAGAAGTATGTTAAGTATTGTTAATCACTAGAAATTTAAAATGAGAGAGTAAATTCAGATATGAGAAATTTTGTTACCTTTCACTTTTACAACAAATGATCGAAGTGTTATTTTTTTCGGATAAATCGCAATATAGGGAACGCAAGTAGGTTATCCCCACCCACATGAAATGTGCATTCGACACAACACTCGCCTATCACGTAGAGTGTCTGGTGAGCTAGTAGGGGAAAAGTGGAAGGGATCGTGGGCGGAGCTTCTACGTTCGCTATATTGCGATTTGCCTTTTTTTTTTTTTTTTCTGTGCCTGTTATTCATAACTATAACGTACTTATTTATATACAATAAAGTTTACTTAATTAAAAAAATGTTGGAAGTGACGACTGTCAACTTCATTACATTAGTGATTAGCAATAACATGATCATACTTCTAGGGCTGCACAGCCGCCATTTTTCATTTCCGACCACAAGTTCCCTATAGTACAGCCGGTCGTTCTCCGGCCCTGACGTTTCTCGTGACCGAGGGAGACAGTGTTGCCGATACGTATAGACAGAATGAAAACTGTCACGTGCTCGCCGGCTGATTTTGTGGTGCGGAATAAAAACTAATTCGAACGCGTAGGCTTGCCTATAAATCATTTTACATATAACTTAGATCACAGCCTTCGTTAATGTACACAGCTAGCATAGATCACAAAAAAAAAAGAACTAATACGAACGCGTATGTAAATAATTTTACACAAACGTAGATCGCATCTTTCGTTAATGTACACAGCTAAATAATTATAACAGAATAAAAACTAATGCGAAAGCGTATGTAAATCATTTTACATAAATGTACATCGCATCTTTCGTTAATGTACACAGCTAAATAATTATAACAGAATAAAAACTAATGCGAACACGTATGTAAATTATACACAGGCCTACAGTATATTACCACAGACTATGGGAATATCTTTATAATGAAAGTCCAGTATATCAAATGAAATAGACTCTACTTTCCTTAGAATCTGTTAATACTCGAGTGGAAAGACGTCACACTTTTAACGGTTGTTTTTCCCACCTTCAAAGCGTCACAAACTCTATCTATCACTTTCGTAAGAGGGAGGAGAGGTTCTCTATTGTCTCGCTCCTTCTCAAAATATTCACGCAATCTGTATATAAATTCATGACTTTAGCTCTTAAAAGAGCCGATTTTTTCCTTCTTTGATTCTGACGACCACTGGCCATATTACTATATCAATAATAAAGTTTACAGGCACCGTAAATCGCTCAAGCACAAAAAAACACAACTACTTCGCCTGTACTATAACACAAATAACGACTCGTTCGCCACGTGCTTCGCACAAAAAAAAGAAGTGGCAACATCGCGCTAAATACATCAGACGCTCATAGCTGGTTGGTTCTAGCAGACTACTTTAACCTCTAGTGCCCACCTCTCCCCCAGCATTGCAAACTGCGATTGAATTAATCTTCGCATTTCAGAACTCAAGTCTTGTAACAGCAAATTACAATAGAATTAAATACATTACTTTAAACCGAACCAGAGTGTTTTAAGGTTAAAATTTAGGAGAATAGTTTCATTCACAGTGGAATTTCGAGGTTCTTTTCACAACTTCAAAACGCCATAGGTTGACAATGCTGGTCACTATCTTTCTCTCTCGTTCTCTCTTCTCTTTCCAAGCGAAATGTCAGAGCCGGAGACTGGTCGGCTGTAGTTTAACAAAAAATATTTCCAATAGCATCCTCTATTACACCTTAAATTTATGAAAAATCATTCATGAAAAACACCCTGTATATTCTACCCCGCATGGACTTAAAAAATGGCTGCAGAACAAAATGATTATATATCATGAAAAAAAAATCACTGGAGTAAGCATGAAAATGAAAAATATGTAATTTTGACGGAAGTGTCGAAATTTCAGCCCTCTTTAAAATAGTGGGCATTTTAAATGCAGTGTGATATCAACAATGGTGAAGTCTGTGATGATGAAATAGAACAGATCAAATGGTACAATCCATGAATGGTGGTGAAGGCAATAATAAAATATATTTATTTAATGGCACTGTTCATTTTCTCAGATTTTCTTATTTTTCCAGAAGAATTAAAGACAAATAAAAAGCAATGGCTAAGTTGCTGATGTTACCTAAAGTTGATGCACCAAGAGGGTCGCTCGAAGAGATGAAGAGCACAGGTTCATGCATGTTGGGTAGCTGCATGTTGAAAGTGGTCCAGGCAATAGAGTGAGAAGACCCGCACGCCACTCGGTTCACATGCACGTCTTCCAAACCATGCACTGGAGCAGGCTTGCGGTTCACTATGGTTGTGCCATTGCCTTGCTGTCCGTGGTCGTTATCACCCCATGCATAAACCTACACAGCAACAGAAAATTCAGCGATTTTACACTCAAGGAAATGCAAACTTCTACTCCACTCTACCATGCCTACACAGTCTTGTTACAACATGCAATTGAATATTTCATTTTATGACTATGTTTAGACTACTAGCCAGTGAAAATTTAATAGAAAGCTCATTGCTACTTCTCCTGGCAAGGGCGCCCACAGGGGGTAGCCAGTGGTAGCATTACGCAGGTTTTTTAATTTTCTCTATGTGCTCGATACATGTTTCCTCAAATCAATCTTCTTAATGTATCCAGCTGTTTGCTGACAACATAAAGTCCACTATAGTCCACTGTAGTCTATTCAGTTGTTGTTTTTCACGAGAAATGATGGGTATTTTGATCGGTGTTCATTATAGATGCCTGTTGCTAGTAGCCAGGGGTGGGGTGTAGTCAATATATACTGCAGGGCTGTGTCTGCTGTAACTGGTACTGATGATTTTAATTTACTTCTTTTGTGGTTTATGGATGGACAGTATAGAAGAATGTGTTCCAGATCTTCATCATGATTATTACATCACAGACACGTAGGATTATCAGAAATGTGAAATCGGTGTAGGTACAATTGAGTGACAATGTGACCTGTTCTGGCTCTTGTTAAAAATATTTGAACATATCTGGGCAAGTTTTTGTACATTTCCAGGTCATTTGGTTCTTTTGTGCAGACTGTAAAATTTTTCTTTTGTCAGAAGAGAGCCAATTGTTGATCCATAGGTTTGTAAAATGAGAATTTACTGAAGCAAAGGCGGCCGGGTAGCTCAGCTGGTAGAGCAGCTGGCTACAGACTGGAAGGTCCGGGGTTCGATCCCAGGTGGTGACAGGATTTTTTTCTCGTCGCCAAACTTTCCACACCACCTCATTCTAGTGCCAAGGTCATGGAAAGCATGGGGCTCTACCTTCATGCCCCCCAAGTGCCTTCATGGCATGTTGCGGGGATACCTTTACCTTTTACTGAAGCAAAAGCATTGGATAGAGATATCACTTGAAGAGGTCTCGGTTGCAAATATGTTGCCTGTTTCCTCAAATCCTCGGTAAACAATTCAACAAAAATGAGTGCTTTAAACTATGAATGCATGCGCAAGGTAATTTAGATTTCAGAACTAGCTATTTTTCATGTTCAGTTTTCTCTCTTCTCGTCCATCCATTTCCTATAATTTTCTAACCATCTTGCTACCACTGAGATTCGATCCTGCAGTTGCCCTTGGTTCCCGGATATGATCAACTAAGATCTTTCTGGATTCTGATGGTCTGGAAATGAGAGGATGGGGCATTTTAAGGCGGAATATATTGTTGTTCTTGTTCTTACAAACAAGGATAAGATCTCCAGGACCTGTTCCAAGATTTAGTTTCCATCCGTCCAACACTTTTTAGGTTGTCCCATACTTCTCCAGCTGACAGATCTATATTGTAAGAACCACTTACTTATTCTGAGGTCACTCATCCATAACAGATGACAATCCATACACCTCGATTTCCTCAGCTATATTATTTGTTTTTAGCTCCTCTCTTATTACCTTATTAGGGATATGATCTCTATATAGCTTATATGATGTAAATCAGAAGATACTGCAATATTAAACAATTATAGATTAAATACAACATTTAATTTCGTCACAACTGGAACATACCTGTCCTGTGTCGGAAACAGCAAGGCAGTGGAGAGCTCCCACAGCTACATGGACTATCTTCTTGCCCCTCAGTCCTTCAACTAAAGTGGGTTTCCTTACATGCTGATCCGTGCCATGCCCCAAACGAAAATAATCTCCTTTGCCCCATGTCCATACCTATTAAACGTATAATTTATCCATTATTCATAAACAAACTATAAAAATTAATAATCTATTTTTCTGTTATTTTGCAGTTACTGTAAGATTTTTTTGTCCAGTGGCAGGATTTTTAACTTGTCGTTATTCGAAAAGACTATGAGCATGCTTATAGAGGTCACTAGTGCTAGTGCCAGTCTAATTTGGATAATTTTACTCATGTTTTCCAATATATCGTATTTTTCTTTTTTAGTCTACAAATGAAAAATAATGGATAATACATACGAAAACCAAAATCTCTATGACAATAATCCTCTTATTATACATTTATAGTGACCCTGAATTAGATAACAACAACAACAACAATAATAATAATAATAATAATAATAATAATAATAATAATAATAATAATAATAATAATAATAAAGCTGCCTTTAAATTAAAGGTTGCCCAATAAGACAAAGCATAATGTAATTAATAAACATATAAATTCAAAGAATTATTAATTTAATTTACTTTAACATAAAGGCAAAACTTTGATAAAATCTTAACATTTAATTAAAAAATTATTATATCTGTACATTTGATTTCTTTATTTTTTCCTTTCTTTTACCAGAATTAAAAAAAATTACATTAGACAGTTCCACTACGCATATACATAACACGACTAGGCATTATACGTCACCAGCCTTCTATGTGTCGCAGTTGTGATTTTGTTGTGATACGTTAAACAGATATTCAAAACCACTGATAAATACCAGTATGTTGCTGGAATCGTTGTGATTAATATATAAAAAGAAGAGCACTTACCTGTCCATATTTGGTAAGGGCCAGAGAGAACTGGGCACCACACTCTATCTGACACACTCCCATTCCATTCAGTCGCTCAATGTTGTGAGGAGTGTTGCAGCCCTCACTTCCACCTCGACCCAGTTTTCCAAAATCTCCATCACCCCACGAAAATACCAACCCTTCATCTGACAGAGCCAGCGTTTGTGCATCCCGACTTCCACAGGCAACTTGTATAATGCGATTACCCAACAAGGTTTTCACCTGAATAGAACATAATGAATAAGATCGATAATGTAAACGTAAATTAACAAGTACAACAAGATAAAGATTTTATTGATCTTTCACCTCAACACAACATAATGAACATGTTCGTCAATCCAAAGAGAATTCGAACAACATACTTACTAGTTTTGGTTTCAGCTGAGTTACATTATCTCCGTGTCCCAGTCGGCCATATTCTCCAAGTCCCCATGAATACAGTTCTCCGTTTGACGTGATGGCAGCACTATGAGAACTTCCACATGCGATGTCTCGAATACGTTTTGATTTCAAACTCTCAATCAAACGTGGTTTATCAAGACTTAACCTATTGTTATGACCCAGCTTACCATCCTCTCCTTCACCCCAAGAGAATACCTGAAGGGGGGAAAAAAAAGCCAGATAAAATATCGGAAATTTACATTAATTATTATGCAACGAAATGAAGTCAAAGCTATGGCTAAAAATAGAGTAAGATGGCGTGTTTTCACAAGGACCCTATGCTTCCCGGAGGAGCGAAAGGACTTTACTACTACTATTATGCAACAAACGTTATTTTATGGAGATCAATGCTGCTCAAAGGCGATAAAGCAGTGACAGTGACAGGGTTACCAACTTTTTTTGAAGAAAATATGGGAGACAAAGGAATCGACAAAATTTCACATGGGAAATAGACAAATTATTCCGTTCAGTTACTAAAAAACAACTATATTCTACACTTCGGCAGCTAGTTTAAATTAAGAGCATTTTGAGACAGATTTTGTCTCGCATAATACGAGGCGCGTCCATAAAGTAACTTTCCTATAGTTAGCAAACCATATGTTGCGCGAAGCGACTGCGTGTAGGTGATAGAATAATGTCCTGGCATGGCGCATGCGCTAGCAGAACTTCCCGAGTGCTCTCAGTATCTTCGTTGCATTGGTTGAAGATGGACGCTCCTATTCCAGTTCCCGCCGCATGTAAAGTGCGATCAGTGATAAAGTTTTTGAATGCACAGGGCATAGCACTGATTGAAATTGATCATCAGCTGTGCCAGGTCTATGGGCAAGCAGATGGTGCGTTGCTGCTGTAGACAATTTTCAGCAGGACGCCAAAATGTGCATGACGAGGAGCACAGTGGAAGGCCAACCATCATTACAGACGACCTTGTGGAGCAATGCACAATCTGCTTGCTCATGACATTAGGCCCACAGACCTGGTACAGCTGACGATCAATTTCAATCAGCACTATGCCCTGTGCATTCAAAAACTTTATCATTGACCGCACTTCACATGTGGCGGGAGCTGGAATAGGAGTGTCCATCTTCAACCAATGAAATGAAGCTACTGAGAGCACTCGGGAAGTTCCGCTAGCGCATGTGCCTTGCCAGGACATTACTCTATCACGTACACACAGTCGCTTCACGCAACATATGGTTTGCTAGCTATGGGAGGAGTGGGAAAGTTACTTTATGGACGCGCCTCGTAGTTGAAGTCGACTGCAGTTTGCAGCTCTGATTTGATTAGATGTGTCGTGCTCATGTTTCGAACATCTGTCCAATTACTGTTCATGAGATGAAACATCCTCTTTGTATATAAGCATTACTACTTGGTATCCTTAGAACAAAACTAGCCAGTTTTTCCAAATTTATAATATTAACACAGTTTGATTTTAGATGGGTGAGCACTAAAACTATCTCTGGCGAGCATTATTTTCTATAAAGGCTGCACATTTTAATGCCTGTCTTGAACAACAAAGTTCATCATATATGTATACAATCTATACAATCATCATTCACGGCAAAATCAAATGTTTAGGATAAAAATTTTCACATTATGCAAAAATAAGAGATAAAAATGCTCGAAGAGAAGAATAATATAGGAGACTGTTAAAAATTAGGGGAAAATACGAGAGATCCCGGGAGATCATTACTGTGTAATGAAGATGTATATTAAGGACAATACTTTTAAATTGACAGTAATAAATTCGTATACTTCTGATCTCTTATACTTGTATATAAGATATTCTAGAAGATATCGCTACTCCTCCTTGAACACTTCATTTTAAGCACTTACCTTGCCATCCAAAGTGAGAGCCATTGCATGTTTGCCTCCTGAGTGGACTGCCACCTTCTTGACTACATACTGACTCAGTGAAGTTAGTTGCCGAGGCACTGACACATTATTACTGTGCCCAAGACCCAACCGACCATTGGTGCCTTCTCCACAAGCATACAGCTAAGAAAAGAAACAGGAAATTATTTTTTTCTAGCAGAGAGTCTACATGCACAATGTATATCCTTCCCATAATAAAATTCAGACCTCTGAGTCTGCAACATAAAATTATTTAAGCATAAAGAAATTTTAATGCCGAGGTAACAAAATGATTATTATAACACGTATTTGTTGATATCCTAAAAATACTGTGAAATTAAGTTCTAACAGTGTCAGTCTTTTTGGTACTCCACTTCCTTTGATGATGATAATGGTAGTAATGATAGTGACGGTGGTGATACAGTAACATATTTCAGCATTTTATTTATGCTTTTCAGGAAACAAGATGTTTGAAATTTAAAAATGTAAGAATTGTAGTGAACTTCGAAATGCTTCAATTCTCATACTATCAAGGCTCGAATAACAGGTCTCCGTGTCATGTTTGCATGTACGAAGTGATTGAAACCTTTCAGCAGACAATATTAGTAAAATGGTAGGCCTGAAAAGACGAAGTAAACATAAATTAATAGTACTTTGGTAAGATATGAAAACTTCCAAATATTTGTACAAATTAAAAGGGAAAGTTATAAGTAAAATTGAAACTTACTAATAATTATCATATAAATACTATACACGTTAAAGACTACAATTCTGTGGCAAATATTTCACACACTTAGCTTATCGCTGTAATATCCACTTATACATAGGCCTACACAAGGGATTAGATAGGCTGTACAACTAAAACATGAAGAAGAATTCACAGCTTGAAGAGCACAGCACTGTAATTTTTTCATTGTATCCACTAATGTTGATTCAGAATGAAATGACACTATTCACTATAACTTATCACTGTAATATCCACTTATACATAAACAAGGGATTACATAGGCTGTACAACTAAAAACGATGAAGAATTCACAGCTTGGAGAGTACAGCACTGTAATTTCTCACTGTATCCACTAATGTTGATTCAGAATGAAATGACACTATTCACTATAACTTATCAATCTACCCTATGTAATATTTAGGTCTACCTTATGTTGTATTTAGGTAAATGGATAAGTGACTGCTCATTATCAGCATGTTTGAAACTTAGCTGATTGTTCTGTGAAGTGTGAAGACATTTTCCTATTGTACACTTGTTAAAGTATTAGACTTAATCTCTTGAAGTGAAAACAGGTATAGCCTCCTAAGTCCTGAAACATTCGTTGTTTTATTTTTAAAGTTCCATATAATTCTACACTTCAAAAAAGTCACTGACATCAGGAAATATGCTGAAAAAATTCTGCAGGTTACAGTTAGGGCACAAATGCAGGTATATTATAGTAAACTTCGGATCTCTGCACATACATCTTATATCAGACCAGCCTCATGGTCTAGTGGTCAGAGCTTCTGGCTATAATTCATGAGGTCCCGGGTTCGATTCCCGGTTAGAGCACAGGAATTTTTCCTTAAAGGGGATTATTCCTGTGTTCGTCCATGGTCTGGAATTTAGGTTAAGTTTAGATTTAAGACCTCTCCTGGCACCACATCATCATAATCATCCTATCACATCATTGGGGTAATGTAACTCCGCCTTCCAGGCACCCCAACCTCAGAAGTGGGTTACAACTAAGCCATGGCCAGGAGAGAAGACCAGAAATGTCGAAAAGACAACCTGGTGGCATTGGATAAAAAAAAAAATATTTCACACACTGTAACGAAGTTATTGCAATCCATAGTTGTTTTATTACAGTTCACCTGTACATATTAAACATGTTAACACACTCGTATTCCTAATCAACTTTAACCAGTATACTCTGGTACAAAGTCGAAGTGAATAATGATTTATTACATGAATTTGTCATTCATTCCACAAAATTGCGATGGTTATGAAAACAACGACAATATAATAATTTAAATCTAATCAAAACAACGACAATGGAGTCATTTAAATCTATGTTATAATGACGATTCATTCTGCAAATAAAACCTTGGGCACATATAGCATATACTGTACATGATTCTTTTAGGTTATGACTAAAGATGAGGGGTTTGTGTGCAGCACGAAAAACACGTTGACTCGACAGGGAGCATAAGTGGACACACAGGTGAACGACTACGACCAGTGCAACCAAAAGAAATGCAACTACAGGGTATCCATTTGCCTACTTGCCATCTTATAACACGAAACGAACACAGGCCTTCATAGTCCAATGCACTGCAGTGGTCAACGGAGCAGTAGTTACCTACAATGACGGAAACTAAGCAAACAAAGGATGTGAAATTAAATACTTTGTTACGGAGATACAGCAGTGATATGTTGCGCATCCAAGCAAACAGAATTGTATGTACAGTATGTGAGTATGAAATTACAATATTATGTAGGAAGTATTACGTAAAAAGACATTGTAATAGCAGAAAACATAAAGACAATGTTGCACGCGCTTTAAAGGTGGTGATTTCCTCAACATCAAAATTAGTATGAAATGCAAAATCAGAATTTGTTGAGGATTTATGTGCGATGATGATTAAAGCAAATATTCCGTTCCAGGATTTTTGGAAAAATATACCAAGCCGCGCGTTCCGAATTAGACAACTCTCCGTAAAGACTATCTGGTTTAGAAATATCCAAGGGCAAAGCAATAATAAAAGAGGTGTCAGAAAAAATCAAGAAAGGACCTGCAAGACCTTGCACACAGCGAATAAAGAATAAATAATAGAAAAATAAGAACTATTTAACAATTTGTAACAGGGTGAATAATGCAAAATCATCAGACTATAGGATAGTATACTTAATGGCTTGTGACGTTCAAAGAAGTTTTCACAGTTCAAAAACTGTTTGAGTGATCGACGACGACGTTTGACATTCGATAATTTAAGAGTCTGTAGTAGTGCACTGCAATTCGGCTTGTGATTGCTCTGAAGCTATGGATGAATCATAAAGGCAAGTTTCTTCTTCTAACTATACTAATGTTTCTACATATTCCTCATATTTGTAAATTGTCATCTGCTAGACATTAACGGAGTGTTGCATTTCTCATTTGTAGACTGTACTCTTCGCGTGGTTTGTTTACGTTGGAAGTCAATACAGGCACTGGGCATACAGCTGCATAACATCTATGCACACGCAACCTGACGACAAACTGCACAAATCCCTCATCTTTAGTTATGGCCTTACTACATAGCAAACATGAAATGATAACAGTCGAAGACAATGATAATCGAAGCTGCACTGTATTGCAAGAAGTTCCTTAGATTAAGAAGTAGTCATTGCAAGCAATTAGAAGGAAAACAATGTGACAATTATTAGCTCAAGGTATAGTTTAGAAAATATAATACCGTAAAACAGGGTGACTCGATACACTGGGGAAACTTGATACATTTTGTAAGTTGATGTTTCGGAACTGATACGTTTTGTAAGTTGATGTCTTGGAACGAAACGTCAACCTACAAAACGTATCAAGTCCCCCCCCCCGCCCCCAGCACATCAAGTCACCCCGTTTTACGGTACAGAACTTTTTTAAGGAATTAATTCCACTTAATTAGAAATATGATTAATAGAAATGTTGTCCAAATAAGTATATGTTTTGTATATCTCTATATATCTAGACAAATACTTCTGTAAGTACTTGAATCATTCTCAATATTTTGTACAGAAAGCATAACTATTTCACTATGTTTATAGAATAATGTACTATGATTTATTAAAAGAAAACAGCGTTTCAAGCTGTCAGAGAATGAATTTGATGTAATTTGTTAGTGCACAGCACCACCTATTTTTGAAAATATATTTTTCTAATACATTTTAAACAAGGCCGCATTAAGTTAAATTTTTCAAACTAAATTCTTCATTAAACATTATTTGTAGACAGTTTAAAATATTCTAACATATAAAATTCTAATAAAAAGAAGAGAGAGGAGGAAGGAGGAGACAGGTGAAGAAAGAAGGAAGGAAAGAGAAAAGTAACTAGGGAAGAGAGAAGAAAGAGAGTCGTAAAAATGCTTGTTATTTAAATTTAACATCGTCAGAATTTTAACTCCAGAGTACAAAAGTCATCAGTGCACAATCAATACATACACAAAGAAAATGAATTTGAATTTCGTTGTCGAAAAGGAAGGAAGTATAGATTAATAATTTATATAATGGTGCACTTACTTTTCCTTCGAGTGAAACAATAAAGAGGGACTTCGATCCTCCTGAAATATGGATGGGTTTAAGACCTGAAAGAGCTTCCGAATAAACTGGCAGCTTCACTTTGGATCCTTTCAGTCCTCCTAGCTGGTCCTTATCATTCAGCCCCCAGACCAGCACTTTAGTATGGATCTCTGGTCTTGAGTCTACAACATGGCTTTTCTGTTGTGTTGCAAATACACTCGTGTCCTATATATATAAATAGAAAACAAACTGATAAAAACTTTTAGGAAAGAACTAGATTTTTAACTAAATGATCCTACGTACCACTCACAGATGCCCAGGTTCACTTCATTTTATTAACAGAAAATGTATGTCAGTTGTTTGACTGAAGTAGGTACTATGCTCTACATTCATGGAGAAATACATACCTGTGCCAACACATATGTTATATCTGTATAGTCAAGCACTCATATTAAAGCAACTAACCATATGACAATGGTCACAAACTCGAAGTGTTCATAGAAATGTAATCACCTCACCTCACCTCACCTCACTACATCTCGCCAAAATATTGTAAAAAATTGTAGAAAATTACAAAATTGTAAAAATTGTAAAATATTGTAAAAAATTTGTAAAAATTGTAATTGTAATATTGTAAAATTTTGACTTATTCCACATCTTAAAGCTTCATTGCTCATGTAAGATCTATGGAATATAATAAATGAAATGAAAAAAAAAAAAGTATAACTTCTTTTATACGTCTCACACATACATTTTTCACAGTTTTGTGTGTTTTCTGAAATCCTGGCAAAATTCCTGTATCTTCTATGTTACTTTATTTCGCTTATACGGTTTTTTAAACTTCTACAATCGTACCTTAACCCCAGGACATATGAAATGTCACCTATATGGCCTAAATCAATTTTGCTCGAAATTACGTTTGTCGTGAAAATGTAAGAACATTCATTGTTAAAGTGCGACCCACTATGAAATTGTGGAAATTTGAAGTCGCCCATGCTTTCCTCGACCAATCTGATGTCCTTTAATGACGCTTGTTAACTGCTTTAGAAAGAGTGAAACATTTCATAACACATCATGATGTAACTGAACAAATTATGGAACATATAGAAATAGATCAGGAGAAAAGATATATTTACAGACCAACAGCCAATTATTTTGAAAGATTTTATAATTTGAAAAAATCACGGTAGTATAGTGGGGTCTAGGTGAACAATTCCAAAATTGTTTTATAACTTTCGTCAGACAATGGGTTACAAAAACATTTTGTGAGGAAATTACAATAATGGCTCTGCAAAGTTCCATTCAAATTATCATATGCATTCATAAACTTGAGTTTTATACATATAAAATTGTAAGTTATTTTAATTAATGACATACACTCTAATCTCCATATTTTTTTATGGTTATACATTTTCTATTTTCGTTCTGATCTGATAACTTATTCCACACTCCTCAAATAAAATTTCATATGGTCCTAGAGCGAAGCCAAATTTGTGATTGGCAAGTTATATAATAAATAAATATTTGCAATACAATCTACTGAGGGAATACTGCGTGTTCAGTTCAAAGTGTGTCATGGCTCGCTGTATGCCGTCATGTGGCTAGTCGATGAGCCTAGAGAATTCAATCTTCCTACACTTCTGCAAAGGTGTATCACCTATGTGCCAGAGAAGTTGCCTAGCAATTACGGCGTTCATTCTGAAGAGTACTTACCGATATGTATGGTAACGCCGGTAGTAGCAGGAATGTGAACTATTTGGAAACACTTACTGAGGTGTTTTTTCCTTACTGTCGGGAAATGGAGAGAGGGTTAAGACGATTACTTATGTATTTGTTGACATTAACTTCGACGGTCAACATGGACACAGAGCATTTGATTTATGTTGTGGAATGTTGCCGTACACAACCGATGATAACAAATACCCTGTGTACGACTTGCCCGCGCAAAACACAGTTCGAAAGAGGTTATGGTAGCACACAGACCGTACAGGCTGCCATCTGTTGCTACGACGTTCAAGTTATACCGTCCACATTCTCAAGTTCAGATTGGACGCCTTGATTAAAAGGCAACTTCTCTGACAGAAAAGCTGGAACTCACTTCAAATCGCTGACTCACAACAGTGACGTCATGACACACTTTGAAATGAACACCCAGTATAAACATAAAGTAATACATCGGGAAATAGAATTTTGGATAATCCGAACATTTGCTAATCAGAACAAATTCGAGCCCCAATTACTTCGAACTGGCTTGGTTATACTGTACTAATATTTTTATTTCAAATTATAAATCTCTATTTATTGAAATTGAACCAGAATTCTATTACTTCTAATTTCGAATAACATTTTTCCATTGTTAAAAATTACAAATAACAAAACTATATACATAAATCCTTACTATATATACTGTACTAGTTCACATTGTTAATACATGCTGGAACTATGTACTGCAAGAACTTTCTCATAATGGAAAGTTCTGAAATATGAGTCGCTGTACATAACATTGTACTATACCTGAATGTCATCATTGTCTGAGGCTAGGAATGATAATGCAGTTGGTAGCTGACCCTCTGATGTTCGCTTTTTACCAATTATATTAAGAGCATGAATTTTGCAATCTATACCTCCATTTCTGCATTGTTTTATGGCAATTTCTATACAAGAGTGGTTCTGAAAACAGAGAAAAAATATTATATGCACACCCACCACACAGATATATAAATAATTTTTATCTTTCCACACTCGCATGTGGGCAGTTGCACTGTGCACTGCCACTTCCACTCTACTTCTGTGAGCATGAATTATTTTAAACAATAATGCTGTGGAACAAGTTCAAACATTAATTATCTACATTGTGATGTGTCATTCAATTCTGATAGTGCTCTAATACAAAAACTGCATAAATTTTGACATATTTTTTTATGCAAATCTAGTCTTTCAGGTAAAGCTCCCTGTAAAGCAGATTTGAATAATTTCAAGGAATAATTGTTCGGGGCCAGGTATCGATCCCGGGATCTCTGGTTGAACGTACCAGCGCTCTGCCAACTGAGCTACCCGCGAACTCCACCCGACACCGTCTCAACCTTTCCCTTTATATCCACACAACTCGCGTGGGCTGACAAAACGCCAGAGACCCACATCGAGTGCACACAATCTCTGTATGACTTGGAATTGTAGTGTCGGGTGGAGTTCCCAGGTAGCTCAGTTGACAGAGTGCTGGTACGTTCAACCAGAGGTCCCGGGATCAATACCCGGCCCCGGAACAATTTTTCCCTTGAAATTATTTTTTTATATTTTTATTGGGTTATTTTACGATGCTGTATCAACATCTCAAGTTATTTAGCGTCTGAATGAAATGAAGGTGATAATGCCGGTGAAATGAGTTCAGGGTCCAGCACCGAAAGTTACCCAGCATTTGCTCGTATTGGGTTGAGGGAAAATCACAGAAAAAACTTCAACCAGGTAACTTGCTCCAACCGGGATTCGAACCCAGGCCACCTGGTTTCACAGCCAGACGCCACAGGTGTGGACAAATTTTGACATCTATGGAACATCAGAATAATGAGAAATAAAACCAGAAAAGATACAATGTTAAAATACTAGAAAGTCATGGCGAACTCACACTGAAGTACGCATCTGAAAACTGGATATTAAAGAGAATCGATAAAAGAATAGTACAAGCATCTGCAATCAAGTTTTAAGAAACGCTGTTTGCTATAATCTTAGAGACCAAGTGAGCAATATAAACGTGGAAGATCTTTTATATGTTTTAACTTAGACACATCTAATTTACATTACTGTTAATCTTATGTTTTGTATGGCAGCTTATTAAAATACAGGTTTATATTCCGTCTTGTTAAACTCTAATTTCGCATACTTCTAATGTTATCACAAATTTTAAAATATTTAAAGGTAAATATATCATGAAGTAAAACTAAAAGATGAATTATTACCTCCTTCAAGTCGGATAACAGCGTCACCACAGTGTCAGTATTACGAATGTTAATGGTTGACAACTCATTCATGGCAGTGAAAGAATCTCCTCCGCTTACAACAACAAGAGATGGCGTGTAACTGCTATCAGAAGGATCAACTGTCATTTTTAATGAATGCACTAAAACATCAGGTTGCATTTCCATTCGAATCCAGTGCTGAAATAAATCCAATATACATATTATTCAGTTATGTAACAAGAGAATTCGGAATACATAGCAATTAAGTGTAATACATTGACGCACTATATTTAGTATGAGGGTTTTTCGTAAAACGAGAACTTTTTTATATTTTCAAGGCCTATGAAAAAACAGTCTAATGAAAGTGAAGCTATTAGTAAATCATTTACATTGTGCAATTGTTGGTAGCACAACTGTTTACTTCATAGCTGCCTTCTAAAGGTGTTGTACCACTCTTGCGTCAGAAGAAAAAGGAAGTGCCAAAACATGGATCTTCAGGTTATGGAAGAAACCGGAAACAAGCAAGGACTTCACTAGTATCTGAAGATGACTACATATCAAGCCGAAACTAGTGAACCAAGGTAAATTACCGCCACAGTTTCACATTAACAAAGGAAAATTGTTTCTGTAACTAAATTTCAAATCTTAAATGAAGTTTATCTTTGTACCATATTAGGTGCATAGAACGTATAATGAGAATGTTTGTATTACATTTATGACACAAACTTTTTATCAAACTCGTAGATTTTATCGAGTTTCTTTCTATAGACACATGCATATCACCACCACATCTTCAAAATTATTACATGATTTAAGAATTTCTGAAGGTAACAGTACGGTACCTTCCCTTGAGAACCACAGCTTTGCCAGTAATTGTCTGAACCATCAACAAGCCGATGAGCCCATGTCTCTCGTGACGAAACACTCAGAGTTTTGATACATTTTGACCAATCTTCAATTAGTCCTGTATTCAGAGCCAACGACATATCCTGTCTGTAATACCTGCCTGGCTTCCCAGCGAATACAGCTGCACTTCCTGCAATAACAAGAAAATGAATGGTTAAAAAAAGAAACTCTATCAAACTACTGATATCTGTAATGCCTACTGGAAGGTGGAGAACCCTCTGTCATGAGAGTCAGCATTAGAAATATTTTAAATCTATTCACTGACATCATCACGTGAATGTTACGAATTTCAGTCTTCACATGATAATTTTATGTTAGATTCGTTCCATAATATTCTTACCTTTGCTTTATAGCATAGAATAAAGAACATGTCCAATAAATATAAATGGAATATATATATAAAATGCAAATATGTACAGAATTAATACCTTAATAACAATAATATTTTATACAATTTAATATGTTTATCATTTAATAGTATTAAAATATTTACGCAGTACTGTGAAACGTCAAGAATTCATCTACAGAATAGAAAGTGTGAGATATTAAGTAATTTTTAGTGTTACCTTAAATAATGCAGGGTTTTGGCTATGATTCTTAATGTCTTCAGGAAGACTATTGAACATTTTTATCACCATGTAACGTACTCCCCTTTGATTGCATGATAAATTTGATGATGGCATATGAAAATCATTCTTTCTGCGGGTATTTATCTATGTATGGCTGAGTTAGTTAAACACGTGCAGTCAATCTGGTATGTTAATTACTTATTTTCTTTCTCATTTCCAACGTTTATTCCGGTTCTTGGATAATGTTTTATGAAGTCATTTGCTCTTCTTATAATTCCTATAATATCGTTTTTTTAATACGCAAGTTATATCCAACTCTTCAAATTAATGACTTTGTTTTGTTTTATTCGGAATACGTTATTACTAATAAAAACTCTTATACAGACGTTAAAATGTGTGCTTTAGAAGATACCTTAATTAAAGGGCTTCCATAGATCTTGATTCTGATCACATGTGGATCAGAGATGAACTTTATATGAATCGTCTCAAAGAGAAAGGGCACAAATCCAAAATTCTGAAAACTGAGATCTCAGAGAGGAAATGTTTTGAGAGATTCAAGTCATCATTCTGTATTAAAAAGGCGCATGTCAATCAAATGGTGGTTTAATAACAGGTATAGGAAAATTTTGTTCCCTGGAGAAAGGTTCTAAGTCCAAGACTTCAAACCTTCCATAAGATTTTACAGATTAGCAATCTTGAATGCTTATGATTTCTTGGTAACTTATAAACGGTTGCTAATTTATTGTTGTCGCATAGACATATTGCATAAGTTGTATTTTTGTGTATTTTTGTTTTATACCTCATAAAGAGATCATAGAAATTGCACAACATAGTAATCAGATTGGATCGAAGCTTCCAACAATATAAAACATTTCATGGTAACAGTGGTACAATCTCAAGATATTAGACTTCAAAATTTGGTGGCCACTTTATTTTAAGAGGAATTAACTTCAGAGCAAAAATGTTCACAGGGACAAAAAGTTGCTTTTGGTAATTAGAAATTTGATGCGTTTTATGTACGATTCTATGAAGCCAGGTCACATCGTGACATATACAACTGTTACTGGAGCTGTTATAAGCACTTTCAAGTCAACAAAGCAAGGAAAAGAATCCCTGTCCTCCCCACCAAAGTAGTTTCCACCCAAATAAAATTCTTATAAAAAGGTCAATCTAAATTACATCAGAAAGGTTCTCCGCTACATACATCAGGATTGTGAAGAATTCTACATTGAACTTATTAACAGTGACTGAATATCTTGTTAAAATTAACAGAAAGGGTACAAGTCCAAAATTTTAATTATTTATTAATACCACAACAATTTTTATTAAGAGTTTTACTTGTGACATATGCTATAGAAAAGCAAAATAAAAGGAAAGCACTAAAAAAATCATTTTTATTTCAATGAAACTATACTGGCTTATAACTTTTTCTTAATTTCCTACAACTTTGAAAACCTGGACTTAAGACCTTTCTCTTTGGGACGATTCATATACGTTAGTCTACTATTTTTCAGTACCTCTAAGAATACCTAAAATTATTAATTTATTTCGTCAACTTCCAGATTTCTTCATGAAGCTTCGCAATAATAGTAGGTTGTGAATTTTATTTATTTTTTATTTTACCATCAGAGATCCAAGCAGTCTCACTACTATGAAGAGAGAACTTTCCTCGCGAACATGGCTGGGGAAATGTTTGCTTTAATTTTCAAGTTATAAATATAAAAACTGAGTTTCACTATCACAAGGCAATATGTACCATCTAGTAAAAATTTCGGACCAATGGCATCATTAGTTTACCAAGAAACTGTACTTATGTGATCTTATGTTTAAGTATATTTTCGATTTGTTGCAACAATTGAACAAATTGTGAAGGACAAACTAATAATCTAAATTAAGTGAACTATAAACCATTCAATTCAGCATTCTTTCAAGATTCAGTGGTAAAATTTATGTATGGCTATCATAAATCTTGTGGTAGATAGTGTCAAAAGTGTTACTGCATGTTTTGCCATAATTTTTGTATATGTTTGTAACCTCTGCTCTTAAATTTTAACAGTGCATATTTTGTTATTTTTAGTGCATACTTCCATGCATATTTTGTTGTTTTTTAGTGCATATGAATCCGCCCCCTAGTGGTGAATTTATAATTTATACACATGAATCAAATGAAACAATAACTTACCTGGTTCAACTATTCTGTTAAAACTGTGACGATGAAATTTTTTGGTGTAGAAACAATTTTCACAGTAATTAAAATCATCACATGCTTTGCACTTAAATCTTGGTCCGTAATAGGGTACATGAGGCAGCCATCGCAACTTATACCTTGATGACAGCAAGGAACCACCTCCATCTCTGGAATGATTCCTGTCCAGTTGTTTTGTTGCGGGAAGTCTACACTCACATCTCTTCCATTACTGCTAATACCTATTATACCATTAAGCTCATTAGTTCTGGGCATAAAAAACCACACACACATGCACACAGACATACAAAATGAAGGATTTGCCGGAAGAAGGACACACAGGTCAGGGACCTGAATTTTTAGCATCTATTTTTTCATCAGAATTAGCATCTATTTTTTTCCAAAGGAAACTTGTGAATTCTACCTTTAATTTTTCAAAAGATAACATTGTGCACAGTTCAGTGTTTTCCTCCTTCAAATTACATCGTCTGTCTGAAACAACAGCACCATATTGTGATAAAACATGTTCACTGTCAACATTGTTTGTTGGTGTCCACAATACTTCCAAACATGGCCATGATTAAGTAAATATCTCCACAAAATCGGTATACTGACTTCACCAAATTGTCTGTTATGCTGTCAGGAGCAGGAAATGGATATGGATCATCTGGCAAGTTGCACAGCCCTTCAAATAGCTCGAGACATCACATCGAAATAAGTTGTTTTCTAATGTCAGGCATTTGACAATAAAGTAATTTGACCTCTTGCACTCCAATATTTTTCAAAGAAGGAGTGGTTAAATGGCAAGTTGTAGCCGATTTAAGTGAACACCATATTTTAACGTTTTGGTGGCCACTTTATCCACACACAACCCCCAGAATGTCTAGAGGACCATACCTGCTGTTGGTCGACGGGTCTACTAGACCTAGTTGGGAGATCTTGTTGATCACCAACTTTCCCTCCTTAAGCGACTGGAGGACGATTTTAGTGCCATAGCAGGTCAGCACTAGGAACAGAAAAGTAGAAAGGGTAGGAAGGAAATTGAAATGAACCCCTAGGCCTCGAATGCTCTAATACCATCAGGGTCGAAGAAAGTAAGACTGGATAGGAAAGGGTAAAGAGGGAATTAGGTATTGAATAGAGGAAAATTATACCAAATTCAGTCATTAACTCATCAAGCTGACCAGTGCTAATTGATAAGTAGCCCCTCCCTTTAGTTCAGCTTGTAAAATTATGCTTACTAACAGCTACACCACGGGAATGTAGGGATGGGACGTTGGGTATTTGTCCATGTTGGTTCCTTAAAGCCTTCAATGGGAAGAATTAATGGCTCTCCCCCTGTATTCGACAAATACCCTTTTGCAGCCTCACATCGAAATATTGGGCAGCACGAAGGAGAATGACTTCATTGTTAAATCAAGAGAATTAGATACATACATATTCTGAAAATGCTTTATTTTCTGTTCTTGAAGCATTCAACACTTTCACTATGTCATATTTTTCATTTTTTCACTGTTGTTCAAATAAGCTTCTTAAATGAATTGTATGCACTTCGAATTTCTTGTTTTGGTATACTCGAAAATCCTGGAAACATGTCAATATTTGATTCAACATTGTTCAATAGACTTCAGGAAGAATGTCTTCGCTATAACCTCAAAGTTCTTTTGGCCAGGGTTCTTTATCTTCAAAATCGACAGTTTATTCTTTGCTGACTGAGCAGCTTTGGAAAACACATCTTTGCAATGTAGCTTCATCCAATGGACTTAAAAAGTGCCTTTAATTTTTGTATACAGGTATATAATAAGCTTTTCGCTTGAAAAATAGCATTTTACTGATAAATCGCATTTTCTTGATTTTGCAATTTGATAGAAAATTCGCATTTTTTCGCACTTTCAATTCTGCTAGAAAATCATCTAAATCACCTTACAGAGGAAGAAAAATACTTTCTAACCCACAATTTAAAATTTCGCGAATTTCGCAAATGCTAAATTTTCAGGTCCCTAGTCATTGGTGCATATATTCTCTTCTTCCGGCATCCCTTAATTATCAGTAGAAAAACCAAAATAATGATTTCCGAAGAACATAATAAAAATTCATAGTAAAATCTGTGTTCATGCTAGGTCTATCAAATATTTACCGTATTTTCTGACACAAACCTTTTCTCTTTGAAAATAGGTCTGAAAAACTGGGTTTGTCTTATATGCTGATACTGAGTTTATGAATAGGTCAAAGCTTCATGGGCTGCAGCAAAAGCCGAGACAGTGGTTAAATTATTTAAGCAATATAATGCACTGGATGGTGCTTTTTCTCTTACCAATTCATTATGAATACAAAATGCAACAGGTTCGTTTTGAATGAATTAATGTTGGTGAAATGAATGATTATACGATTATGAATACAATACTAATTTTTACATATAAAATCTTGAAAAATGATGATTAACTTACTTGTAACTACACCGATACTATTGTGGTTTACCGAACCCCACTTGTATTTTGGATTCTTTACTGAAGCTTTCACTTTTACTCTGTCTCCAACTTTGATGGGATGCAGGCTGGGATTGGAAGGAGGAAATCCCATAAGTTCAATGTGAATAAACCTCACCCAGTATGTACTTCCCTTGTGTTGCCAATCAACCTGAAAATAAATGTATAATGATGATGCACAAAGGCATTAAACGTTTATATTTGGAAACAAGAAGGTGAATGGTCAGCCGTCAGAGACAACCGAGTATAAAAATATAATGAAGGAATCACAAAGAATACCTGGATTTAGACTGATCAATGGAATTTCAAATGTAAAATATGAGGTTACTTTACCAATTTTCTATCACTTTATAAAAACTTCTTAACAACTGAATAGACTACAGTGGGCTATAGTGGACTTTATGTTGTCAGCAAACAGCTGGATACATTAAGAAGATTGATTGATAAAAACTTCTTAAAAAAGTACAATATTTAAGGTACAGTAAAAATTAAAACAGAATTAATAAACGTCACTATAAACTGTACTAAGAAAATGAATATGCATGTCAGTATGAACATCTAACATCACTCAAAATATTATGATCTGCTTGTAAAATAAATAAATATTATGTTTTATTTAACGGCGCTTGCAACTGCAGAGGTTATATCAGCGTCGCGGAATTTTGTCCCGCAGGACTTCTTTTACATGCCAGTAAATCTACTGACATGAGCCTGTCGCATTTAAGCACACTTAAATGCCATCGACCTGGCCCATGATCGAATGCGCAACCTTGGGCACAGAAGGCCAGCGCTATATCAACTCTCCAACAAGGTCGACATCTGCTTGTAACTTAAACATATTGGTAAATTACGTACCTGAACATTCAAGTCATGAAGACCTTCATTATCAACTTTAAGCACTCTTCCGACATCTCCCTCGTGAACTTCTTCATATGTCTTGCAACAACGAACAAGCATGCCATCTGCAATGTTATCACGGATGTACATGGCATATTCATCATTGCTAAGGAAGTCTGAGCGCTGATTATATCCTGCTGATGATGCTGCCTGCAGGTGAGTAAATTTACTTAAACCACAATGAACCTCAAATAGTTTTGCAATTCAATTTAAAACTAACCTCTAAAATGCAAATTTAAAAAAGAGTAATAAATACATGAAGTGAACAATTATTTTATTACTGGTATCTGTTATTATTGGTTCCAATGGAGAAATGAACCAAATTTATAATCGAAAAAATTTTAACACATTCAGTTAGTCATATACCGAGTGGTCTATGACATTCTCTACAGCACTCTCTCCACTGATATCAATTAATGTCAACATAACAAAAATGTACCAATTATTGTCCCTTTACCCCTTCTGTGTGAGATGCTGTCATATCCTCCACTTCTTCAGATATAGAATCTGTGTCTGAGAGTCCATCGAAAGACGAAACAGTATCTGAATTGCACAGTGCATGATCTGGATGTTCCAAGAGCCACGCAACCAATGTTTCAGGACTAGGTGGAATTTCACTTGCAATTCCTTTAAAAGAAGAGAAAGAGGGAAAGGAGCATAAAATCAATGTTACAAACAGTTTAATACAGCTGGCCTGTTAAAGTACCACATCTTCCATTTTGTGTCTGGCATAGATGCAGAGTCTGCAAATAATGTGATTAATCAAATCAAGGATATTTTACTTTAGTTATGAAGGTATGTTAAAACATATTACATTTTACACATATATTATGTTAATAGCTAAACTTAATTAATGACGGTAATTGTATTTTAATGTCGCTCTGAAAAGGAATGAACACTTCCATTCTTGATTTTTCATGGAATTCACAAAAATATGAAAATTGAACAAAACCCAGACATTTGATGAGCTCCTAACTCGCATAAGAGAGAAAAAAATGTGTGATGATGATAAAATGAAACGTACAATGAGGTAGCTGAAACATATAAATAAAGTATATGTAATTTCTTAATACAAGTTACACGAAACAATTAAAATAATAACTATATTATTATTACTAAATAATAAGTAAATTTAGCCTCCCAAAGTCTGACCCCGCGTCCACGTCATGGGAGGTGGGTAGCTACAGTAAGGTAATGCTTGTTGGAACTATGTCCCTGGTACCTCCAAGATAGATGAGAAGGCCCAACAAGAAATCCGAACGAGTAAGCTAAAGGGGCTCCAGTGAAGCTACATCAGGTCTAGTAAGCCAGTGGTGAATAAAAATTTGCTTTCAAGAAACAAGTATGCCTCGAAACAAATGGAGGCATATTTGGAATCGATCTTCCAAAAGGAGGATACAATAAGAAGATGATGAAGTAAATTTAATCACATTAATCATATTATTACATAATCCTTCTTTTCCAAAGTTTCAAATATCCACCTGATTTAACTGTTAAATCAACACAAGAGCTATCAAAAATGACAATAATAAATTAATGGAAAAATTGTGGAATGCCGACAAAGGAAACAAAAGTACCTCGCAAAACAATGCCCAAACAGGAATAATTCTTCCAACTCACCTGGCTGAAAACCCAAGAAGAATTATTCTATATTCAACGCCGGGAATGCCTCAAGTCCTACAATGCCCAAACAGTTTTTATCTATCACAAATTCTACTTGAATTGTCTTTAGTGAAATTAAAAAAATTAATTGAAGTACTGAAATGAGCTTTTATTGGACCTTTAAAAATAACATATCTGTATCTCAGAGCGAAATGGATGGAAGTCACAAAACATAACTTTTCAGGAGAGCAAAAAGACTCCAAAGCAAGTATATGAACAGCAATGGTCCTTCCATTCTTTGACATCTGAATTTAAAGAGAATACGGATTTTGTGTACTTCCATCTCTTTGCAGCTGGTAGAGGAAGAAATTCTGATCAAAATGATGTGCTTATCTCAAAATCAGTAAAATTGGACTTCCATCCTTTTCGCTCTGAGGTATTAAAACGAGAAACTAGAATTCTTGTCTTGGGTAGCGAGATATTATATCTAAACTTTTTACATTTATCACAAACCGTATCTCACCAAAAAATTTAATGGCACTCTCAACACTCCGTCGTGCAAATCCCATCTCTGTCAGCTGTCCAACTAGTGGCGATAGTGGAGGTGATGGTGGTCTTATCTTCTTAGGTTTGCTTCCCGTTTTGTTGCTTGAAGACATGGGAGAAGGCAGAGAGCAATCACTGACAGGAGTCGCCACTTCACTGCCTCTCTGCATTCTTGCTCTCACCTCTGTAGCCAAATACTGCGACACACTCAAAGCAGCAGCCTGTCAAGCACGTTCAAATAATATACTGAAGACGTGATAAAAAATAAAGACTCTTTATTCACATAACACAAAAGCTATTCTAACCCAGTGCCCTTTTCCTAAAAAGGTAACTTCTATGTCAAATGTTGCTAATACAGAGCAAATCAAACTTAATTTACCGACATTCTTAGCGTATATACACAAAGAAAGCGACATAATGTAGAGTGGTGTGGTGAGGGTCAAAGCGAGGCCATTTCAAGTGAGTGCACAACACACACAATGCAGTGTGAAGAGGTTCATGTTTGACAATATGTAGGGTGACCAGACGTCCTCTTTTATCCAGACATGTCCTCCTTTTTAGGCCTTTGTCCGGGGTCGGGCGGATTTTTAAAAAATCAAGAAATGTCCTCATTTTCGTAACTTGTATGTCTGATATTTTGAAACTATCTGATTTAACGCTTTTTTCAAGTAGCCTAATTTGCCAGTAGGTGGCAGCAGAATCGACGGAATATAGTCTTTGCCAAGATTCTCAACTCTCTTTGCTCCTCCTTTTGATAATATTGTAATTATAGTTCCCTTGGCTTTCATATGTAAAATCATTTTATATTATTAAGTTTTATCATAAGTATGCTATAATAAAATAGATATTGACATAATTTTAAATACAATATAGGCCTAGGCCTAAATATAAATAGATATTTTCTGTCCTCTTTAATAATTATAATTTCCTTGATGTTCATATGTAGCTAACTGTAAAATCATTATTATTATTTTTATCATAATTATTTTGTAATAAAACAGATATTAACATACCGTACTTTTAAGTATGATGTAAGCCTAAACACCAAGACAACGCGGTAGAAGCCCTGAAGCTTATCCACACTTACTTACTTACTTACAAATGGCTTTTAAGGAACCCGAAGGTTCATTGCCGCCCTCACATAAGCCCGCCAGCTAATCCACACACACCAGGAATAAGTATGATGTAAGCCTAAACACCAAGACAACGCGGTAGAAGCCCTGACGTATTTTAAAGTATAATATAGGCATGAGCCTAAATCTAAGTACATATTTTCTGTCCTCTTTTTTCGAACAATGTCCTTTTTGAAGCTTTGTGTCCTCTTTTTTATCGATGTGAATCTGGTCACCCTAACAATATGGTGCTGTCGAAGGTAAGTCGTACAGATTTTGTCTGTGACAATATTTAAAATGGTAAACTTGGAATGGATGGTAAATTTGGAATGGAAGTGTGTCAAGAAAGAGGTGTTTATGGAAAGATTAATTACAGTGAACAACAAGAATTTTGCTCCGACTTAAAACAATGTGTCCCTTATGGTTTGGTGTACGCTGAATCGAAAATGCATCTCTTTTCTTCGTATCACATAAGGGTTTTCAGATATACTGTGATTTGACCTTTTGACAAGCGCTCTCCCAGGAAACATCTGGCGCGGGTTGAGATGGTAAACCAAAACAAAGGCTAATGCATTTTATGAGTTTATGACCTATTTCCGGTTTCTTATGGTTGTTGGCATGTCCTTTTGTACTTGGTACCTCCTAATCAGTAAATTTCATAACAGTTCATAGTGAGGTCTACACAAAGAACAAACAAGGGTGTGATTTTCACTATTTAAAAGAATGTTTACCGGTTTGAGTGAAGCCAAATTAAAAGAGGGAATTTTCATCGGTCCACAAATTTGCAAAGTTATGGCTGACTCTTTGTTTGAGGAAAAACTTTGTTATAGAAAAAATGGCATGGCGCACTTTCAAAGAAGTTTGCTCAAATTTCCTTGGAAATTCTAGGTCAGATAATTATATCGAACTTGTGGAAACCATGTTAAGGCGAGAGAGAGAGAGGGAGGGAGGGAGAGAGGGGGAGAGAGGGAGAGGGAGGGAGATAGAGGGGAGGGGGAGAGAGATAGGGAGAGAGAGAGGGGGAGAGAGGGGGAGAAGGGGGAGAGAGAGAGAGGGACAGAGAGAGGGACAGAGAGAGAGAGGGACAGAGAGAGAGTGGGGAGAGAGGGAGGGAGAGGGAGGAAGGGAGAGAGAGAGGGAGAGGGATAGAGAGGGAGAGGGGAGAGGGAGAGAGGGCGAGGGAGAGAGAGAGGGGGAGATGGAGAGGGGGAGAGAGAGGGGGAGATGGAGAGGGGGGGGGAGAGGGGAGGGGGATGGAGGGGGAAAAGAGGGGGGAGAGGGGGGAGAGAGAGAGAGAGTGTGTGTGTGTGTGTGTGTGTGTGTGTGTGTGTGTGTGTGTGTGTGTGTGTGTGTGTGTATATATATATATATATATACATGTCCAGAAACAAAATTTGGGTAACCTGAATTTTCCAAGTTTCAGATATAACATACTGCGCATGCTCACCTTTGTTTCTGGGTCTGTATGTGTAAGAATGAGTACGAAACCGAAAATCATAAATAATATCAATTTAACAATAAGCTGTCGGAATGAACTCAACCTGATAATGATAAACACAAGTATGACAATTTAGTAGCTTCATATTGGGAAGCTAGGGAGAAAATAATTAATATCAATATCCCAGATAGTCACTAGAAATCAATCAACCAACGAGCTGTTCTTAATTTTTTAACATTAAAATAAAATAAACATACCTCTATATCATGGATTGTGAGTTTTCGGGCTTGTGCTGCGTTGTCTCAGTTGCTAGAGATCAATTCTTATCCACAGCTCTCAGGACAATCACAGCATGATGGTCGAAACGTAGCTCTAGTAACCGAGACAACACGGCACAAGCCTGGAAACTCACAACCCATGAACAGCAGCAGTGGAAGCCTACGCCAACATACCTCTATATCACTTTTTCCAAATAAGGCTTTCAATGGTGAAGGTTGAGTTGCTTTAGAAATCAGTTTTTGAATTAATAAAGTCTCCGATATAGGATCAAGTTCTTCTCCTTCAGTTAGGACTTCAAGCGAAGGTGATGATCCCAATGTGTGATGTTTGAGGACATGTCGGAGAAGATTCTGGTGCCTGAAGAGTACACTGCAGGCGTTCATGGCTGCCAAACGTTGTTGCTGAGTTCGAAGTGATGAAACGTTTACAATTCCTATCAAACAAAAATAAGTATCTTGACTCTTGGTTCGTCATACATGACTAACATGGCCCTTTAAGATTAAAAAATCTTTAAATATTGGTTTTACAGTTTAAAAAGGAAGCTACAAATTGTTTTATTGCTATAAAGAAAAAAAGATGTTCACATAACCTTTATTCTTACACCAGCCGGTATTATGCAGGATGGGTGGAATTTTAAGACGATCTTATGCTCAGAAAGCAAGCTAAAAATAAAGAAATATAAAACAAGGAGAGAGGATTAAGAAAATGAAAAATAAAAACGAAAGAAAGAAAGTAATGGATAAAAACAGAAAGGAATAGAAAAAACGAAATGGAAAAAGGAAGAAGGAAAAATAAAGAAAAGAAAAAAAAAAGCAAGAAAAAAGAAAGAAAGAAAGAAGGAAGGAAGATCATATAGTAAAAACATGAAAAAAGACGAAAATGTAGCCAACATTTGAATTTCTTTGTTAATGATGGACAAAAAAATTTGCTCCGACACCAGGTATCGACCCTAGGACCCCCAATTCTACGCACTGGGTGCTCTACCACTGAGCTACGCCAAGGCTCAATTGACAGCACCAGATCGAATCTTTCTCTTTGGGCTCAATCCCCGGCACTGGAGAGAATTTTTCTCCGTCATTAACAAAATAATAATAACTGTAACAGAGAATTTTGTAGGACCAAAAAATTAGTAATCTTTACATAGAATTGAATTTCTGATAAATTTTACAAACTGTCACATACTGAATACAGAACAACTTAACTGCGATTATCATGAAATAAGTGCAAGACTTCAATGTTACACAAATCACAGAATGAAATGTTTCATAAGTACCATTCTATTTCTATCACCACTATCATTTAATGCCACAGTGTGTTTGTTGTCGGAGTAGGTATAGCATTGTTTGTGTCATTCTCCCGCATATTCTACTTGAGACGACTATCTTACCAGGCACAGTTCCTGGCTGCTTCTTATCTGCATGGTGATGTGCTAACAAAGACAGCAGAGTTGCCCACGTGTCCAGCACATGCTCAGACATTAAGGTCTTGTCCAGGACAAACTGAGCTGTTTGAGATGGCACCACACTTGACAACGACAACTTCTTGATGGTACCATTTTCATGCAACTGAACAACCAGTTTCCCATGCTGGCTGATCTGGCACACAGTACCTATATGAAAGAGATGTGTTTGTATACATAAACAATATTTTAAGCAGTATTAAGTTTACAAAAACGTATAACACAATACAGTAAACCCTCGATTTAACGGACTACTGGAGGAGTGATGGGTGTGTCTATTAAATCGAAAGTCTGGTAAATTGCGAATTTAAAAAAAAATACCGTAATATTTTAAAATAAGAACACTATAATTTCAACATACTAATGTTGCATGTTAAATATACATACCATTTTTCTAACACTATCATAATAGATCACCACGTCACACAGGACTAATGTAGCCTACATATTTATCTCACTACATATGGCGTGCTT
Source organism: Periplaneta americana (assembly GCA_025594305.2). Taxonomy (NCBI): domain Eukaryota; kingdom Metazoa; phylum Arthropoda; class Insecta; order Blattodea; family Blattidae; genus Periplaneta; species Periplaneta americana. The sequence continues at coordinate 33,337,007 of JAJSOF020000037.1, forward strand.
CAGCTGGAGACCAATTATAATGACGATTGCATTGTACGAAATCGCATTATTATTATTATTATTATTATTATTATTATTATTATTATTATTACTGGAAAGTTTTCTTTTCTCAATCGTACTATCAGGGACTGGAATGCTCTACCTGCAGACTTACTAAAGGCTTTACCAATAACCAAAAATGTATTTAAAAATAGGCTTAAGGACTTTACTAATAGACGGTAATACATTATGCAGACTATTTTTTGGTTTTACAAGTATAGTAAGTAAGGACAGAACTATTGTAAATCTCCAGTGATTTATATTGAGTGTGGAGTGTGTTGTAGTGAAAGTGCAGTAAGCTTATAAGTAAATTCTGAGAGTTATAGTGGCAGAAAAAATAGATTTATAGTGAACGGGTGTGAGTTATAGTGATCGTCCTAAATTGCTTGTAATGGGGTCTAGGCTAGCGATTTGAGGTTAATATAGAAAGTACAATTCTACGGAATAATAAGGATGTAATTGATGTTCTGTTATTTGAAATGTTGTATCAGTGAAGAAGTGTGTTGTGTCAGTGAAGTGTGTTGTGTCAGTGAAGTGTGTTTGTGTCAGTGAAGTTCTATAGTTTACAGTGGTAGTGCAAAGTATTTGAACAGAGAAATGTTTTTGAAGTGTTAGTGAAATCAGGATAGTGTCAGTAAAATGTGTCTTAGTTCCAGTGCAGTGAGTGAATTGATAGCGAAATGAGTGTAGTGCTGAAAGGTACTTATGCAAGTTTGAACATATATCATATATACTCGTGGTTTTAAATTCTAACTTAGGGTTAAGATATAAATTAGATTTACTTTAATTAATTATGTTATATTAAGTGATTTATTTAATTTAGAATGCTCCTTGTTAATATTATTATATATTGCTATTATTATTTTATTATTAATATTATGACTGTATTTTATTATTATTGTAATTATTGAATGTAATTAGTTACCATTGCCACCAGGTATTTACCCATTTGCAGTGTGAATACATACATACATACAGTAAAACCCCGATAAAACGTTGTTCAAGGGACAGCGTGTAAACCGCGTATTAACCGGGACCGCATATTAGGCAGGTATACTAATTTTGACTTATATACAGTATCTATTAGCATTTTTCTTTATTAAAATACATGATTCATGAAAGGTAATATAGTATTACTCCATTATGTAATTACTGTACTCTATACGTCAAATACATTTACAATATGTACTGTACTTAATTCTTTCGGAAAAAAAAGTCATTTATAGTTGTTTGCCGTGTGCGTGTTCTCCAAGTCCTCATGCTTACCACACTTCAGTTTCTGCGATTATAATATCCTCCCGGCGACGTCGCAACTGTAGTGATTGAGTCACGATTTTTTATTATCGTTCTTAATGTCGATGATGGGATTCCTAATGAATCAGAGAGTTGTTTCTGAGTAAGAGTACTGTTCTTATCGTACTTTCGTAAGATTTCCAATTTTTCTGACACAGAAAGCGCTTTTCGTTTAACACTCATTGTAATCACATTCACAGACACTTCAATACACTAAAGGACAACAAACTGCCCAGCAAAAATTTCCAGACAGCCGAGTGAGCAATGCTGTTTGAGACAGGGTTAGCAAGAGAGTGAGGTATTGTAACTGTATGTAGGCTTTAAGCAGGCAGGTAAAGAGTCTAATAAGAGAGCATAACAAAAGGGTGGGGTATAGTAAGGTATGAAGTATGAAGGTTTAAATGCGCAGGTAAAGGGTCGAATACCAATACTTTTCAGGTTAATGGCACCAGTGAGTTCAGTGACCAAGATGTTTCATTCCTGTTACAGTACATTGCTGAAAATTACATCGAAAATATTCCACAAGATCAGCATATTATGTGGGACTTGAGCACAACAAACGGGGTATTTTATAATGGCATTATATATGAAATGTGCAGGGACCGGATAAAAAAAAGCGTATTACACGGGATAGCGTAATAAGTTACTGTACATACATACTTACATTACATTACATTACAATTACATTACATTACATACAAACATACATACATACATTATTGTTAAATTTAAAAATATAATAATAAAAATATTTGCAAGAGTCAGTTAAATCCGAAATCCATTGAATCGAGGTCTGTTAAACCGAAGGTTTACTGTACGGTATATTGTATATTATAACCATAACTGAAGCAAAGTAACAGCATGCATTTAGGTTTGTAACTTTAGAATGTTAATAATGGATTTCAATATAATATTAAGTTTACAGAATGTTGTGGAACTACTTTATTACACATTATGACGTAACAAAAATATGGAATGACACTAATCACACATGAATGATAACGAGGCTATTCACTTAAACACAGAGATGTCTTAACAACTGAAGGCATTCCAACATACGCTGTACAAACAAATACTGTGCCTCACCTTGTCCCAAACCTTCAGCCATTATTAAGCCTCCAATTCGTGGTCTGGAATCAAGTCCTCCAACTACCAACAACGCTGTCATTACAGCTGACTGAATACCCAATGACTGCTGGTCCACTTCAACTTCATTAACCTAAAATTGGTAATTATAATCAAAATTATGCATGGATATATCATAATCAATTATGTTTTAAACTCGTTCTGGAGATTATGTCATAAAATAATTGAGTTCCTTTATCCATTTGAGATTATACACTGGTATAACAAATTATCAAGTGGATAACAGACTGGCTTTAAGCAAAATTACATAAAATTCTTGAAACGAAATGGGTAACATTCACTTCTCAAGTTACAATGTATTAACATTTATAATAAAACAAACTGATGGTTACCAACCTGATGAATACGAAAATGTGGAGCTTCTGTAAGCAAATCTCCTGCTACAGATAACTTATTCGCTATGATGTGGTTCAGGGCTTGATTCCAGCCTGGCAAGCTATGAAGAGATCTAAGCAAGGAAATGCATTCCTCTGCTACAGTACTTGAGTGCGATGCTGTTAGGGATACTCTCACTGGACTAGACTTCATCCCCCGGTTGAAGGCTGCAATATGGAAAATGGGTGAGAGGAGTCATAATATTTTTTAAAGAAATTACATACTCACTTACTAATTATAATTTTTTCATCTAGGAGAAACATGGAATATATATATGACTTTGGCCCAGTTGTACAATCGCGGAATAAATCTTGGAATAATTATTTGTGGAATAGCCTAACTATAGAATAAATGGAGCTTCATGTTGTATGACATTCGTTTATTCCATAGTTAGCAGAATTGGAAGAGGTTGGCAATACTTTAGATGGTGTTTTGTTTATAGAGTGCATTCACAATATCAGTATTTTTTTTTTAATTACTCATAACGTCTATCAAACTTACGAGCATGGAGTCTGTAGCTAGTTTTATTTAATGCTCAGACTAATATCTACAGGAATGCAGAACGGAATACTGATCTTATATATTGCCTTATGAATTTCTTTAAAATTTAATTTTAATTATTAAAAAAATTAACATTTCTTTACAATGACGATAATATGAACTATTCTTACCTGTCTGTCATGTGTTCCAAATCATCACTGATTAATTCCAGTACGCTTAAAACAGTGCCCATTTTTAGTCTAAATCTTGCCAGAAATTTTTCATCGTCATACTCATTTCATACATCAGGCCTATTATGCCTTATTTTCTTCTGTTTCCGCTTTCTCAAAAATATCAATCAATCAATCAATCAATCAATCAATCAATCAATCAATCAATCAATCAATCAATCAATCAATCTTCTTAATGTATCCAGCTGTTTGCTGACAACATAAAGTCCACTGTAGTCTATTCAGTTGTTGTTTTTCACGAGAAATGAGGGGTGTTTTGATCGGTGTTCATTATAGATGCCTGTTGCTAGTAGCCAGAGTTGGGGTGTAGTCAATATATACTGCAGGGCTGTGTCTTCTGCAACCGGTATTGATGAGTTTAATTTACTTCTTTTGTGGTTTATGGATGGACAGTATAGAAGAATGTGTTCCAGATCTTCATCATGATTATTATACCACAGACAAGTAGGATTATCAGAAATGTGAAATCGGTGTAGGTACAATTGAGTGACAATGTGACCTGTTCTGGCTCTTGTTAAAAATGTTTGAACATGTCTGGGCAAGTTTTTGTACATTTTCAGGTTATTCGGCCTCTTTTGTACAGACTGTAAAATTTTTCCTTTGTCAGAAGAAAGCCAATTGTTGATCCATAGGTTTGTAAAACGAGACTTTACTGAAGCAAAAGCACTGGATAGAGATATCACTTGAAGAGGTCTTGGTTGCAAATATGTTGCCTGTTTTTCAATATTATTGACTTTCTCGTTTCCAGGTATACCATTTCTCAAAAATATGTTATATAGTAATTCACAATCAGTGTAAGAGATTCATGCCTAATGATGCTGACATTTTATAATTTATTCTCTAGGTAACAACTTAAAAGCGAACAAAAGCATGCCCTGTTTGGCTGCAGAAGTGCTAAAAACCGAGTATTTACATGAAAATCACGAAACAATTAATTGGTGTACGGTATTATAATATTTTCTTTATTATTTGTCTAATGAGAAAGTAATGAAATGTAGACTCTTTACTTAAATCTGAGACTCATGGCAGAGTGTTCTGTAATAGTTACCTTGGGCCGTATTCACAGACATTTCACAGCACACGCTACGAGCATACTAAGCTAGCCCTGGCTATCCACTGGTTACTTGTACAGAATTCAAATCATATCCTATCGCTAACACTGGTTTATGAATACGAAAAACACTGATCATCCACCGGAAGCCCGCGCTAAAAATGTCTATGAATACAGCCCCTTATTTTTAAAAAAGTTGAGCTTACCTGTGTGCTGAAGCGTTGGATCAGCTGGACATAGCAGAGCAGTGTATCCTAAAAGATGGAATAATTTTTCCAGAAGAGCCAATCTTTCAGTAGGGTTTACTTCCCAAGCTGGCAGCACTGCTTGTAACAAGCGTAATGACAAGATCTGAAAGTTATCATTCAGAATACAATTTTAACACGCTGCGTTTAGGAAACTAAAGTAGTGACAAATGAAATATAATCAAATAACACACACACTCAAGTAAATATTCATGCTTTTTCGTTTTCTGTCATCTCTTTACAGTAATCTAATGCTTTTAAATAAATATACAAAATCATTTTGATTTGGATTCATTGGTTGCATGACACATTACAAAATTTGTTGTTGTTTTCTAATGCCAGGCATTTGACAATAAAGTCATTTGATCTCTTGCACTCAAATATTTTTCAAAGATATTGTCATGGCCAGCCACTGAAGCACAGATTTTGAGGTGTTCCGAATCCATTTCTTGGTTTGAGTTGCACATTGGGCAGTTAGGGGACTGATATATTCCAAATCTATGCAGGTGCTTGGCCAAACAAACATGGCCTGTTGCCAATCTAAATGCAGCTACAGACGATTTGCGTGATAAATCGGGAATTAACTGTGGATTATGATGCAGAGAGTTCCATTTTTTCCCTTGAGATTGTTTGTTGAAGTCTAGGTATGTAGATTTAATAAATCTTACATTACAAAATATATGGATTCATATCTGGTATCTAATTCTTCAGAATTAAAATGTTTGTTTATAATTCTGTAGTGCTCGGGAAAAGTGACACAAGACAGTTTCCACAAACCTTTGTTTGATAATTTATTGACAACTTACGGAACATCTGTTTGCTTGGAAAAAAATACATAGGTATTCCTCCCATTGCAATAATTCATACAGAAAAAAATCAAATCGACATAAACCAGTGTGAGTTGTCAATAAATTATCAAAAAAGGTTTGTGGAAACTGACTTATGTCACTTTTCCCAAGCACTCCAGAACTATAGCTGAAGATTTTGACTTTAAGCTTTGAATTACGTATCTTGTTTCTCCATAACTATTATTACAATACAGCTCTAAAACTTCTTGTAATGCTTCATTTTTTACAATATTATACTGATTTTAATGCCATTAATTATATAAAACTGTTTTCTTTTATATATAATATGTAAAAAAAGAGTAATACTGAACAAATTACTTTCTATAAAACAATTTTATTAATTAAGAGTGAATAAGTAAGTTTAAAGGAACTGTTACTAGACATGACATATACTTAAAGTGTAAAATTCAGTGACTTTTTGCAGTACATGCCATGAAGAAAATAACTGCAGAAAAATCAGGAAATCGTGGTTTCAGGCTCCAAATGACAATTTAAACGATGAGAAATACATAATTTCAAAGAATTTGAATTTGTTTCGTATAGTTTTCATCGAATTTCTGCACGTGAAAAAAACTGGCTGTAATCTTCAAGTAGTACGAAAGGTAGGAAGAGGTAGTCATTTTATGTAATGCAAAGCATATCTAACAGTTATTACTCGACCAAGGCCAGTGGAGTTCTGCAGCCCGGACTGCTCCAGCATTCATAATACCACATTGCGATAGTTCACATTACTCCCACAACTCCACTCACCTTGGTCGAGTAATACTTTAGCACCGAAAATATGTACTGAAATTGGATTATTGTACATAACACTTTTTTTTTTCTTATGAAAGAGGGGTCCAAAGGCTTACACCCTAACTCAACGTTGATTGTGCTTATTACTCCTATTCTGTGAATGATGCTGTCGCACTCTTGTTCATATACAGCACACTGCACCATAAACACACACTTACTCACCCACACTCGAAACAGGCTCATAATTATTCATAAACACAGCTTACCTGTTTTGGTAGTGTGATGACAATGCTGTTGTCCTGGCCTCCCACCATAGAGAGCAGTAAATGAACCCATGCTGGGGTGCTAAGAGCTCGACACATTGCCGATGATGCTGCAATTGCTCTTATGAAACCGAGAGTAGCCCACTCCACATGATGGTTCAAAGCCAGCAGCTGAGTCTGTGAGGGGGAGTCCGATGATTTGTTTGCTGTCTGGAAAATAAGTTTACTTATATGTCGTACTGTTCATACAGATTAAATGAAGTGAAAAAAAAAAAAGGATTAGAGGCAGGCACAACCTTATATACCCACAAACCCTTTCTTCAACTATTATATTTATTTATATCTAAGAATTTTTTGGCTAACAAGAGAGGTTGCCCTAACTGTAGAGAATTTCAAGAAACGTTCCCTGGGATTGATACACCTGGAAGAACTATAGTTCATAAAATAACGAATAAATTCAAGACAATGGGATCTGCACCAGACAAGAAAAGATGAAGAAGGTGTCATGTTTTAACAGAGGAAAAACTGCATGATATCGGTGCTCAGTTAGAACAACAAGCAGTAATCAGTCATACACCAGCACATACTGCTGTACAAAATTACTAAGAACGAGAAGAAATAGATAAATTTTCGGAAGTAGAGCTGCAAGGAGACTAATATATACCAACATATGCGATTTAAATATATTTATTTCATAATATTAAGATATATTTGATACATATGTGATGCAGAATATATTTTCTTGCTCCTATTTCCTTCAAAAGAAACAATTTCATCTCCTTTGACACCATTTCAATAATTTTGCAGTGTTCGTAATTTCTAACAATTAAGTTTGGGGGTGAAGATCATTATTGGTGGCATCTGTTGGCTAATATGAGAAACTATCAAGGAGCATTATGTGGGGAACACGGAAGAATGTGATAATAATAAGAAAGTAAATTTTTAATTATTAAAGAAGTAAACTAAAATAAATAACATTGTACGGTTACGAAATTCAAAGAATCTACGAATCTTTGCTGTACAACCTATATTAAAATACATTACGATTAAAGAGACAAATATAACTTAATTCGATGAATGAAATATAAAGATAACCAGTTGCTTCATGTTATGACGTAGTATGTTTATTGATATGACGTCACTAGTAGCGATTCAATCAGCGTATTCCAAACCTCACCGGACCGGTGGACATCAATGACGTCGCACTGCAGCAAAATAGGAACAAAACTGTTGGAAGATTCAATGGCTATCATGGTGGCTGTACATGTTGTTGTATGTGCTATGCTAGCAAGATTTTGCGAAATTTCCATACTGTCATCTCGTTCAAAGAAAAGAGAGCATAAACAATTAAACAATTTATATCTTGAACCAGTAGCAATAACTGGTCTGTTGACATGTTCGTTCATAAGCCATTAACATATTGTTTTTAAGTTGTACACATTACAAACAATACAGCAGAACACACCGCCATGACATAACAGTGCACGATGTCATTTGTCTGCTAATTCCCGTCCTATACAAGAACCAATCAGATTCACTGATGGATACTGCCACCACCTCTGCAAGCTGATGGAACCAGTGCAACACCAGTGGAGTATCAGTGATGTCATTGTTGAAATTCGGAACACCGTGATGCCATCAGATTACTCAGCGGTGAGATTTGGAATACGCTCATTGGTAATTTACAACACATTTTAATTATTTCGTGGAACAGATAGATACAACCCCATACTTTACATCTTTCATCAGTAATTTGTAATGTACAACACCATACCTTTGTGAAGTAGGCTCCTGGTGTGTTAATGAAACTCACATGAAATTTTAAGTAAAAAGAATAACTCGTCCACAATTCATGGATCAGAAGTCAATATAATAAATCAGGTTAAATATCTTACCTGTACTACATCTCTCAATAACGAACATAGTATTTTTGTTGATGATGGCTGGACATGATCTGCACTAATTCCACAGCAAATGGAGAGAGTCCTAAGAAGTGTCACTGAAGCTTGCTTTAGAAGCTTCGTCGGATGAGCATCCTTGCAGTTGAGTTTCAAGGCTATAAAGAAAGAAATGAGAGTATACATGGGTGCTCAAATTTTTCTGTAGAAGACAATAATTTATAGTGTATCTACTGAAAAATATAGCAGTTTCATGGCCTGAGTGTCTCAGCAAGGAAATGAACAACTTCCTTTTACAACAGAACACATATTCTTGCTAAGATATTCTTACTATCGAAATAGAAATATGATTTTCTTAAATGGTAGTCGTCAATTTTTTCTTGGTACCTCATGTAAAACGTAACAATAAAATGCTGATTATACAAATTGCAGCTTCTTTAGTGCAAAGGTTATAAAATACTTACTTACTTATGGTTTTTAGAGAACCTGGAGGTTCATTGCCACCCTCATATAACCCCATCATCGGTTCCTATCCTGAGCAAGATTAATCCAGTATCAACCATCATATCCCACGTCCATCAAATCAATTTTAATATATCCTCCCATCTACGTTTCGGCCTCCCCAAAGGTATTTTTTTTCCTCCAGCCTCCCAACTAACACACTACATATATGCATTTCTGGATTCGCCCATATGTGTTGCATACCCTGCCCATCTCAAACATCTGGATTTAATGTTCCTAATGTTCAGGTGAACAATACAATGCGTCCAGTTGTGCGTTGTGTAACTTTCTCCATTTTTGTGTAACTTTATCCTTCTTAGCCCCATATATTTTCCTAAGCACCTTATTCTCAAACACCCTTAACCTCTGTTCCTCTCTCAAAGTGAGAATCTAAGTTTCACAACCATACAGGTTATAAAATACTATTGTCTTTAAAATACAACAAACAGCAGACTTAAAGTACCCAAAGCACCTTGACACATGATGATTTAAGAGCTGCCCCTGCGTACCTACTATGGATTAGAGGTGCACTCCACCATTAATACTAAGATTTATTCAAATCATTGGTCCTCAAGTGAGACTGACCACTGGGATCCGGAATTACAAGCATGAAAATATAATGAAAATGACAGGAGTGAAATAATTATTCGTTACGAACATTTAAAAAATTTGTATATTCATATATAAATGAAAGTGCAGGATATGAAAAGAAGTCTTCAGAATTTCCATCACAATTTTCTGTATCTCATAAAAGGGAATATTAAGAGGTTTAAGAATACTACATATGAATTTTGGCAGACATCTCCTCGCTTCAAACAATAAGCCTGTAACATCCCAGTTATAAAGTGGAATGCCATATTTTTCACTGAGGTATGGAAGGCAAGGTACATATTTAGCTCGCTTGTTAATGTTTATCTGCTGCTCCTGATTTGTGTCTCACTCAAAGCATATTGTAGGGTCTAAGACCATTGCTTTCTGAGTTCTTCTATTAGTTGTGATTATAACCACCTTTCTACGAGAGTCATCTTCAGACACACAACGAATATTCTCATGTACTTTCATGTACTTCCCATCCTCTGTTTCTCAGTAGGTTGGCAACTGCTGTACGGGCTCGATGGTGTCTGTTGTTACGTAATAACTCCCCTTTCTTATAGAACCCCAGTACATGTCCAAGTGTTTCAGTCTCGATGCAACAGGGTGGCAACAACAGTTAGTACTGAAGGTTCTGCTAGGAACAGATCTCACTGTGGTGACATTGCAAGACATCTTCATGGCACTCATTTATTCCGAGGACAAAAGACACTTTTAGAGGTGATCTAGGAGTTGACTTTGGGGCATTCTTCATATTACGTACAAACACTTTTTTGTCTTTATATGGGAGCTAGCACAATGATGCTACTACGATCAAGGCACAATAATTGAAGCGTCGGCTGGAACAACGTTGTAAGTTACAAAATTTTCATTCGGTATGTTTCCGTGTAATAATGTTGTATGTCATGTTACCTTGCTATACTCCTTGGCTTACAACTGTCCATCTATGCAGTACGTGAAATTTTTCCACTCAAAAGTTTGCTACCCTCATAAGAACAACGTTGTGCGCGTACACATTTTTGCAGCTCCTGTAAATTTTACCAAATGTAACTTATAACGTTGTTCCAGCCGACACTTCAATTATCTCTAGATTTCATAATAATTTCGGACTTCTTCCCTAGACCATCTTTTAGGGCTCATTTCGACAACTTTGCACCTGAAGCAAACCATAGAAAGTTACAGACAGGAAGAATGGATCTGTGGGATCAGACCAATTGGAGAAGTTACTGAATTTATGCCATGAAAGCAACAGTAAATTCTAACTGTGCAGAATTTCACAATGAAGGTAATTTTAAAGTTATCATCAAAGTGTGAAAAACAAATAAGCAACCTACGAGACTTTGTGAATAGTATATAGTTAATGTCTTAATGTATTTTAATAACCTGGAAAACTTTGCGTTTGTCAACTCTTCTATAGCAATTTTTCTCAATGAATGTTTCCAAGGCAGTAAGCAGAGAGCAACCAACTTTATAATGACTGAATGTAACTCACGCGCTTTGGTAGCCTCCTCATTTGTGTCGGTGTCTGTGTCAGTTTCAGCAGGTGTGGGCGGCTCAGCCAGTTTCAAATCGTATTTATCTTCTTTGCCCATTCGATATGAATTTGTGGACCCATTGTCCCACTGAACACGAATCCAACCATCCTCTCCCAAATCTCCTATGACTCTTCCTTCACCAGGAGGTGGTCCATCCTATGAGAAATAAAAATTAACCCATAGTAATTTCAAATACCTGTAAGATTTTATGTACTGATCAGTGCTACTATGTAGGAAGAGGAATGTTTGAAAGTTATGAAAACAAGTATAAATTTAACAGTTCAATACTAGTTTTCGAATCATAATAGAACTAATTAATTTTTCATCTGTCTTCAGCACAAGTATCTGATGCATCTATTTATTATTGTTATCATTATTATTATTATTATTATTATTATTGTTATTATTTAATTTGTAGGCTTACATCTTGCATATTGTAAAATATTTACCACAATTATTATACAATAGTTATTTTTTTATCATTTTCATTATTATTGTGACTCTTGTGATGTCCTCAATTCACTAATTGCTGTTGGCCAGCACATCAATATTAATAACAAATAAATTAATAAATATTATTATTATTATTATTATTATTATTATTATTATTATTATTATTATTATTATTATTATCATCATTATCATCATTGCACCAGCCATTAGCTAAATAAATAAATTTATTATTATTATTAATCTACTTAATGTATTCATTTCTCTATACTGATGACTGTTACTAAATATACAAGGTGATTCAGTGACCATGTTACAAAATTTTAGGGATGATAGAGATCATCGATATGAATTATGTCCAGAAACGTTCCGTTTCATAGTCACAAGCCTAGATATGCTAGTCAGTGTAACCAACTAGAATCGAAATCAAGACCATCCTTTTGAAGTTTGGTAGCAGACAATTTGTCCTGCAAACATTGGTGATTTGTCATCAACATGGCAGAGCCCAATTGCAAACTCATGGCACCAACATGCGCAAGCTTCTTTCTGAGGCTTCGGAGTGAGAGGTTCTATGTGTGCGGGCAACTGCTTACTCATAGGGCATACTGTTCAAACACCCCCCTCCCCAAGCAAGACTTTTGGACGAGTCCATGTAAGTGGATGCCAATTCGTCTTTCATACAGGTGCCACGAGTTTGCGATCGGGTTCTTTGTCGGCATAGTAAAAGATATTTTGACTGATTAAATCTTGCAAAATTCCTTCCATTTTCTTTTGCTCTTCTATAAATGAAATGCATATAAGCAAGCTGCAAGGTTTAAATGGTGAAAATATCGTTTAAGATGCCTACTAGCTTATACCATGTTTATGAGAAATCACCAACGTTTGCAAGAACAAGTCGTCTGCAACCAAACTTCAAAAGGATGGCCTTCAATTCGAATCTAGCTGGTTACATTGACTAATGTATCTTGGCTTTTTACTACCAAACAAAATGTTTCCAGACATAGGTTCCTATGTGTCCTATGTGAAAGTTGTTCATAATTGTCTACTCTATCATTAAAGTTTGTAACATAGTCACTAAATCACCTTGTGTACTTGTAAATAACTGAAAATAAAAAATTAACAAACCTTAAAACAGAAAACACTAAGTCATACATACACAAATTTAATAAAAATGAACATAATAACAGAAATTTCGAAATTTTGATAACAGCTGGAGTAGAAGTTTGTGGTACAGATATTCATTTTTTTTTCTTTAATTTTTATTACATTAGAGCCACTCTATATAATTAATAAAATATAATATTACCTGATCTCCCCATTTCCAGTCCACGCCCCTAACAACACGGGTACCAATCTTCATCATACTCGCAAGTTCTGGACCACTCAGTACAACAGCTGGAGGAGTATTCTTATGCAAAGTGTCCTCATAAATAGCAAAAACATCCTTGTTTTTATCTTCCACACATGACGAAAACTCTGGTCCTGCCAAGGAATACACTAAGTATTAGAATAAAACATATCAATTACAAGCTTCATAAAACATGAAATCTAACTCCCAATACATTGGACAGAGCACGAGACTGTGGAATCAATCAAGATTTAAGCTCATTTACTATTGTAAAGTTTTGGTGACAGTTGTACTGTTTGAATCTGTAGACATTCGCCATATTTTTCTCGGAAGTGCACAATGTGGTAACTAAAAGAAAGAACTAATTACACGTAATTTCCAGTCATACTTTATTTCCTCAGTTTTAAATATACATTGTTTAACTCTGTGCCATTTTTAAGATGTGTTTAAATTTTGAGCCTGATTACTGCCCTATACTGAAATTTAGCTAAATTTTTAAGTCTTATCAATCCCATTAAACTTCTATTTGAAGTTGATTTAATCGAAACTTACCCATTTGTCTCATCAAAGCTTGTATAAGAGCCAGAACTCCAGAATTTATTATCAAGCTTATTTCATTACCATGATGATTTCCTGTCAGCATCCCCAAGATCGTCAACAGAAATCTGAAATGGATTAAACACACTATAGCTCAAATCCAAAAAAAATTCAAGAAATTAAAACTAGGCTTATGTGTGGAAACTGAAATGTACTGTAAAGTGCGGTAAACTTGAATAAATAAACCATGATAGTCATATTTGTGTCTTAAAATAATAAAAAAAAAAAATACTTAAGAAATGGAGAAAAATTTAAATAAAGTAATTAAAAAAATGTGTTCAGTAAATCTGACATAATGGTATGCATTTTTTAAGGTCAAGTTTGCCCTAATTTACGGCATGGAAAATAGTTCATTTCAGAGAAAACAGAAAGAAAATACACCACTCAATATACCCTCTAAGGTCGTCGCTAAAAAAATTTGCCCCCTCCCCCTTTGTATTGTATTGTATTGTATTTATTAACATTCCATGGTATTCATACATGCTTACAGCTAGAATATGGAACAAGTTCAAAAAACTTAATACTATTATAAAATCTTAATTTATAGTCACAGTCTAGATGAAATATATACAGACGAGATTTACAATATAGTCTACTAGTACAACACATAGTTTTAGTATCAATTTCATGAAGTGTTATTGAATGTCATGAATTCACCTACAGAATAGAAGGCGTGAGAAATTAGGTACTTCTTTAATTTGGCCCGAAATAATTTTATGTTTTGAGTTTCATTTTTTATATCGATAGGGAGGCTATTAAAAATTTTTACTGCCATATAACGCACTCCTTTTTGATAGCACAATAGACTTGCCGATGGAGTATGAAAGTCATTTTTTTGACGTGTATTTATGCTATGAACTGTTGAATTAGTTACAAAGTTTTCACGATTACATACAAGGAAGACTATTAATGAAAAGATATACTGACAAGCCATGGGCATTATTTGTACTTTTTTGAAAATAGTCCTACACGATTCCCTAGATTTGGCACCTACTATTATTCTAATTACTCTTTTTGTAATAGAAATATATTGTTACTATCTGTGGAATTTCCCAGAATATTATTCCAAAACTCATTACCGAGTGGAAGTATGCAAAGTATATTGTTTTTAAGGTATTGATATTTACTATCTTTTGCATAGATCTAATAGCAAAACAAGCTGAATTTAGTTTGGGGTAATTTCTTTAATATGATTTTTCCAATTTAACACATTATCGATTTTAAGCCAAGAAATTTGGTTGTTGTTGTTTCTAATAGGGATCTATTGTTAATTATTGCGCTAGAAATTTGCGACGTTGAATTTGGACAGGATTTAAATTGAATTATGTTAGTTTTGTTACAATTTAATACTAATTTATTGACTGAGAACCAGTCACATATTTTGAAGAGAATTTCCTCTGTTGAAGATTGGAATGTGTTGGAGTTATTGGCTGTAATTATTGGCTGTATGCGGAAATGACACTCTTGTGTAGGTCTCTGTGTCCTTTTTAAGTAATACACACAATGAAAAACGCGAATGACGCCCCTCTCTGAATAGACAAATGCTTAAAAAATGTCTAGCAATACTTCTGCGGTTCGTGCAATAACAGGCAGAAATTTAAGCACATCCTGCTGCTGTCACCCAGGCTGTAGCAAGACTGAATCACTTGGTCACATGCTAGGACAATATCCTAAAGGTGAGCTGCTGATAAATGCATGGTATCACCGAGTGCAAAGTACAATGGCATCCTCTTTAAAATCTTTGGGATGGGAAATTCATGAGGAAGTGCACTATGTCTCATCAAACGGATCATTCAGACGAGCTGATATCATTGCTATTAACAGGTGCACTAGACAGGCTCTTATTCTTGACCATACAGTCCGTTTCGAGGCAGAATTTCACGCTAAAAAGAAGACCATCTATGAGCCTTGTACATCCTAAGTGTCAGAAAGATATGATATACCTCTAAAAACCTTACACGGGAATAAACACTAGCTCTACGAGTTTTCATACTGCACCTTATACGTGTTCAGTATGAGCTCCATTTGTCATGCGGCAGACATCCAGTCAATAGTCACCATGTCTGGGGTGATGAACTAACAGCAGGAACAATCCTTCTCAATTCTGGCAAGTCCTTCATGTAGCTCCACAGAAAGAAATCACTTGATGTGAGGTAGGGTGACCATGGACTACGTACAAAAGCTACTCTGACATTGTCGACTCTTTCATTTGGCACACCTGGACGTCCTGAACTCTTCCCTTTACAGATGCACCCAGTTGTTCCAAACTGTCTATACCAGTGGTCGTCAGCACTCACTGAAATGGGTAATGGGTAAACAGTGCATCGTAATATGCCCCGTCGTGCAGCAGGAAGAGGAAGAGAGCATATCCGCCAGCCGCCACAGATGCACCATAGTGCAGTCTTTTTTTTCTCAGGTAAGAGACACTAGCCCAAGGGTGCACTGTGTTGATGGCTGCTGGTCTATACCATAAATGAATGTTGTTATCGGATGGAGAAAGATCAATTCTAAATTGCCGTCAGAAAGCTCCAGATACAGAAGCTAGAGAATCGCACTTCGCAAATTGCAACACAGAAAAAGACTTATGCACGGGAGTCGCCATTTTGTAAATCTGACACTGTGACACAACGAACAGTGCGGACATACGATACCAAACTTTCACAGCTCTTCTTTCATTACATGTAGGAAATACACATACACTTTCGTTTGTAAAGTCATACCAACCACCTGAAACCATGATAATTATTTAGGGACACAGTGTATTTTCCCTCCATACATTTATATTTTAACTGATTACATTATTGAACGTTACATTTCAACAAATTACATTGTTGTTATACTACGAGGGGAATCCAGGAAATAACGACCGTTTTGTTGTAATAATTAAAAAAATATATATTTATTTGAAAAAACAGTCTGTTACATAACTGAAGCTTCCTTTACTTCTCTACATAATCACCACCTACATTTAAACATTTGTCGTATCTGTTCACTAGCTTTAGAATTCCCGTGTTATACTCCTCTGCCGCCAGTTCATTAAGCCAGGTGTTCACTGTCTTCTTCAACTCTTCATCACTTCCAAAACGCGTACCATCCAGAAAGTCTTTCAGCTTAGTGAAAAGGTGAAAATCGCTAGGAGCAAGGTCTGGACTATAGGGCGGATGATCAAAGATTTCCCAACTGAATTGATCCAGCAATTCTCGAGTTGAAGCAGCAGTGTGCGGGCGGGCACAGATTTTGTGGTAGCCAAGATGTTGCGACACAATTTCACCAAGCAAAGAACGAGAAATGTCAGGAAAGGCAATATGCAATTCGTCGAGTGATGTGCGCCTGTCTTGCAAGATTCTGTCGTTCACTTTAGTCTTCAGGTCTTCTGTGATGAGTGATGGGCGTCCGGGTCGAGTTTCATCGTGGACATTTGTTCGCCCATTGTTGAACATTTCGCACCATTTTCTCACATTTCTTTCATTCATTACATTATCACCATACACTTCTTTCAATTGCCGGTAAATTTCTGCAGGTTTCAAATGTCGGGCATTCAAAAATCGAATCACACTCCTCACCTCACAGTCGGCGGGATTATCAATCACGTCGTTCATTTTGAAGTAACACAAAATGCACAATGGCGACTTGTTGCAACCAGTACTCACAACATTATGAGAACACATGTTAAGGAAGCCAGTTGACCTTCAAACAAGAAAGGGGAGTCAGCTGCGCGGCGGGTATGCGCGAACGGTCGTTATTTCCTGGATCCCCCTCGTATGTTTGAATTCACATCTTCATTTATATTTTAACTGATTGCATTATTGTAACTTTATATTTTGAATTCGACCAGCCTCATGGCTAGTGGTCAGAGCTTCTGGCTATAGTTCATGAGGTCCCGGGTTCGATTCCCGGTCAGAGCACAGGAATTTTTCCTTAAAGGGGATTATTCCTGTGTTCGTCCATGGTCTGGAATTTAGGTTAAGTTTAGATTTAAGACCTCTCTTGGCACTACATTATCATAATCATCCTATCACATCATTGGGGTAATGTAACTCCGCCTTCCAGGCGCCCCAACCTCAGAAGTGGGTTACAATTAAGCCACAGCCAGGAGAGAAGACCAGAAATGTCGAAAAGACAACCTGGTGGCATTGGATAAAAAAAAATATTTTGAATTCACTTCATTACATATTTATTTTACTTATTATTATAGGTACTCCTCTGGAATATTCTCCATTCATGTATTTTAATTTCAGGACCCCTGTTATCATTTACATTACTATTTTAAACTGATGTCCGTGTCAGAATAAATAAATAAATTTCTAAGATCCGAATTTTCCAATCTGATGATGTGGGAATAACGACATACTCCTCAGGTAAGGATTTTACAACCAATGACTGAATGAATGAATGAATGAATGAATGAATGAATGAACGAACAGATCGATCGATCAATCAATCAATCAATCAACCAATCAATCAATCAATCAATCAATCACAGTAAGTCGGAAGTCATAATTTATTGTGCTGCTAGTTATCTAGATCAATGAGTAAATTGAATTGATGCAACACAAGCGTTATTGAACTACTCTAAAATATTTGTAATATCATGTTAGAATGAAACTCCATTGAATCTATGGCCTTTGATTTTAATTACAATTTTTATGTCACTTTGTATAACTTCGTTCAAAAGTTTACTTTAAGTCCTACTGTTATTAAACTTTTGAAGTCTATGTTAGATGCATAAAACTGAAGGTTTCCCTTGCCTAAAATTCCTATGTTTAGTAATGACATATTCCGTAGGAAGGAAATCAATCTGTTGCACAATCTTCCAATTTTCAAAGTTATAATTGATTATTCACATAATAACAATCAGTAAAGGCTATAATCTTGTACGTAAATTAAAAATGAAATTTTAATTCCAATTCTGATATGAAATGTTTTGTAAATGGAATATATTAGCTCACCTTGCCCATGGCAACTTCCGAAGCCAACTGTAGGTTCCCTGATTCAGTGAACCTTTTCCTTTTAACTTGTGAGTTTTCCTGGGTTGTTCAGCAAGTTGCACATGTTCCCGCAATGCTGCTACAGCCCATGATGTGATTTTGGCTTGTGCTAACAATACTTCTACTTTCTGGTACGGATTTACTGACTGGATATTTTCAAGACAGTATGATAAACCTTCCCTGAAACAAAATGATATAAAAATAAACGGAAATTTAATTAGTTCATATTTAAAATTTCATTGCTTATAGTTCACGTTAACACTTTGTTTGTTAAAAACATAAAATTGTTTAGTCACGCATTAAAAAGTGTTAAAATTTTTAAAAAAGGTATATACCTTGGACAGACGGCCCTTTTTGATGTGATGTTACGTCTTCATCAGTGTCTCCTGAACTACTGGTGATCTTGAATTCTGCGATGTGCATTTGTCGGTTGTAGGGGTGGGGGTATGTTGTTCTTATGGTGGGGGCTGGTTGTTTGTGTGTTATGACCGTATCATGACATCGAATAATGTATGGGTATTGAACTGTAATTGTGTATTAAGTATATGTTGTGGGTATGTTTATATATTTCGTATTGTTCTAAGATGTTTAACTGTGAACTTCTTGGTGTGATGTGTAAAATTTCCATATCTGTTTCTATATTATTGTAGTCATGATTATTGTTGATAATGTGGTCTGCGTAATTTGATGTGATGTAGGGTTTGGTTTTAGCTTTAATATGTTCATTATATCTTGTATGAAAGGATCTTCCTGTCTATCCTATGTAAAAATGTGGGCAACTATTGCATTTTAGTTTGTAAACTCCAGTTGAATTATATTTATTTTAATGTTTAATGTGATTATTTAGATATTCCTGTGTTGTGTTATTTGTTTTGTATGCTATCTTGTATTTTAGTTTTCTGAATGAAGTTGCAATTTTGTGAGTATTGGTATTGTGATATGTTAATGTTATGTATTTATTCTCACTTTTTAACATGTGACTAAACAATTTTATGTTTTTTTTTTTTTTATTTTATGTTTTTAAAATTTCAGTTATTTATTTACAGAAATTCACCACTCCACTATATTTTCTTCAGAATAATACAGCATGTAATACATACTTACAGGTGCCGTTCAGTGTTGACTTCAGTGTTTTATTTTGTTAGTAATATGAACTGTATAGAGAGGTCAACAACAGATCAGATCAATGTGAGAACATTTCATTAAAGAGATCAGAGATTCTAAGATAATTGTGTAACGAAAGGGCATATGAAGTAGCTGTGAAAATAGGTTTCCTCCAAGAATTTTTATTTTTCTGGCTGTTCTCATTCTACTACTGCTTGTGTCATTGTCAGCTCGTTCAATACTCTTTTTAAAGATCCTCCCTCATCTTCCTGACGATAACCTTTTGGTCTGTAATCTATTATTACAGGTATTCTGTTTTTCGTCTTTCTATAAAATGTATCGAATTATATTCTTTGTTCAGAATTTATTAATGATTGATTTTACATTCAATTTTTCTAAAATTATTCCATATTTATTCTGGTCCAAAAGTAAGAATTTAATTTCAGCTGTTTTCATTCTGTTCTTGTCTTTTTGTTCGAGAGTCTGTATTTCACTATCACACAGAAAATGAGAGGATAATGTATTGTACATTTTTATTTCATATTGGAGTGCAAGAGGTCAAATGACTTTATTGTCAAACACCTGGCATTAGAAAACAACAACAACATTTTTATTTCATTTCATCTGATTGATTTTCGATCTTTAACTACCCATGACTTGCATCCATGTAAGAGTCAGCACATTGAAAGTACTTAATATAATTTAGTCATGGTATCCTTTCTTACATGGTTACAAGTTTATAAACTAAACTATGTTGTTGTTGTTTTCTAATGCCAGGAGTTTGACAATAAAGTATTTGACCTCTTGCACTCCAATATTTTTCAAAGATATTATCATGGCCAGCCACTGAAGCACAGATTTTGAGGTGTTCCGAATCCATTTCTTGGTTTGAGTTGCACAATGGGCAGTTAGGGGACTGATATATTCCAATTCTATGCAGGTGTTTGGCCAAACAATCATGGCATGTTGCCAATCTAAATGAAGCTACAGACGATTTTCGTGGTAATAAACTAAGCTATAATTTCAAGTGTTCTTCAATTTTTTCACATTGTGTATTTTATAATATTTGTGAATTTATTCAAAATTCCTGCGGCACGTTACAGTTCAGGCCACATTACTGTCATGAATATAAAACATACCATGCTGAACACAAAGAGCAGATAAGATTACTGCGAAGTGTGGTTAGTAATCACGTAAAAAAAGCCTACGAACTTATCAAACCTCCTTTGTATGACCCATGACTCTTGTAAGTTATTTTATCTCTCCAGCTTCTATGTCCTTTAAAGCCATCTGAATCTTTGCAACTAAATCTTTTTTATTTGCTATTTAGAGCTGCAGAAACATTCCTTCGTGAAGCCCCAAAGACAGAAGTCCTGTGGTGTCAAGTCTGGAGACCATGCCAGCCAAGAAGCTAGACCATCTCTAAATCACTACAAATTGTAGAAACCGAATGTAAGCTATAAAATTACAGTACACTCATGACAACAGTGCATACTTAGTGAAATAAAATGACAAATAGGTCCAAAGAGTATGACAATCAAAGAAACGTTTATCATTCTGCAATTTGAAAATGGGAATGACTTCAGAAAAATGGTAAAGTATTAACATTTCTTTACAGCAAATCAGGTCTTCTATCAATTATATGATGAAAGAGTAATGGAATGGAGAAAAATTCTCTCCGGCGCCAGGATTTGAACCCGGGTTTTCAGCTCTTCGTGCTGATGCTTTATCCACTAAGCCACACCAGATACCCACCCCGGTGTCTGACAGAATCGTCTCAGTTTAAGTTCCAACTCTTGGGTTCCCTCTAGTGGCCGCCTCTGCACTACGTCATAGATGTCTATGAACATAGGACTGAAGTGTTCATAGACATCTATGACGTAGTGCAGAGGGTGGCCACTAGAGGGAACCCAAGAGTTGGAACTTAAACTGAGACGATTCTGTCCGGCGCCGGGGTGGGTATGCGGTGTGGGTTAGTGGATAAAGCATCAGCACGTAGAGCTGAAAACCCGGGTTCAAATCCCGGCGCCGGAGAGAATTTTTCTCCGTTCCATTACTCTTTCATCGTATGACGACGCAGAATATCTGCATGGAAATATCATATGTACTTCGGTACATTAAAATAATATAGACTTCTATCAATTTCTTAATGAGTGACCTTAGCTTTTCATACATCCTGTGTAAAATCGTCAATTTAAAAGTCAAGTGAAAAACATGACCTTTTGTATAGTTGTAATATTAAAAAATGTTATGTATTACAAGGAGTTCCTTTCCCATTTCATACTCGTACTGATTCTTTGAGGCTTAATAGACAAGTCTTAATAAACTGCTAATGTGCAGAAACACAAAACAAGATACTGAAGAAAGGTATAATTATTTATCCTGTAGTTTCGATATACTTCCTAGAGAACTCACCTCAGGACATGTTTCTTATGAGCTAGGCCCAACCAGCCATTTAGTAACGTATACTTAACAGATGATATTAAATAATCTCTTTTCAAAAGCTCATACATCATTTCTGTTCCTCGTATCCTGATCCTTGCTCTCTGTACCTACAATAAAACACAAAATAATATGTTCAATTTTTTGTCTTATTTGCTATTAACATTTACTATTCATTGTCAGATTAGAAATTTATATACATAAAGCAATAATGAATGCCTTTATGTTACTTTACTTTTATTAGAATAAATTAATTTATTACAATTTTGTTTAAAACATTCCCGAAAACTCAGGTCCCAAAGTACTGTAGTATTATGTTTCAATTTGTTATGCCATTACATTGAAGGAACTTTTGACGAAAAGAAAGACTTTTAATTCTAATACTTAATAATGGCGTTCTCTTTATTTAACTTTATGTCTTGCAAAAAGTTGTGCTCTATCAGTTTGCCATCCTACTGAAGAAACGTACAACAGTTCTGAAGAGGAAAAACCGTAGATTGCAATATGTGTATTATTTTGATATTTGCTGTCCCAGTTAAGGAAATTCAAAGAAGGTAACTCTGATATTCGCCTTACTGAAGTACTTGTCTATTTATATATACCTACACAAGTATATTAATTTCGGTTTCCTTTTGTAAATGTTTCAAGCAATGGAATGAAATTATTTTGATTAAAATAATGGATATAAAATGAATTGACAAATTTCTGGATACGAAATAAGATTTTTTATGTTTTCCTGTAGAGTAGTACAATATGTAGAATTTCCATTTACCTGACAGTACAAAGCTTTTCTAAGAGTTTCCACATCTCCTCCCTCCTCTTGCATTACGAATTCGATGATTGCGTTCGTTATTTTAACGCCATCTGGACACTGCATGTTGTTTTGTTGCTTTTCTGACATGAAACAATACAGCACTTACAAATAATCAGAATATAGAAGGTTTTAGTTTCTTACATAGGGTATAGACATGACTGTGTCACATACCTCTAGTGATAGTACACACCTAGAGAGGGTCAGAAAGAACCTGTATCTGGAAATATCATTTAACTGTGCTACAACATTAAAGTGATTAATAAATGTGTCCCGCACCAGGACAATATTTAAGCATATCTATTGGTTAGGTTGCTTGCCGTTCAGGCACTTCTGTCTAGCAGGATAACATTTCATGTACATTTAAGTCACCGTTTTTTTTTTTTTAACTTTTTTTTTTTGTAAGTTATATAATGTTTTGCCATGTATTGTGGATCCCTATCACCACGGCATGGCGCGTCCTCAGGTTGAGGATCGAGGAGACGGCCTCCAGATATGGAGGGTAGCTGTGAATATATTGAATAAGCAGTCGCGGACAGCCGATGAGGGGTGGTCCTCCAGCTTGGGGGTTGGGCGAAGGGCTAACAACCCATCACCGTAAAAAACAGCTTGTTACGAATCCTTCAAATAAGCCTCGGAATGGGACTGATTCTCTGGCACGACCACAGCAAAGGAATACAATTTTGAGATTTGGTACTTAGTAGCAAAAGAGCTAATCAGATATAGAATAGACTTTGTGGGGGTACAGGAGGTTAGGTTAGATGGGAATGGCATAACACAAATGGGAGATTATTTATTGTATTATGGGGAAGGAAACGATAATCACCAATTAGGAACAGGATTCTTTACTCATAAAAGAATAAAATCAGCAGTAAAAAAGGTCGAATTTATCAGTGATAGGTTATCGTATTTAGTACTTAAGGATAGATGGTGTGATATCGTAGTTATAAATGCTCATGCCCCTACAGAAGAGAAAGACGACCATATAAAGGATAGCTTCTATGAGGAATTGGAACAGATTTTTGATCAGTTACCTAGATATCACATGAAAATTTTATTGGGGGATTTCAATGCTAAAGTAGGACGGGAGGATATTTTTAAACAGACTATTGGAAAAGAGAGCCTACACATATCTAGTAATGACAATGGAGTTAAGTTAGTCGAATTGGATTTGAGGGAGGTGGGATATGATGATAGAGAATGGATTAATCTTGCTCAGGATAGGGACCAATGGCGGGTTTATGTGAGGGCAGCAATGAACCTCCGGGTTCCTTAAAAGCCAGTAAGTAAGTAAGTAAGTAAGTAAGTAAGTAAGTAAGTAAGTAAGTAAGTAAGTAAGTAAGTATATATGTTTTGTTTTTTTTTTTTTGATCCGATTTTGTTGTGCATTTATTGGAAGACTTACAACAAGATGGGAAGATAAGTGAAACAGGATGCGGAAACAAAGGAAAAGTCATGGATGGAAGTAATGAACGAGAATATGTGGAGTAATCGAGAAAACTAAATGTTGATATACCACACTTGACCCTCGTAATCAGGGATACAAGAAAGGATGATGACAATGATTTATTTAATTGTTCCTCCTGGCCCCTTCTACAATCACTAGAAGTTTGTAACAAAGGCATGTGATATCCTGTATATGTTACATACATATTACTTATACAATGAGGTTTCGTGAATGGTACTAAATTACAAAATTCTCTTTGCCAACATGAATCGAAATTACGGGTGATAGAAAACAATGTTTTGAACATTCAAAGGTAGATTTGAACATTGAAAGGTGGAATGTTAGAAAATCTATTAAAGAAAATACACATTCAATGGATTCCCTCATATGTTGGTCTACTAATAAATAACACTACAGATTCATTGACAAAAAAGGAACACAATTTCAAAAACAAAATAAAATTTTCAGTCATTAAAGACTTTCAAGAATATTTAAAACAAGAGTAGAAACAGAAATACTCAACAAACACACTCAAGAATCACATGGAGGAAATAATGGGTAGCAGACAACAGAAGAACTTGGGAAACTGTACATAAACAAGGAAAGAAACCATTGTTATGTTTAAATTAAACTCAGGCCACGACTGCTTAGCTGCTCATGTGTATAGTCTGGGTCAACTTACTTCATACCCTAAGGGTGAAACTTAACCATTTTTCTCCCATTACTACATATGCTAATGAATTGTGGTGATTTTCTAGTTTGCAGATTGAATTTTCTTTTACTAACTTCGTTTCGAATTTCGATACTGACAAATACTACAAATGATAGGGATTTTGTAACTGTTATGTTGGCAGCTGAGACAAATGTTGTTGGTATTGGAGTTTCCAAGAATTATCTCCGGGTTTCTTAAAAGTCGTAAGTAAGTAAGTGTATTAACTGATAGGTTATTTAGCGTCGATGGAATTAATGACAGCGAGATGATATTTGGCAACATGAGGCCCAGGATTCATATGGTAACCTGGCATTCGCCTTACAGTTGGTAAAAAAACTCAACCAGGTAATCAGCCCAAATGGAAATGAAACCCATGCCCGAGAGCAGCTCCAGATTAGCAGGCATTATACACTGCTAGTAGGTGTAAAATAACAAACGGAGAAAATCCAAATGACTCTACATTACAGACAAATCAATCATCAAGCTGAAGTTAAGTTTAAAATTAAGGTGAGGGAGGGAAGATACTCTTCAACGATTCCGATATTCTACATTACTTTAAAGGAAATGTAACTTGTGCAAGACAGACTGCCTACCTGCAATTTGCAGAAGCATGTTTGTTGTACTGTCCCAACCATCATCACCATCTTCTTCCTCTTCTTCTTCCTCATCTTCATCTTTTTTTTCATCTCTAGTCCATGATTCAGTCTCTTCCTCATTCTCCTTGCATTTGGCTTCTACACCTTGGCTCTGAATGTACAAGATCAGACAAACTATTACAGTAAACTATAACTGTGCGAGAATGAATTTATGTATGAGTGTGTCTTTGTACTATCTTGCTTTATTGTGCGGTGCCATACCCAAATACTTAGGCATTGAAGCCAACTCCAGGCATTCCAATGATTGTTTGCATTGTAAGGATTCCACAGAGTTGATCTTCTGGGAAATATGATATAGTATAACGTAGCAGTATCATGGAAGTAATAAGGCTGGATACAATTATGCCAAACATTTTATGTTGTAAGGAGTTGTGAAGTGCATTCCATAACCTCTCCTACTCAATTCCCATCCTCTCCTTCCTGTGGTGCAACTTGTTTTTAACAAACGGGGCTCTGGGAACCGAATCACAGTGGTGTAACTGTTTCAACACAAATGGAAGAAATGTCATTTCACCATGCTGGTCTACCACAGCATCAAAGCGTTTCTTAAATGGCAAATAGGAAATAAAGACAATGGATATGTGATAACAGTCCTCCTGACTAGGTTGGAGCAACCTGCTGTCCAACAGTAGATGCGGTCCTTCATTCATATAGGAGGCTGAAATTGGATGACTTACCTGTCTAATTGTAAAAACCAGGTCTCCAAAAAAAAAACTATAATTTGCTCAACTGTGTATTGTGTTTTCAAGAAGAAGAAATGGATATGAATCATTTAACTTACAGTGAAGCAGTTCAAAAAAATACAAGTCTTACATCCAAATACTGGGAAGCAAGAGAGAAAATAACTCTATTATTAAATGAAGAGCATTAGATACTTACCTACATTTATGCCAACGACGAAGTAACAATTATTGAAAATAATTAAAATAATCTACACAAGATAAAGTAAACAAACGTGTAAAAAATATGAAAATGTGTAATGAAAATCAAAACTAATGTTTTCTGTGGCACAGAAAGTATAAGATTCAAAATAATAACAGAAAACAATCTCACAGACAAAGTTACCAAATTCAAATTTTAGGAGTTACATTTACTTACAACACAAGATTTAGACACACACTTGCACAGGCACACACATAATGTTATATACAGTGTCAATTTTAACTGTCTGGTAATTACAACTGATCTGTGATAACAAATAATTATATGTTAACAAATAAAACAATGTTAAAACCCGAAATTCAATTTTTTCATGGACTGAAAGAATCTATTTTGGAACTGAGTATTCTAAGTCATCTCATCATCATCATTGATAACATTATTATTATTATTATTATTACTACTACTAAGCATAATATCTTGTCCTTCGGTTCAGATTCCCCCACTTTTCACAGAGAAAAACATTTTAATTCAATGTTGATTGGTGCTCTTCTCCAAGTTATGACCAAATTGAAAAATACTGCCTCCATCCAGGCTTGACTTAGACTCTTCTATTCCATACACTATAGCTTTACAGACAGAACCAAATGGGCATCCATTTACTACTCTAGACCTATACTTTCTTATTTCAATCAGAAATACAAGTAATTATTTCGACGCAAGTTTGTGTGTTCATAGATAGCTGAAGTATATTTTGTTTGCAAACAATAACTATTTCACAGGTTTATTTATATGGAATTATATTTGATACCAGTACTTGCAAATCTGATTTTTCCATATGTGTTGCAGAAAATGTTATTTTACTTTTTATTTAATTTTTTTAAGTGTAGCTTCCTGAATGTAGCTGCAAAATGTTAGTTAAAGTTAAGCAAAGACAGTAAACACTCTAGCTATTCGACTAAAATAATAATGCATCATCATGCTTGATTTTAACACTGCAACAGCAAAGCTTACAGTGACTGGTGCAATCATATTATTTAGCCTGAACTATTAGAAAAATACACAGTCATGAGCTAGATATTGAATGTTTTAATGAAATAATATAAATGAATACACTAACATAAACGTGATATTATTTTACTATTATTAAGAATATAGTTCTATACTAACATTGTTTTAAAGAATATATCATGAAGATACAAAGACATAGTAGGTACTTCTTACCTGTATACTTGCGTTAAGAATGTCTTCTGGTTTCGCACAGGGCATGTGTTTCCTCAATTTATTATCAGAAATTATATTTTTTATAGTTCTCTTCCATCTAGGCATTGTATGCAGAAGCTGAAGATGTTGAAGTGCCATTACTTCAAAACTTGTTGCAGCACGGATTTCATATAACAGAAATCTGCAAGAAATACAGTATTTAAATGTAAGAGAAAGTTATTTTTAACTGTATATTATAGAAATTTAATATTGTTCCTATTCATTCATCTGGATTTTTTGTAATTGTTTTCGTCGATTCTCTGTCACTATATATCAACATATGACAGAAATAAAAAAATAACTCTCCTACAGTGCATGATTTTATTTTATTTTATTGGGTTATTTTACGACGCTATATCAACATCTAGGTTATTTAGCGTCTGAATGATATGAAGGTGATAATGCCGGCGAAATGAGTCCGGGGTCCAGCACCGAAAGTTACCCAGCATTTGCTCGTATTGGGTTGAGGGAAAACTCCGGAAAAAACCTCAACCAGGTAACTTGCCCCGACCGGGATTCGAACCGGGCCACCTGGTTTCACAGCCAGACGCGCTGACCGTTACTCCACAGGTGTGGACCGGTGCATGATACAAACCCATAATTTTACATAGTGATGCCAATTTCGGCAATAATATAGGCTATAGATTGGAGACTCGTGTATTAAGAAAAATAGAGAAATGAGGTTACAGAAATGCAATTTGTTAAAACTTGCAGTAGGCTATGAACTAATAGATAAGTCCAATAAATATATTATAAATTGCAGTTAACTAGTTTTCAACCTGATACTATAACAGGCTAATGCATATAACAACATTTGATATAAGAATTAAAATTCGAATATGTTTCAATTTATAACGACATTTTAAATACAAACATTTCAAATAGTGTATTAAATATTGTATTCCAATTTTAGTAGCTTACCAGATTGCATGTGTAAATGGAAGAGGTCAAACGACTAAGTCCATTCAGTTAACAACGATGACTGTTCACAAGAAAGTGGTTGTTTTACAGCAATTAGAGGTACCTCGTAATTTTCTCGAAACTTCAAACTACTAACGTTATGACACTTCCCCACTGTTTAGGGATTTTCCACGATATTGAATTTTCAGATTTTACCCTACGAAAAGCTTTTTGTGTGAAAGTTAAACTATTTACTGTATTTACCCGAATACAATACACCATCGAATATAGTAACGCCCCAAGTTTTTGATCCTAAAATTCAGAAAAAATTACTGGCAAATACGCATCTATGCTAAAAACCATTCAAGATTAAAATTATATTATCAAGACAAGTTATAGAGGTACCTGGTCGTTTCTGTCAGTGATGCCTCACCATATCTAGTAGCATAAATTGAGTGTTAATTTAAATCTCTTCCCCTTCTTCTTCCTCTTATATTATTGTCTTCTACGTAATCAAACTTGGGAATTAAATCATTCTGAATTGTAAGTCAAAATCGGGCCTATGTTTGTAGCCATTCCTTTAAGTATGAAAAATCCTGAATGCATGACAAATTATACCCATTACGAATCCTTAATGTGTGACGAATTATACCCGTTACGAATCCTTAATGTGTGACGAATTGTATCAGTTACTAATTCTTAATTTGTGACGAATTGTACTCATTACGAAAAATCTGTGATGAGTTTTCCGAATATCATGCTAACTCTTGTATACTGGTATGTGACTTCTGAGAAAACAAAATGAAATGGAAGGAAACCATTTCAGAACTTGTGATAAAGGACCTACTGCTGAAAGATAATGAAAAGCAATAATTTAAAATACGTATCTACACATTTACGTGATTTTTATAAGGGAACGAGCTATCAAAATGATTTAAATAACGTTGTACTGAGATTTGTGGTGACACATAATACAATATAATTATGTGCAAGTTCTGATGTACCTGAACAAGAACTCACCTGCACTTATCTAACACAGGAGTACATACTTCTTTGTAGGATCTGTTCATTTCTTGTCTCGTTTTTATTAGATTCCACTTGGTCTGATGAACTGTTCTGACAATATCCATCAATTGCTTTGGTAGTTTAACAGGAACTCCACTGCCATCCATCTCTAATAAAAAAATGAAGTAAACAAACAAACGTTGCTTGGGATTATCAATTTTTACTACTCTTTTTGTCATGAATTTATCGTTAATTTGTCAGATTCTGGAAACTCACTTATTAAACACTCTTATACAGTCTGAGGCAATACTGCAAATAATATTAAACAGCCACACATAATGGAGCTAAACTGTGAACTTTAATTCAATAATTTACACAGATGAGCGAATGTTAGAATTCTCACCTTGATCTATGAGGGAGATAACTTGGAAGCCAAGGCCCTGATGTTTTATTAAAAGTGCCATTAAGAGTCTCCCTACTTCTTCCACAGGATGGTCTGCTGTGAAGTCTCCATGCATCATCAAATGGTGTAACTTGCAATGACGTTCAACAATGCTCATAAAAGTGCGAACATACGGATCCTTTAAGAAAAAAAAGTTAACAGCTGATTTTCAGAAGTCGGGATTCTAATATTACTTAAGAGTACACGCTGCTAAGTTTTATCTGGTGTCAATGAAATTTTAATAATTATTTCCTTTCATTAAGGTATACATCGACTCTAGAAATGTCAGATTTCTTCAAAATTTTGGTAAATAATGTTTTTGCCTCGTCTGGAAGCTCATTTCTTCTAGTTTTCAAAAATATATAACTTGTAACTATACGAAATGGGATCACAAACACAATGAAGATGTAATGGAAGAATTACAACTAGAACCTGTAATTAATCACGTAAAACATTATCGGAACTACTGGATAAATCACCTGCACCACATGCATAAAGATAGAATCCCAAAAGTCATGCTCCATTATCGTTCAAACTGGAAGAGTTATCTCGGTCGTCCAAAAAAGTGCTGGATTGAAAATCGTAACGGGCCATATGGCCGAATACTTGAAGGGAAGGAGAAGAAGAAGATATAACTTGTACCCATTATCTCAATAATTTCATAATTATTTGGACATTTATAATATAAGTGCACCGGATTCAAAATTACTGGAGAGCAAAAGTGCTAATAGCTTCATTCCCAGATGCTAGGCATTAAATAACAACGACAACAACATAATATAAGTGCACTATACTTTCTATACCTTATGCTATCATCAGTTTCTGTTTTCTCCTATTTCACATTTTTCGACATTTATTATCCTTCCGATGGGCAAAATGTAGACTTCCAATGGGGTAAAAGGCGCATGCACACACACAACCCCCCCTCTCCCAACCCACCTCACCCCACCCTTTGAATAGTTCAAAATAAATTTAATAATTATTTAGTATGTAACATTCTCCATATATAGGGGGACATTTTTCGGTGAGAGAAGTTTTACCCTAGGTGAATTTCTAATGTAGTTAGGCTGGTCCAAAATTTTATTAATTTCTTAGCAAAAAAAATTTTCTTTGGGCTCTCAAATTTGATTTTCAAGTTTCAATTATATAAATTACTTAGTTTATTCCCAAGAATCATGTCACCAAAGTTTGAAAGACATTAGGGAAAAAATGTGAATTTTTATCCTAAGAGTCAATTCTCACCTTAACTCAAAACTTCTTCAGATCTTAAAAAACAAAATAAGAATTTAAAGTATGCATACCGTAGATCTATGTTCTGCAAGAGCCTGCAAGAAGGGGGTTGCTCTATCAAGCGTCCATTTATGCAACCCTTCTAATTTCGGAGTTTTAGGTTCTGTAGGTGTTGTTCCGGCTGTTGAGCTGGTACTACGAGCTTCTCCTTTCTCTTCCTCATACGGATTTGGCGGCTGTAAAACCTGAAGACCTCCACGCAGAAATATAGCATGTAATGCCTGCTGGGCTTCTTCTTCTGCAGGTTGCAAAGACGTACTTTGTGACAACCAATGTGCATGCAGACCCAGGAGAAATGCAAGATTTCGTTCTACATCCATCAATGGCGAAGCCACATTATTTACATCAACAACCTGTACAGTAACACAGAGATGATGGTTACGGATATATTCATTTGAATTATTTCAGAGTTAAACAATGATTACAGATGACGATAATCTGTAACTTAATGTTTCATGGAAGTTTAAGGAATAAAGAGAGAATTCCTAAACAATGATTATACATGATGATGATCTGTAACTTAATGTTTCATGGAAGTTTAAGGAATAAAGAGAGAATTCCTAAACAATGATTATAGATGATGATGATCTGTAACTTAATGTTTCATGGAAGTTTAAGGAATAAAGAGAGAATTCCTAAACAATGATTATAGATGATGATGATCTGTAACTTAATGTTTCATGGAAGTTTAAGGAATAAAGAGAGAATTCCTAAACAATGATTATAGATGATGATGATCTGTAACTTAATGTTTCATGGAAGTTTAAGGAATAAAGAGAGAATTCCTAAACAATGATTATAGAAGATGATGATCTGTAACTTACTGTAATGTTTTATGGAAGTTTCAGGAATAAAGAGAGAATTCTAAACAATGATTATAGATGATGATGATGATCTGTAACTTAATGTTTCATGGAAGTTTAGAAATAAAGAGAGAATTTCTAAACAATGACAGATGATGATTCTGTAACTTTCATGGAAGTTTAAGGAATAAAAGAGGATTCCTGAACAATGATTACCGTACCTGAACTACTTCCTGTTCTGGCTCCATGTAATATCCTACGAGGAAACCTTGCATCATTTCTTTGGCAGCTTGAGAATGTGCAGCAGCATAGAAAGGTTGTGTTGCGTCTCGTCCTGCATATCTCTGCAGAAGTTCGCTACTGCATGGAGCCTGAGCTCTGCAAACATTTCGTGAAGTTGAGACAGTGGGAAGAAACACCACAACAAAATGACACGACTTTTGAGAACAATTTACTAGTCTTATTGCCAGAGAATGAATGATATCTAATCAACAGTCCGATTAGCCATATAAAGGATGAGTAACTCCATTCAGCCTGTTACGATTTTCTTAAAGGTGGGTCAGGTGTAAACTATTGTCCAAGAAACATTGAAAAATGAGTCGCGCACTTATTAATGTGAAGCCAAGGAAGGATATATTAAGAATAAAAAGAGCCAGAGTGCAGGCAAGATTATTCATCTCATTATAATTTCTAACATGGATCTGTGGTTAACTCAACTTTCCCAGGGATAAAAGATGGCTGGAGCTGGTGCTCATCACAATAAAGTTTTGTAACACAGAGATTAAAAGACTCAATGGCAGAGATGCGAAAGCCCTTGCAAAAAAGAAGATAATTTTAACATATCTTCGAAAAATATTGGAGTCCAAGAGGTCAAATGACTTTATTGTCAAATGCCTGGCATTAGAAAACAACAACAACATAATTTCTAACATGGATCTGTAATTTATTCAACTTCCCCGGGGATAAAAGATGGCTGAAGCTGGTGCTCACCACAATACATTTTTGTAAAGCAGAGATTAAAAGGCTCAATGGCAGAAATGCAAAAGCCCTTGCAAAAAAAAAGAAGATAATATGGCAGGAGTTTGCAGAGGACCCCCAGCACTGTAATGACACAAACGGGACAGAAAGAAAGAAAGAAAAAAGGAAGGAGAGAAAAAGGAAAAAAAAGAAAGAAAAAAGGAAGGAGAGAAAAAAGGAAAAAAGAAAGAAAAAAGGAAGGAGAGAAACAAGAAAGGAAGGAAGAAAGAAACAAAGAAAGAAAAAAGGAGAGAAGAAAGATAGAAAGAAAGAAAGAATGAGAGAAAGAAAGAAGGAAAAAAGGAAGGAAGGAGAGAAGAAAGGGAGAAGGAAGAAAGAAAAACGAAGGAGAGAAGAAAGAAAGAGAGAAGAAAGGAAGAAAGAAAGAAAGAAAGAAAGAAAGAAAGAAAGAAAGAAAGGAAGAACGAAAGGAAAGAAAGAAAGAAAGAAAGAAAGAAAGAAAGAAAGAAAGAAAGAAAGAAAAAGAAAGAAAAGATTCACAAAGTACAAAAGTTCCTCTACTTTCTATATTCCTCAATGGCGTGTACACAGGAACTTTTACTCAATAATTTAGGCAATTTGTTCAAGAAACATGTAAACATTAATATTTCTATTATTCAATATCAAAGTTGAATTTCATAACACAGCCAATTGCAAACAAGAGCAACACAGCCAATTGTGAACAGTCTAAGTTCCAAAAGATATTTTGGCTATTATATAATATAAAACTATATTATAGTTATACTAAAAACATATGCAGTTACTGTTCATCATGTGAAAACAACGTACCTAAAATCCTGAACGTCATAAACTTTCCTGTCAATAACAATCCAAAGTCCCCCATCTCTATTATGATTTTCTAGATCGGCTCTTCTGATCATTGGTATGTCCTCAGGTGCTTTTTGACTAGATACACTTTGTTGTGGAGCTACGAAGAAAAATAAACAATAATAATGTACTTATTTTATTTTATGGTTTAATTTTACTCTCTACTGCATCCTCAAAATAAGCAAATGTTACCTATTATTCCTGGCCAAGACAAGTCTTCTGAATCTTCCTTCTCGACTCCAGATGCAAGACGGTTAAATTTGTCCAATGTGTCAAGTAGGGGCACTAGTAATTGAACCCAATTTACTTGATGGAGTAACAGAGGAACCTCCAGTTGCAACAGTATCATACAAACAAGTAACTCGGGCAGAAGCACATCTAAAACAAACCAGTTTCAATGTTAAACTTTTTATTCTCGTGGTAAAGGATGATCATATCACAGTCTACTATATACAGTCGCGAAGCTTAAGGTGTTTTTTTGCAAATCTCGTGATAAAGCGCTCCAAGCGGTTAGCAACTAGAAACAATAGACTGTCCATGGTCGACTTTGGACTGTATCGTATTTCTATCAAGTGATAGCTCGTTGCGTATTTCACATTGATGCTTGTGAAATGTTCGTTATTGGTTGTAATGAAAATGTTAATGGCTAAAATATAACAATTGGAATAATAATATGGGACACGGAGGAGACGTTTGTAGTGCTATAAATTGTAGCAACAGTAAGAGAAAGAGGCCAGAGTTATCCTTTTTCCGATTTCCGAAAGATTCAGAAAGGTTCCTGGGTTTCCACAAGAATGCTGTGCAGAAAAAAAAATCTCTTGATTTTGAAGTTCTTTGTGACTGTTAGAATACATTATATCCTTAAATTTCACAATGAAATGTTTCAGTCTAACTGAAAGGACATTAGATACCGGTTAAAGTTCTGTCACTTAGGCTGCTAAATTTTCAGAGAAATAAAGGTTAGGTCTACTTTTTTTTTCAGAGGATATATTTTTAATTGTAGCTCTTAATTTTGTTATTTTTTTATGTGTTATTTTACTAAAGACGTAGAAAAATTAAGTTTGTTTTAATGAAATTTATTGATCACGTTTTATTTTCAATTCTGGTGGGATTATTATTGCTTAGACCTATTTTTTTTTCAAAGGATATGTTTTTAATTATAGCTGTTAATTTTGTTGTTATTTTTATTTGTTGCTTTACTAGAGACGTAGAAAAAGTCTATTACAATAAAATTTATTGATCACGTTTTATTTCCAATTCTGGTGTGATTATTATTGCTTAACCTCATCCCACTTTGTTAACTACGTAAGCCTACACTACAAGTGCCGGTACACGTAAGTTACTCCATTAATTCATATTTCCATTATTATTGTTGTAAAGGGAAATGCAAATTAATATTTATTGGTTTCATAGTTAATTATCGCTATAATCTTGAATGAGTGAAGCTATTATAGTAAATTTCAGTTCGTTTTGCACAAACAAAAATTATATTAACTTATTTCTTGCAGGTATCACGAGTTTATGGAGGAATTTAATATACTTCATTAAAATAATAAATTAACTTTATGCATTTAATATTTCAATAATGGAAGGAAGGTGTTAATTTTTACAAAAGAACACAACGAAAGTGTAACATATTTTGTCGTCTGCTAGGAGAGAGATCTGCGATGATGAGGCGATAGTAGCGATCCTAGTGGTGGGCAACTATCCATGTTTGCATTTTTACTACATATTGAGCTTCGCGACTGTATATAATAGACTGTGATCATATCCTGAGAGAGAGAGAGAGAGAGAGAGAGCAAGAGAGAGAGAGAGCGAGAGAGAGAGCAAGAGAGAGAGAGAGCAAGAGAGAGAGAGAGAGAGAGAGAGAGACTAAACAAAATTAGCAAAGTTAATTTCCAGAGTTATAACTATTAAAGGAGTTTTAAAAAAAAATCATTCGTAGAGAAGTATAAACAGTAGTACTAATACGATATACAAGGAAGAAGCTTTACTGGAGGCAAGACGCAATATGGGTTAAAGGATTCCAAATGCAAGCCAGTGGAAAACAATATCAATAAATAGTTACCATATAATTTTACTTTCATATTTTAGTAATTTACAACACGAAATGTTTCACTCCTTCTTGTAAATAGCCTTCACTAAACTGTAAATCCCAGACCAGATCTATCAATTTAACGTTAACACCTTAACAAATACTGAAACAGACTCACCTATTACATCTCCTTTAAGTATCGAGACAACAAGGGAAAAATGTTTACTACTAGTTGCAGCCAAACTTGAAGCTATTGGCAGTGTTTCTGTGACATGATTGCACAACTGATAGATGTATTTTGTGAGTAGAGATTCAGCTCCCAAAACATCTTGATCTGAAAACAAAGATACATTACCACTTCATGAAAAGCAGAAAGTTACTTTCCTATATGGCGGCGGCACATTTAAATATTAGCAAGAATTGAAATTCCCAGACATACTTTTGGCATTTTTACGTCTTCACTTGTGAGGTATAATATGCTAACTGCAGACACTGCAACTGTAGTATTTGTTCTGATGCGTTGAATTGGGGGAAGAATGTAACACACGTGATCAGGTGTCAAGGTTGATGCAAGCACAAGGAAAATTGAGGACCGTTTTTGCAAAACTTGCCAACTGAAAAAACTAAATTTTATAGGAGAGACAAAAAACTGAATGAAGACAAATAGGTTATAAGTGCAACCATCCCACTTTGACACACTATAATGAAGAGAAATAATTCAATTTTACTAAGATAACTTTAACATCGTGAAGAGGCCTGCTTTATGTTAACGAATCTACCAAAATCTCAATTTTGCAAATTTTGCACTTAGCAAGTTTTGCAAAAACGGTCCTCAATTTCTGTATGATGCAATCGAACTGAGCAGGCCTAAGCAATCTGCAGTAGGTTCTCGAATACAGACTACGACTACACTGTAAAAAGAGAAAGTCTGTTCAAAAGCAGAAAAGGGCAAAAATGCAACAAAAAGTAGAACATTTCCTAAAAAATGACAGATAACAAAAGACCGGAAAATGCAATAAAAAAAATGCAAAATAAAAGTAGGCTATCTTGGTTCGTGTTGAAATGAAATGAGTGATAAATGTCAGACTGATGAACGAAATTTTCTTTACTGTGGTAATTCCAACACCTATTGCATTCACAGTTAATTGCTTTAAAGTTTTATTTAATTAATAACTGTACCTTCTCAAAAAAAAAAAAATACAAATTTCTGATTGGTCTTTCTGAAACAAACACTGTAAGCATAGCAGACTAACAGACTGATTTCACGACAGACAATTTTGTCAGGGACAAAAGATTCTCTATACACAATAAACTTATTGACCCTTTTAATCAAACACAGTATCTCAGAATGGAATGTATTTCCTTTCTAAGTAGGGACCGGATCTTTATGCACTAAAAACATTTAAAATATATGTGCAACTATGCACTAAAAATTGGGAAAATATGCACCAAAAATGAAACAATATGCACTTAAAATGTATTAACAGATGGCTTGGGTTTAACATGTGTGAGAAGTAGTTGTTGTAATGTGCTATTCTTCTGCCTCCCTTTGCCGCAATATGTACAGCAGTTCTGGAATGTTGTTCAAGCTGAAATTTCTTCTCACATTTCACTTCTGTTGAGTCAACTTGACAGTACACAACACCATCCATTGAAGAGTCACTATTATCCAACACCCATTGTTTTTTTTTTTTTTAAATACGCACTGTTAGACTTTCCTTTAGACATTTTCGTAAACGAAAGCTTAAAGAAAAAGTAACACTAACTGAAGAGACCTATCAAGATCAACCTTCTGGCACTACTGTCTGCTATGATGGTCAAAGCAATGCAGGAAAATTCTACTCCCTCCCTTTCGAAGTAGCCTAGCTACTTCTTTGTATTGTAAATGATAAAAGCAAAGTCCTGTTACTTGGAGACTAGGAAATAGCAACTGGCAAGGGACATTCAAAATACAGCCAAAACCAAATTATTAGAGAATAAACCTATTGGAATTGTCCTTAATTTCAAATATATATCCCAAAATATGTTATGTTTAGGATATGCAATAACGCCATTTAAAAAAATCCGATCCCTACTGAATTTATAAGTAATGCAACCGTTTGTGAAAAGCAATAATGCAATAAGATTTTTGCACGTGTTTTGAATCTTATGGGGTTAGGTACAGCTTACAACAGTAAAATTTTTCGAATTATTCAACATTTTTTTCCTCCATTACTGTATCTTGAACAATAATGAAAATTGGTATGTGTAAAACACTGTCCTTCTGCTACATGAAAAAATATTTTAACGATTAAAAAAATTATTATTTATTTATTTTTTTTTTTTTTTCAAAATTCAAAATGTTGGTAGTTCACTGTGCAGTGATGAAGCGTTTCCCTCATAACTCATAAACTTGTTAACTTTTTCATGTTCTCTCGCTTTTATTTCATTGCTGAAACTAATATTTACAATACCATGCTCTTTCAACTACATTCCTTAATAAATAATATTCTTTTTATTTTGTGTTAGAAGAAAATAGTGATATTTGATCATTTTTTTAAATTAATTTATTTTTTATCAGACAATCTATCAAAGGTAGAGAAGTGATCTTGCATCATATTGTAGATATGACATGCATAAATACACACAAAAAATTTCATCGCAGAATGTTGGATAGTTTTTGAGTTATTTGGGAAACGCTTCATCACTGCACAGTGTAACTGAATTTTGAAAATATATATATAATTTTTTTTTAAATTGTAAAAATATTTTTTTATATAGCAGGACAGCGTTTTACACATACTAATTTTCATTGTTGTACAAGATACAGTAATGGAGGAAAAAAATGTCGAATATTTCCAAAATTTTACTGCTTAAGCTGTAACTTACCTAACCAAGTTACAATGGATCTTTTTATTAATGAGCAATGTGTGGTCTACATATACAGTTCTACCCAAAACAATTCTTTTTACATCTCAGTTAGACGTCAATTTCGACATATTGTGGTTAACAGAAAAATAAACATTTTGTATGCAGAGATTTGGAGACAGTGGTTCGACATAAAAAAAATCCTAAATCTGTTTATATTGAATGCAGGAAAGATTGGTTCCATTCAAAACATTATAGTGCAACTTTCAGGTCAATCAATATGCATTGAACATATTTTCTTATAAAATACTGATAATTTATTTCGCGTAAAACTTGGTAAACTTACCTTGCTGAGAATTCCATGACTTCATTTTGTGACTATGAGCGTAAATCTGAGCTATGAGTAGTCTTTGAAACCTGAGGAGGAGGTTCAAGCTAGGCGACCGTTCATGCTTCTCTCTCCCTTCATGACGAATAGTTCCACAGTTCTGAATGGCTTGTAACCGAGCTTGTGTTAATGCTGAACCATTCCTGAAATATTTAATTACAAGTAACATTTATAGTAAGTAATGTTTCTTTAATAACATAAATGACACTCCAAAGGAAATTAAACCCACAATAAATATGGGCAATGCCTCCTATTATTCGGTTGAGAAGCTTTTGTCATCCAGTGTGCTCCCAAATAAACTGAAAGTTAGAATTTATAAAACAGTTATATTACCAGTTATTCTGCATGGCTATGAAACATGGACTTTCAATATGAGAGAGGAATAGAGGTTAAAGGTATTCGAGAATAAGGTGCTTAGGAAAATATTTGAGGCTAAGAGGGATAAAGTTACAGGAGAATGGAGAAAGTTACACAATGGAGAACTACACGCATTGTATTCTTCACCTGACATAATTAGACAATAGACAAGCCCATTAAATCCCTGAAGGGCAAGGGTCTCTTACTTATCAACAGGGCTAGCTCGGCAGAACTCACAGGATGAGCTATTCCCTGTGAGCTTTCTTTGTGTGTTTTTGCGTGTCCTTATTTATCATACTTAACATAGGTTAATTAGGAACATTAAATCTAGCCGCCTGAGATGGGCAGGGCATATACCATGTATGGATGAATTCAGAAATGTATATAGAGAGTTAGCTGGGAGAGCTGAGGGAAGAAGACCTTTGGGAAGGCCGAGATGTAAATGGAAGGATAATATTAAAATGGATCTGAGGGAATTGAGATATGATGCTAGGGACTGGATTAATTTTGCACAGGATAGGGACCGATGGTGGGCTTATGTGAGGGCGGCAATGAACCTGCGAGTTCTTTAAAAGCCATTTGTAAGTACTGTTCTCCAACCAGGAGATTAACCATGAAAGAAATGTGTTTACTATTGCGTCATCTATTGGAGCGAAGTATGTTATAATGTCAGTTTAAAAACCATGCACTCTCCTGCATATGTTATTTCCTGCATGGATGGATTAAAAGACCAGGAGATTAACAGTGATCTAATTTTGTAACTAGGGTAGTATAAATATGTGTGTATCAGTGTTATCGTTTGTGCTTTGAGAGTTAGCCAATAGAGATACGAGTACCCATGTGTGTGACTTTATGACATCTTATGACATCAACATTCATTCACAGCATTACCCCGCTGCGTCTCATTCCCCTGAGACTTTCTCGTGGTTGGAGTACAGTAAGTATGAGTATAATCCAGGTAATAGGACTGTGTATATCACGTGACGCAATTAAAATTATACCATAGGTTATACATTAATATCTGCAATAAATATTAGTAATTATATGCCTTAACTGTTTCTCAATTCATTTAAACATATCTTCCATATATCTAATTTTAGATATCATGCTATTGTTTTATTTCTACAACCAAGAAAGGTTAGTAAATGTAAAACGTAAATAGCCCTTTCACTCTGTACAGAAGAGTATGTAACTTCATAGCGAAGGAGTGGTGACAGAGCTACGGTAGCCTATCTATCCCTCGATCTGCTCTCACAAACTGCTCGGGTGAAGCAGAGAGAGCATTCATGCATAAAAAGCACAGGTTGATCATCAATGCTCTAGACATTCAGCCAATTGTTTACAAATGAAAATAATAATACATGAACAATTCTGTGGAATGCCTTTCCTAATGAAGAAAGATTTAAAATTGAAATAAAATAATTTTAGTCACTTACTCATTTATTATTCAAATACTGGTATATATATATTGGTGTGAGTACAATTTAATACAATGACTAGTTTAATTCTCATAAAAAATATTCATTTCACCAACCTGAGAAGTAATTTGACTAGATGTAGAAGAGGAACAGTGGAATTGTGTTTTTCATGAAGAGACGCATCTTTGGCTCGTTTTGACTCTGTTTCCAGCAATGCTTGATCAGACATATGGGCCTTTCCTTCGTCATTTTCCGAGTGTTCTCCTAATTCCACTGTACAGTAATGAAGCAATATGATAAATAACTGTCAGTGAAATGCGTACAGTACACAATTTCATGAACACAATACAGAAAAAAATAAAATAAAACAAACCTTTAAATGCAGCTTTCAAAGCAGTCTCCAAACCCCCATCAGCCATAAGACTAGAAACGAGCAGGTCAGTCATAAACCGATGACCTGCACTTATTGTAGAAGGATCGGAACCTATTAAAAAAACTGCATTAATAGCAATCAATCCTTTATTTTAGATTACTGAGAAATTGATACATAATGAGTGATTCATTAAAAAAGTTGGGAGTTTTTTTGCAGAACGAGATTCATTATGTTTGATGCCAATTATTATGAAAAACATGTCAAATATATATGCACAAAATTATCAAGAGTTATACATTTATTAAAGAAATTAGTGATTTGTGTTTCTCAAAATTATTTAAGATGTGCCTACTTTTCGTTCTTTCAGTCGATAATTAGGTATGCCTTAATTTTCTGGGGAAATGGTTGCAAAATTGGAAGTGTCTTGATTTTGCAAAAGAAAGCCATTAGAATTCTATGTCAATTAAACTATCTTGAATACTGTCGACCTCTTTTCAAAAAATCACAGATATTAACTGTCATAAATTTATATAAATACGACCTAGTCCTTTACACTCGACAAAATATAGACAATTACTCATTAATAGCCAATATACATGATCATGAAATTAGAAATAGTGAACAAATTAATATTCCATACTGTAGATTACATAAAACTAGTACAAATTTTTCTGTCATGGGGATGAAATTATATAATAAGCTTCCCAGTCAATATTATAAGTTACCAACCAATAGTTTCAAAGCTAGATTTTATAATTGGCTTTTAATTAATCCTTTCTACTCTGTAGATGAGTTTCTTAACATAAATTCATACGAAATTGTTTTTTAATAAATAAAGTTACTTAGATTAGTTACAATTATTACATAAGAGTGAAGTGTTTTCATTAATTTTAGAGTTTCAAATTGTTTTGTGTTTTCATTCTAATTACTGTTTTCAATTATATGTGTATTTTCAAATGTATGTTTTTTTTTTTGTGACGAAGCCGATCACTGTATGTTTAATGACTTAATAAATTGAATTGAATTGAACCAGAAGTGGCATTCAAGTAACATAATGCATCTAAAACTGTTTTTAATGAAAACATCATGCATTATTTAAATCATTATAATCATAATTAGACAAGGAGTATAGAAATTTTAATCGTATTTATATGATTATTTGTTTAAAAGACAGAAAAATGTGAATTCTGAGAATTCTTGCATGTCTTTGTTTATATGTGGTAAAATTGTTATAGATAAATGTGCTTGCTTCCGAAGTTAGGAAAAATAAAGAAACAAATTACAAAATTGAGTCCTCAGTGCCAGAGTTGCCTAACCCACAAATTTTTTAGCCTCTAATTTCTGCATAAAATGACTGTAAGTTATCATTTATATGTGTGCCAAAGTAGATGTACTAGATAAATATTAGATTATAGTGAAGAAGAAATAATTTTCAATTGGGAGCACATAATTTTAAAAAACGACTTTTAAGTTTAGACTTAAATAACTTTTTTTAAGTGTAATTGTGGCTTAGACAACTCTGGCACTGAGCCATTCAATTAAGAATCATTGTTTCCTTCAAATGCAAAGTATATTACAGAGAAATGATATACATTACCTGTACTAGGAAGAAGAGCTGAGAGAGTCTTTGCACGCTCGTCAGCTGTGGGCAGCAGTATGCTCCATCCAGCCTGCAAGGTAGCTTGTGCAGCTGACTGGATTGTGTTGAGAACACCAATATTGCTAGCAAGTTCGACCACATGCTGCTTAAGGCTGGACAGCAAATTAGTGTTGGGTCCCAAACCAACACAATTTACGTCTATACTGTGGCTAATCATAGCATGTAACTGAAATGAATATAGATTTTAGAATGAGTAAAAGAAATTATTAACACTGAAATATTAAAGTGTCTATTTGAAAAAAAAAATAACAGAATTCGTAAAAGAAGCATAACTAAAGAAGACGAATAATTTATTTTCGACATATAATACGTTCAAATTGTTCACATGTATTTTTAAAAACACTAGTAGTGTCTAGTGGTATAGTGTAAACGTCAACAGGTCTTCAGGATGACTTTCACTAAGTCAAAATGATGTCTCTGCAATTTTGGAAAAACGAAAGTGTATGTGTCAAATTCTGTCAATATGACAAATAAATGAGCATTGTGGTGATTATATCTCTAATCATAAATAAAAAAATTTGGTACAAATAACAAGTTTTCCTGTTTCCTTTTTATTAGTTTTCTGGCAAGACTTAGAGGCTATTTCCTATGATGACATATAATATCAGTCTGGAACTTTTAATATCAGTCTTGGAACTTTCAATATCAGTCTACTTTGGATATGTTCATTCAATATTATCATAGGGCATTATTACTTGGGGATCTTCATCAAAATTTACACAAGTATTCAAATTGCAAAGAAGAATACTTAAAATCATTAAGCAAGTTCCTATTCGGACTGAAAGTAGAAAATTTTTCAGAGAACTAAAAATCTTACATGTACCCTGCATATATATTTTAGAAATAGTGTACTTTATTCATCAAAACATAGATTCCTTTAAAACAAATCTAACCTATCATGAGTATAACACTAGAACATCCCAAAAATTATTTGAATTAACACAGGCTTACCGGAAGTCTTAACAGCATATCACAGAGGTAGTAATTTATACAATGAACTTCCACAAAATATCAAAGAACATAACATGGGAAAATTTAAAAAAGAGGTAAAAATATTTTATTAACACATATGCCATTTTGCACAAATAAATATATAAATTTAAAATTTTAGTAATTAACGTTCCCTC
This sequence comes from Periplaneta americana, assembly GCA_025594305.2. Lineage (NCBI taxonomy): Eukaryota > Metazoa > Arthropoda > Insecta > Blattodea > Blattidae > Periplaneta > Periplaneta americana. The sequence continues at coordinate 33,381,445 of JAJSOF020000037.1, forward strand.
CTTCATACTGCCCTTCATCATTTTACGTTCCAAGTAGCCCAGAGTTGAAGTCAAGACTGTAAAAATGAAGCAGAGAGACTGAATGGAACAGTGGAGACTGGAAGATCGAGCTTATATAATTAAGAATATATACCATATTTATTTGCGTAATGGACGCTCCCACATAATGGATGCATCCCAATTTTTCGCGTTAAAAAAAAAAAATCTCCCACGTAATAGATGCATCTCATTTTAAACAAAGACAAAAATGATCAGATACTCCAAAAAGTTTTACAAACCTGCAATTTAAGAAGATTCAAACAAGCAACAGCCATACATTCCTTATCTTGAGGGGGTGGCCAATCAAGGTTCCCGCTTACACCTTCACAAACTAGACCAAGGAGTTGATCAAGCATTCGAAATGTTTCTTCACAGACATCCACCACAAATGCAACACGCAAATTAATACTCCAGTTACTGCTACTGCTCCACGCAAAACTCTGCAAACATATAACAAGAGCAATAAAAATAGCTCCCATTTTACATAATGACATATAAAACAAATCACTAAATTACTGTGTGTGTTTGTGTAGTGTAATGTGGAGTCAAAAAGTGTGTGTGTTCGGAAATTGAGTTGTGTGTTGAGGATTTGATGGGGGTGTGTTTTTGTGTGCCTATATATTTCTTATTGTTCTAGTGTGTTTAGTTTCTGGTTTTCGGTTGGAGATGTAGAATTTCCATGTCTGTGTTTATGTTGCTGTAGGTGTGGTTGGCGTTTGTGTGCTGTTTACAGCAACATAAACACAGACATGGAAATTCTACAACTCCAACCGAAAAACCAGAAACTAAACACACTAGAACAATACAAAATATACAGACACCCAAAAACACATGCATCAAATCCTCAACACATAACTCAGTTTCAGAACACACATACTTTTTGACTCCACATTACACTACACAAACACACTCCCACAGGAAACGCAATCAGAAGGCGCGAAGACCACCCAATTCTGATAGCCCACAGGCTGAAACTAGTCGACAAGGTAACCTAGTTCATTAACACGTGAAAGCATATATATTACATTCCGAAATAATATTTTCTTTCGGAGTCATTTTTTTATTTCTTAGATTTCTGCACATTTCAATCCAGAAGTCCTGGCACTTTTCCGCAGATAACACATTCCTTCTGATATTGAACTACTTCTTAAGTCTTCACTTACCAACAAAATTAACTTATACATCTTATACTGAATACACTAAGTCCTTTATAACTTAATGTGCAAAATCTACTAATTTCCGTATAAGTATATATTCTCAGCAATTGTACAGAAGGACTACTGCGTAACAGGAACATTTTCATCAATGTGTTGATAATAATGCCAAGGCAAAGTTGTGGTCAGGGAGCGTGAAGTCAAGGGACATTCGAAGAAATATGGTGCAGCAGTATGAAAAAATTATACAAACGAAAGAAAAACCTACCAATGGGTAGAAAGATATAAACAACAAAATAATCATGAATAAACTCAATGTGCTGCTCCTCAGGGTAATTTTCTAAATAGGACACCTATACATAAATTTAACATTATTTTCTGAAGTGCACTGGTACTGTTATCTGTTGTATGTGTATGAGTAGCTACCCTACCCCAAAGTTTTTTTTTTTTTTTTTTTTTTTTGAAGGGCCTAAAGCTTATTATGCCGATCTTATTATAGAATGATTGTTGAAGTTCTCAGGACCGCATTCCTGTTAGTATGTGATTTACTGCTTGGTGCCATCTTATCGATTCAGCCATAGCATCCATGTCAGATGGAGTCCACATGAAAGGAATGTTCGTCCATCTCTCTGTGGATATTCTGCAGTCTCCTTAGATCGATGACATCTGTTTGCAAATCACGTACTAGTCCTGCTGCATTCTATATAGACCTGAAGATCACAGCACTGTGAATTTAGCAATTCACCATGGTGCCATCTGTCTGAAGGAACTACACAACTCTGGTATCCCCTGGTCTGCCAGTCTGCTGTGAAAGCCCCTCTGCTACCCTGGCATCTATGCAGCTCCCCAGACAGATGACATCTGTAGGTGAATTACATCACGTCTGCTGCATCTCCTGGTCGATCTGAAACTATTGAAGATGATACACGAAGTTGAAATTAACGAAGGCGAAATGAGTTCGAGGTCCAATGCCGAAAGTTACCCAGCATTTCCGCTTCAAGTGGTTGAGAGGGAAAACCTCAGAAAAAAACCCAATCTGGTAACTTGTCCCAAACAGGAATTGAACCTGAGCCTGCTTGTTTCATGGTCAGACATGCTAACCGTTACTCCACAGTGGTGGACACACGCTGCATTACATTCACTTCACTGTGTTCATCACTTGAAAACAGAGAAAGACAAAATTTTCTGCAGAACACAAATTAAAATTTACCTGTGTTGGTCCACACGCAATTCCGATGATAACCTTGCCCTGAAGAGATGTAATAAGAGTAGGCTCTAGGACACTGCTTCCAGTGGTCTCACCAACTTGGGCATAGTCATTCCGTCCCCAACCGTATACTTCACCATCCTCAGTCAGTGCAAGCACGTGGACAGAGCCTACTGCAAGTGACACCACTCGTTTTCCTGGCAAGTCAAAGAGATATCAGAACTCTTCTGGTAAGAATTGCTATATAAATCTCTTCTTCTAACATTAATTTACAAGTGAACTCGTCAGAACATTATCTCAAGAATTAAGAAAGAAATTATTATGAAAATCTTTATTTACAAGAGGCCTGGAGCTAAGAACAATGTCCAAATTTTCATTAACGTCCTCCAATTTCATGTTTTGCTGAAATATGTACCTTTAATGATTAAGGGAACATTTTTTAATATAATTTCTTTCTACTTCAATCTCATTCAGTTGAAGTGCCAAATCTATAATGTGTAAGAAATTGGGACATTAACAAACAGCGTATTCCGAATCTCACCAGACCGGTGAACATCAATGACGTCATGCTGCAGCGAAATAGGAACAAAACTGCTGGAAGGTTCAATGGCTAATATGGCGGCTGTACAAGTTGTTGTCTGTGTTACGCTAGCAAGATTTTACGAAATTTCCATACTGTCATCTCGTTCAAAGAAAAGAGAGCATAAACAATTCATTTCTTGAACCAGTAGTAATAAGTGGTCCATTGATATGTTCGTTCATAAGCCATTAACATATTTTTTTATGTTGTGCTCATTACAAACAATACAGTAGAACACACCGCCATGACACAACAGTGCACGATGTCATTTGTCTGCTAATTCCGCCCTATACAAGAACCAATCAGATTCACTGATGGATAATGCCACCAACTCTGCAAGCTGATGGAACCAGTGCGACACCGGTGGAGCATCAATGATGTCATCGTTGAAATTCGGAACACCATGATGCCATCAGATTGCTCAGTGCTGAGATTCAGAATACACTCAAAGTATAATGTACTGTGTACATTAAGGACGCCCTTTATCATCTACCCTGTTCAACATCTATTTGGAGGATTTAGTGAAGAATTGCTTTCAGAACATGGGAGGAATGATAGCTGGACGAAGAAGAATAAAATGCATAAGATTTTCTGATGATATCGCGTTGTTAGCAGAAGAGGAGATGACGCTAAGGGATATGCTACTGGAGTTAAATGACAGCTGTGAGCAATATGGGATGAAGATAATAATGCAAATAAGACGAAAACCATGGTCATAGGAAGAAAAATGAAGACGGTAAACTTGAGAATTCTGAGGTAGTAAAGCAAGTGGACAGCTTCAAATACTTGGGGTGTACTATAAGCAGTAACATGAGCTGCTGCCAGAAGTAAAAAAGGATAGGAATGGCAAAGGAAGCTCTTAATAGAAAAAGGAGCAACTTCTGTGGACCTCTGGAAAAAGAACTAAGAAAGAAGTGCTTTGTATGGAGCAGAAACTTGGACATTACGACGACGTGAAGAGCATTTGAAATGTGGATATGGAGAAGAATGGAATGTGTGAAGTGGACAGACAAAATACGAAATGAAGCTATGTTGCAAAGAGTGGGTGAAGAAAGAACAATGCTGAAGAGGAAACGGAATTGGCTGGGTCACTGGCTGAGAAGAAACTGCCTATTGAAAGATACCCTGGAAGAAATGGTGAACGGGAGAAGAGTTCGGGGCAGAAGAAGATATCAGATAACAGACAACATTAAGATACATGGATCATATGAGAGACAAACAAGAAGGCAGAAAATAGGAAAGATTGGAGAAAGCTGGGTTTGCAGTGAAAGACCTGTCCTTGGGCAGAACACTATGAATGAATGAATATACTGCATCATCTATCACAACAAACACTCAAGTGGGGCATATAAATTAGTAGGAAAACAAAGCATCAAATACTTAAAGTAACACACAGTTAAAAATAAATTCTCCATTTGTGTTTCTATAAAAGTTAATATATTATGAAAATCTTAATATACTAAAATAAAATGAAATAGAGTATTAGTGTCACATTTTCTATCAACTTCCATAAATATCCCAACAATCCTATGCAAACAGCCAGTCTGTCTACACTAATACACTTAGGACTTGAGATTCCACCACTCATAAATTAAACTACTTAGGTTTTAAAAAGATAAAACAGACACAAGCATATCAGTAAGTGCTAACTGAGACTTAAATGTAGCAAATATAAGTTTGAAAGATGTGATGCTGTACCTTGTAAAGACTCGATAAGTTTTGGAAACCTAACATGTTCTTCAGATGCATGGCCCAGTCTGTGTGTATCACCCTTGCCCCACGAATACACAGATCCAGTCTTTGTAAGGGCTAGACTGAATTGAGCACCACAGTAAACTTTCACCACATCGACGTCCTGCAGCTTGTCGATCAGCTTTGGTGTCTTTGAACCATCACTTCCTCCTCTGCCTGTTGAAAAATAAGCATTACACAGTCAAATTTGAAAATCTGTTACCTAAGACTATTTACAGGCATAACAAACTTTTTTGTAACTATAAAGTGAGACATTTAAATCTTTTCTACAGACGAAAGTAATGCATATGTCTGGTGGTGGTGATGGTGATGATGGTGCAATCATTATCATAATGATCATTATATTTTAAGGGTTTTTTGAAAAAAGAACCGTAGTCCAAAATATGCAAATTTGAGATATTAAGCATATGGTGAGCGTATTGTAGCGGCCATCTACTGAATTAGTTATTAGGGCCTATGTTATAGGAGTGGAAATTTTCAGTGGTTTTCATAAAACAACTATAGTCCAAAGACTGTTTTTGTGAAAACAGTCACTGCCCAGCCAGGATGATGGTAGCATTTACAAATATCCCATTCATATCATCTTGAAACATTTTTTCTAAACAAAATATCACTATAAAATCCTTAAATATTCAGCTCCATCTCCACAAGAACACTCTAAAAAATTCCATGATTTTCACTTTCAAACTACTTGTGTGCTAGTTTCTGCAAATGGCTGATTGACTGACTGTATTACTCACCTAATTTTCCATAGTCTCCATCTCCCCAAGAAAAGACCAAGCCTGCATCTGTTACAACCAGCGTCTGAGCATCACCACTGCCACAAGCTACATCTACCACCCTATGACCTATAATTATAAACAAACAGAAAAACTTTCATATAGTACAAGTACAATTTGCAATTTAAAATAATGTTCTTTTCTATACTTATTTCCAATATTTATTTTGCACCTAATGTTCTGTTGTTGACAACAGCAAATGAGATGTGAGAAATTTTTGCAATAAGAATACGTAATATTTCGAACAGTAAAGAAAGAAAGGAGTAATTATGAACCTTCTGTATGGCAGTTTTTATATTTCAATATTTTATACAGTCCAGTACAGCATGTTTTCTTTTAAAATAATAAAGAAAAACAAGAACAGTGTAAAATATTTTTAAAAGTTGTAATCCTCTAGGCCTATAATACAAATTAAATTATAGTAGCATACAAAATACGTAATATTGTGAATGTATTTTTTATTTTTATTTTATTTACTGTATGTCTTTATTTTTTCTTATAGTGGCACTCATTTATTGCAACTTCATTTCTTTAGTCCCTTCAATGATGCTATAACCAAGTAGCTATTGTAGTTTGAATCTGCACAAAATTAACGACATACACCTACAGGAAATGTCTTACTTTTTGGGATTATAAAGAATGCCCTAGTGTGCAATTAGGTAAGCGAATGTTTATCTTCTTATTTGGTTGCATAGTAAAAAAATTGCATTTACGTATGTTTATCGAGTAATAGTTCACTAAATTAACTTATACATTGTTACCTCATTCGTAATATGATAAAAGAAACGTAATACACATTGTCTAGGGAAAACGAATGTGTCATTTCGTGACACTCATTTTTTTTTACAAAATGTTTCTGCATACTTATACAGATGCAAAACTATTATCATCTATTAATATATGAAAGCTATACAGTAGAACCCCGATTATCCATCACCCTATTAACCGATTGGTGGATTATCCGACTGTTTTTATTTCGCTTTTATTTCAGAACTAGTTTACATGAAATACTGTTTTGTACATTATATTAGTACAGGCCTGGCATAAGACGGGAAGTTAAAGGATCAAGGACACCCACACCCATGTCCTTTTCGCTTACACCGCCTTATAAACAAAAGCAGAGTAAGGCTCTTTGCATCAGTGGTGGATTTTAGACGACCAGTGAGAGCTGTAAGTTCGTAACAGCCTGATACAATCCGTCACTGACATCCTCTCCGCTCATACCGTACCGAAACAAAACTATCTAAGCCAGGGAAGGTGGAGAGTTAAAGGGTGATCTGGAGTGACTCAATCGAGTTAATAACGCCCAGGTCTGTATTGGTACATATTTTTTCTAGAGACCATTATTACAATCCTTTATCGTTAAACACTATGGTCTACTGTTCGAATTTCCGTACTATATAACTTTTATTTTCTTTTAATTGTTTATTTTACGACGGTTTATCAACTTTTAAGGTTATTAGCGTCAAAATGAGATGAAGGTGATAATGCCAGCAAAAATGAGTCCAGGATCCAGCGCTGAAAGTTACCCAGCATTTGCTCTTCATGGCTTGAGGGAAAACTCCTGAATAAACCTCAACCAGGATTTGAATCCGGGCTCGCTCGTTTCATGGTCATGCATGCTAACCATTAGTCCACTGCGGTAGAGCTACTGTATAATTTCTATATAAAATGTCTTCCACGGGTATCGAAAAACGTGCAAATAATTGAATGGTTTGGGAAAGGAAACTATGGCTCATATCGCAACAGAATACGAGATTGGAGTTATAACTGCGATATTTAATAAAAAAAGTATAGAGTGTATAACAAAGTATGTAAATTTACAAATGAGACCTCCATTATTCCTATTTTTCTGTAGACAGCCATTATAAAGAGTTTTCTTGCCCCTTAAAAACCCGTTGTTGACAACCAGAATAAAATTAGTGAACTGTCCACTATTTAGCATCTTAAACACATCACCACGGAGAAAATTACGAAATATTTATGGTACGGATTATCCGATTTTTTCGATTAACCGTTCAGCCCATCCCCTTCATTACCACGGATAATAGAGGTTCTACTGTATTTATATTTCTGTAATGCCTGTGATGTTTGAAAATGAAGTGAAACTCAAATTTACATTAAACTCTAGTGTACCTTCGGGTGAAATAGGGTTCCCATGCTGGATATACAATAATAAATGTACACTAACCTTTCAATCCTGCCACTAATGTTGGTATATTATGATCTTCACTGCTTCCATGTCCAAGTCTTCCATAATTTCCTCTGCCCCACGTGTACAGATCTCCAGAAGACGAAATTGCAGCACTAGAAAAACAGAAGGAAAATATTTGAGATACTTCATTATGTTCTATGCCAGTTGTGGGAAAGGGAAAAAAAATTGTTTGATGATCATAAATGTGCATGCTATCAATACTCTTCCAGCACTTTCTACACACGTGAAAAAATTTTTAACCAAACTTTGTTTACAAATAACACCATTAAAGAATAAGTCTGTGCCACAGATGAGGTTCTCTAAGCCATGGTAGGAAGTGAAGTTTACTTACCAAGGGGCTTAATTATATATAAGAAAATAAAATTAAAATATATGTACAATTTTTATGGAAAGCCATGCGTTGCAAGTATAGTGTGTCCCAAAAATCTCTATACATTGGGAATGTCAGTTCAAAACAGAACTGTCACTTAATGTGCTCAATGTGTCCACCCTGCTCCCCAGATCACAAATGCCTTGATTTTAATCTCTGGGGTCAATTTAAGTTGCAGACTATCAGCAGAAAATCAGTGACTTGAATCACCTGCATGTCTGTATCATCGATGACTGCAGGATAGGTTGCAGCGTGTAGGCTACATCACAACTATAGTCCCATCATTCTTATTTCCGGCAGCCAATCACGTTGCAGGTCGGCTACATTTAAACGTGTGTGTCATGTGATTCGCTCCTGATGACGTTATGCATTTTCTAAGACTTGATAAATACTTTTTGGCTCTTTCATTGGCATTCACAGAAAGCACACGAGGACGTTATTTGCCACTCAATTATTTGCTCAATTACAGCCGTTTGATTTATTATCATAGAAGCTACAACATGATAATGTTTAACAGTGCGGCAAATAGATTCCTCATCTGGTAGCTCGGCAACGAAAGAACAAAAACGGCGAACGATACTACGTACCTAGACTTTATAGAGCCTTCACTTTCTAAAGTGTAAGCAAAGAGAAGTCACGCCAGGAATAACAGCGTCGCAACTTTAGTTGGATCACTTTTACCTTTGTCTGACTCTGGAAGGCACATTCAGCAGCACATTATATCACATAATATTTTCAACTAACATTCCCTATGTATGGGAATTTTTGGGACACCCTGTATATTGCAACTCAACAGCAATGAAATGAAAACTGTTGGGCAAGCAAAAACAAAAGAAAACTTTTAAATTATTTTCACAAAGAGGATGGCACCCAAGAGCCATCCTCTAACAGTGGTCTGGTCTAAATCTAAAAACTGATGGACAGGAGGAATTCCTGGTTAAATATGAGAAAAAATATAAATAATTACTTCTTCTAATAATAACTGAAATTTTGTATGAATGTTAGTAAGGAAAAGAATAAAATGTAATAAAACAGACACAGAGGCAAGGTAGGCCACCTTGAGTACTTGTGTTTACATCTTTTACACCAAAAGGGTGGAGTTAATTGAATAACCTTGATATCTCAGTTTCTAAAATTGACTCACGATGCTTTTTGATATTTTTTGTCCTGAGATTTTGATATCAAACAATATGTATATTTCATCACCAACATGCTCCTCCTCCTATATCATATACGAGGGTCGTCCAGAAAGTAGTACCCATTTGTGCATCACACCCATGCAGGTGATTGGACTCATCCAATTCAGGCCAGCTGCCCACTCGCAGTTACATGTTGGCCATACACTGATGGCCGAGTGCACATTCTTGATCAAAATTTCACTGCGGTAAAGTTCATATTTCACAGTGTTCAACCTCAGTATCTGGTGCATCAATCATGACCAGAGTTAAAAGTGGTAGTTTACCGAGGTAAAACTTAATAGTTTGTTACAGAGTGATTATGTGAAATATTTAAAATAAGTTCAATAATTTTGCATACATTTTTTTATTTGTTCAACATTCAGCTTATCTAAAATAATCGCATTTCTTATGTGGGCTGACTGTTTAAAACTAGGGAGTCTTCATCATGAGTTTAAGTCCTTTTCATCTACTCACTGACTACCAAACGATTGATAAGACACTAAATGCTTTAGTTTTACTAAATAACACCATTGTTTTAGTCATACCTGTAAGTACTACCACAAGCAATGTGAACCATGTGCTTCCCTACAAGTGCCTGAATTAAGGTAGGTTCATCTCTGGAATTGTTGTCTCCGTGACCCAATCTTCCACCATCCCCACTGCCCCAGGAATAGACATCGCCATCAGTTGTCAATGCCAGGAAGTGTTTGCCATCAGGATGTGCAGCCAGCTTCAGTACTTCTTTGTCACCAAAACCTTCTACTTGTTGGGGGCACTGGAACAATAATTGCAGAATATAAAACTTCTTTAATTTAGTCACGGGAGACGCAACATACAGAGGAAAATTAATTTCACCATACCTGTGTTTCGGAACTGTAATACACAATGAACACTTTCCCAACATTGGTGAGGATGAGCAAACACCGCTCTGCACAAACGATCTGGACTACACCCAGTTCTCCAATTGCTTCACAGCATTGGGGAGTCATTCCTGAATCTGTACAACTACTCCACGCCAGCCAACCCCACGCCAAGACTTCCTGGTACTGTCCCATATTCTGTACCTCCAACAGAAATACAAACTTTAATAATATATATATATATACATGCTCATGATCAAAATACAAAGATTAAACCATTTTATAAAAAATTTAATTCTAAATTTCAATTTATTTTAACATTTAAAGCTTCTCGAATTATACTCTATGTCACATATCTGCATTTGTGGAAAAGTGAAAAAATGCTACGAGCAATAAAATGAAACAATAGCTATATTTTGTTTATAAGTACAGAAACTCGTAACAGAATAACTTTGCATAGTTTTATAGGCTACCACAAAAAGAAAATAACATTAAATTAATATACTATTGCACCTTAAGGTACGGTCACACGTCGCTACTATTGCTGCGCAACTTTTGTACTGCAGCTGCAAAAGTTGCGTGTCGTGTTCACACATAAGCCAAAAGTAGTGCGCTGCATGCTACTTTTTGTGCAGCACAACCCGAGCACTGCAAAAGTTGCAACTAGAGGTTGCGAGTCTGTTCACACACAAGGCGCTACTTCTGCAGCCACAGTCTAGCTGCAGCTTTCCATCTCCGTGTTGACTTTTCAATATACATTTTGCGGTTATGTTCGCATTACTATGAAACTCATACGATAGCTTACTTATATATTATTTGCTTTTCTGTCCTAACTAGTATTCAGAAGGTGGCATTATTTTCACTATAAAGCTATTAAAAACGCCTATATACTTAAATGATAACCAACAGCATATTCACGTAATCAATGTTGGCAATCCTCCTGTTTGAAACTACGCTACGGAAAATTAAAAGAAAAACAAATGAATTGTATCGTCAGCAAATATATTCTGACTGTGTTGTACATTTAGTAACTGTTACAAATCATTTATTTTCATCACATCTAGCATTAAAATATATACAAACAATAAAAGTATCATTGACACATTTGGGTGGCAACACTGGTCGCAACCACAGCAAAAGTTTCAACAAAACCCTGAGAACCTTGTTCATATGTGGCTACTTTTAAGTGTGCGCAGCATGAAAAAGTAGCGGGCAGTAGGTTTGGCAGCCGCTACTTTTCAGGTTGCACTGTTGTTCACACGTCGCAGTACGAGAGTTGCGCAGTTTTTTGTACTGCAGCGCTACAAAAGTAGCGATGTGTGACCGTACCTTTAGAATAAACAGTGCTGTATATCCATTAAAATGAAGAATGCTGTATATCATTATTTTTAATGTTAATGATTTTCTTCGGTACAATATTTATAAAGAAAAACTAACCAGATTTTTACTTTGCATATTAGTATATTGTTATTCTCTTAGTGCTAACACACTTAAAATACCTAATCTGAAGATAAAGGTAGAGCAAACTAATAAATACTGAACTGTACAGGTAATTAGACATTGGACGGTATTTCTTGAATTAAAAGAAAATAAAATAAGAACATAATTTTCGTTTATAGCAAATACGATTATCTGAATCAGGATAGAACTGTAAACGATTTTGGAATCATTAGAAATAATACAAATATACTGTCTTTTTTATGTTTACACATACTTCCAACACAGCAAGCTCTAGAAAGTGCTATTTCCTAAACCTCTCCCAAAATACTATGGTAACTCAGTACAACTCTACATAATTTCTACGTGCTTATTAATCATATGTCTTTTAATTAATTATTATCATTTTTGGAGGGGGGGGTTAACCACTATTACTCTTAAAATACCTTCAATAAAAATTTTCAGATTATGTTTCAAAGTGGTTTATGTACTATTTACAGTACATATGAGTTCTGGTGTCTTATTAGAACAGTTCACGACACATGTTAATGACTCAGCTTAGACTGTAAATCATCTTACACATTCAAGGAGGCTATCAACTCACCTTTGTGAATGTGGCTGGAGGAGCGTGAGGTGCTGCTAATCTATCCAAGTGTGACATGATAACTACTGCAGCTTGCTTCAGGTCAACAGCTACACTGTCATTATCTGGTAACTGCAGATACCGCAAGAAACACTCTGTTGGACTCACCTAAAATAAAGATATAAATACAATATAGTGCGAATAACGAAATCTCAGCTATAGTCCTTAGAAATTAGTGGACATGAACATTTTTAGAACTTTCAAATTGGTGAGAAGACAGGAATTTCCAGAAAGTTAGAAGTATATCTTTAATACTTTGTTGAGGTTTCCTGCACACGACAGTAGTGGCATGATCACCTCTATGATGTTTTTGTGAAATAATAATAGAAGGCAGATGATCTTTTTTTCTAAGTTGATAAGATGAAACGAGTATGGAGAACATGTGGAATGATGAAAGATATAGTCGGAGTATTGCTACTTTCAACCACAGTATAGCCCAACTTCAAGTAAAAATCTCCCCCCCCCCCCAATCCCTGATTTTGTTCACCAGAAGTGTTATTATGGATTCAGGCCTGACAGGGACTGGAACCCAGAATGCCTGTGTGACAGGCAGAGGGTCTAGCTTGGACGGATCACAATATTTTTGTTCCTGCACAAATATTGACAACTGAAATGTGACCAGCAAAATATAAGGTTTACCAATATTAACTCATCAGACACACTTTCCATAGCACACATAATCATTCTACATAAAAAAATTACTTTTACAAAAAATGTATGTTACAACTTTTTTCTCGCAGAATGAAAACAAAGAAATACATTTTCCGTTATTGCTGCTATATAGTAATATTCTAATTTAGACTGGCAATAGCATATGTGCCACTGAAGACAGACAATTTCAACGCTTACTATGAAATGTTTTTTGTGGATATGACTTCATATTAAGAAGGAACTAGCATCCTAGAATCAGGTTACAGAGAATGTATTAATTTCTTTCTCTGAAGTTTTGTTATTTAGTTCCTGTAACAATTAGAAGATTACAGTGCTAACAACAGAAAATCGAAAGAATTTAGGATCCAAATTTAAATGATTTTCTTTTTTTTTCTTCCACTTGTTCATGGAATATACAGAGTGGATGGTAACTTCTGCACCAAAATGGAACTGGTAATAGATCATAAGGAGAGATTTGAAAAATCGAAATAAGTTTTTTCTCCAACATTCACTGTTTTAGAGGAAATCGTTATGTTTTATGAAGCATTTGGCAACATCACGACTGCTGCAATAACTCTAAACAAGTGCGGCCCCTTCCCCTCTGCTGTACTCAGTCGGTAATATGCGACAGTGTGTTGCATTGCAAGATTTATTTCAATGATTTTTCGCTATTATTCAGTTTAAATTCAAGGCTACACGGTTTAATTTGCAAAAAAAAAATAAAATAAAATAAAGACATTAACTGTTCAGATTAATTTTACCTATCTTCTTGTACAGCAATCAGCCATTTCTCTCGGGCCATTACCCCAAACATTGGGCAAAGACTATTTTTTTCCTGCTTAACGGTACTTCATCGAAGAAAAAGTGTAATAAAAGTTTTGTCATATTTAATATGTAGAATCACCTCTGCAGAGGTGCAGAGGTTACCATCCACTCTGTGTACCTAAGCTATTATCGCCTATTTCAAATTCACCCCACAGATTATGTATTACAAAATTGCAGCTTACCACAATGTGTGCATTTTCATCCCAAGGTGCATTTAGAGGCCCGACTTTTGAACAGGATATTTGTTCAAACCTCCTCAAGAGTGGAATCAATGGTGCGCTGGTACCAGATGACACGACCCTGGCAATAAACAGAAATACATGTATACAAAACCTATGATTAATTTCATTACTTCCAAACAGTAACAGCAAATATTCATGGCAGGTACCAACCTATTATCCACCTGGTATTTTCCTCTATCCCATAAATTAAGAAGTAAAAGAACAGCGTCCAGTATATTGTTTAGGGCACCTCTTTGAACTGCAAGCTCAAGCAGTAAACAGAGTGCTGTGTGCTGATCACCAACAGGAACTTCACACCAACTCCGTCCACTGTTCATATCCCTGGGGAACAGAATGGCAGAATGAAAACATGACAAATTTTAGATATCAACAAACATGGAATACAAAATTCGGTCTAAGAAATAGCAGCGAGGAGTAATGGACATTATGCGAGATTAGTCAAAGACAAATTGAAAATCAACGGTGATATATTTTATGTAGAATTTTGTAAGAAAAGTATGAATAAGTCGGAAATAGGTGAGAATATAAACGAAAGAAAAAGAACAGAGATAAAGGAGAAAGTAAGGGGTATAGTGAATAAAAACTCACTTGAAAAGTAAGGGTGAAGTTGTGGAAGACAAGAAGTCAAGAATACAAGAGAATGCAGAGAAAGGATTTCTGCTGAAGGCGTCGGATGAGAGAGCAGCGATCCCACATGTGTCGTCGACAGCAGAAAGAAGCAGAGGGAGTGACGTCAAGATCAGATTAGGGAACCAGGATAGTGGAGGAGATAGTAGAGACTTCCGTGATGTCAGCAGATGATATCATGAAGCTGTAGATCAGCTGATGAAGAAATATGAGTCCAGGGAAGAAGATAGTGGGGGAAAAAGGAGGGGTGGTGAAAAGAAAGGGAAGTTTAGAGAATGTGAATCGAGCAAGTAGTGAGAAAAGAGTGTGCATTAGTAAAGAAAAGTCAGTATATAATCTAAGAAAATGGTGTGTTAGTGGGAGAAAAAAATAGCAGAAGAATCTATATAGTAAAAATATGAAGATGAATGAGTGAATAATAATATAATAGATTATCGTGTATCCAGTGAAGGAAGTGGGGAAAACACCAGAGGCGGTATGCTACTCCAAGATTTTCCCCTGGCATACCTCGATATAAAAAGTCATATCCCCTCCCTTACAACATACATATATATGACGTATACAATAAATTGTTTCATGCTATCAGTAACGTGAATCTTTGAAGCTTATGCAACACATTAAATTTCTTAATATAATAATTTCAAGTTACTTGCTAGATTATTTTGCAATGTCCATTGAGACATCATTTAAAATAATGTTAAAGCTTCAAAGTGCCTTACTTAATTATAAATAAAAAGCGCAACAACAAAAATGACACAGTCACTAAATTGGCAACAATGGCTACCACAAGCTACAGAGCACAGCCTTCTATACTTAAAATACTAACATTGTAAGCATTCCAGGGGTTGACTTATCAAAATAAACGTGTCTAAATTATATGTTGAATACAGTTCCTGAAGGCTGTGGTTTAGTAGCTTACTCTTTGTTGTGAAAAAATGTATATAAACAAATTTTTACTGATCACATTTTTTCATAACGGTACGTCATTTTTCACTAACGGTATGTCTTCTAGCCATAGAAACCAGTGGCGGTATTCCATACCATCGCATACAGTCTCACTTCCCTCACTGAGTGTATCATATATTATAATAATAAGGTAAGAATACGTAAGATAAGGAATTAAAGAGTATGTTAGTAGGGATTAGGAAGTAATAAATTAGGGGGGAAAGAAAATAGGGGCTAGAGAACGTGGAATTTATAACCAAATTAATTAATTTATATCAATAAGTAATGCAAGAAAGAACTTGAAGTTAAATGAAGTAGGTGAAAATTAGAATAAGATAGGAGAAGTATGATACTGAGTGGTATAAAGTTTAGGGAGTAATAACTGAAATGAATGGACACGTAAAGACCTAATCAAGAGCATGCATCAGTCACTAAACATCTTAATGTATAATGTTGTAAACAGTGTAAGATCGGGACTGCTGGCCAGAATACAGGAATGTGAAGGGACAGCAAGACCGAATATGTTGGGTACCGGTAATTATAAATCATATTCATAAAAATACGGTTGTGATTGACAATGCGTGAGCAAACTTGCATGTGTGGAGGCTCAGCATTACCTTGCTCAATCACAATCCATGACCAAGTATGGCGCAAGGAAGGGATCAACCACTCAGCATTGTTACAGTTCTTATTGGATGTATGCCTGCATTCCACATCCAGTTCCAAATGCAGTGCTCTGTTTCGTTCAGAGTTCAGCAAAGTAAAACATTAAATGACTAAGTTTTATAATATATACTCATATCATACAATTATTTCAGCAGTTATCCAAAGGCAGTGAAAACAGTGATAGTGAGAAATCTAGTTTTCACAAACCACGAATTTGCGAAATATGGTTTTTCAGCAGATAAAAGAACAAAATTTATGTTTCAAGCTCTTTCAGGCCAAAATATCGCAGTTTAAACTCGCAAAATAACGCGAAATTTTGTGTATACACTTAAATTTTTATTATTAGCATGAATTTAATCGAAATCAGTGTTTTTAAAAACGAATTTTTTAATGAAATTTTAGTTTGAAGTGCCCAAAAGATATATTTATTGGAAATTACATAAATATATGCATAAATGAATAAAATAAGCATTGATAAAGCTGATACAATCAAAAAGTCATATTTTTTAAATGCGAAATAACACCAAATTTGTGTTTTCTATACGAAACAACTCCGAAATCAACCAAACTTTTATTTCGGAATATGTATGGTAAGACTTTCCTGTGTTAAATTTCAACGTACCTCGTTTACATGTTTCAAATGTAACACCTGCAACAACTTCTACATAGGACAGACAGGCAGATCGTTTCAAACACGTTACAAAGAACACATCACAGCCATAACAAAATTACAAAACACCTCCACATATGCAGAACACATCACAAATGCTAACCACACCCACAGAGACCAACACAGACATGGAAATACTACACATCCAACCAAAAAGCCAGAAACTAAACACACTAGAACAATATGAAATATACAGACACACAAAAACACACTCCAACGAATTTCTCACCACACAACTCAACTTCAAAACACACACACTCTTTGACTCTACACTAAACCACAGGAACACACCCCACAGGAAACAGAACAAGTGACGCCAAGATCAACAACGACCAGTTCTGAAGATGACCCATAAATAGGTCGAAACATGTAAACGAGGTACGTTGAAATTTAACATAGGAAAGTCTTACCATACATATTCCGAAGTGATACAGTGTTAAAAGTTGTGTAATCAAGATGTATAAACTTTTATACCGAAAATTTAAGATTTTTATTTATCGTAAAATAAGATCCCTCGTGACAATGATAAAGATTATGGTTTAGATGTTGCATAATTACAGATTGATGCTCTTGCACCACAAGGCAAGTAACATTAGTCACAACCTTGTTTCTCATGCACTTTATAAGTTATGCATACACATCTTCCTCTCCACTTCCTTATCATTTAAATTACTATATTGCTGCTATCATGTAATGTCAAAGAAAAAATAAATACCAGAGCGTTACTCACCCAAGTACAACTTGTCTTAGAAATTTGTCAGATCTTTCAACTACTTCAAGCCACACAGGAGAGACTGAGCTTTCATCAAACAATGTTGCTTCAGGAAGAGACTGCAATGCTTCCAGAGATTCCGTAAGTAATTCACTACACAAATCAGCATCTTCACCTTGAGGAGGAAAAACCAGAGATGATAACAAGCAACACAAAATTTTTAGTTAGATTTACTACACATTTTCTTCTATTTAAATTTTTATTTAGGAACTTCATAACGTTTTTGTTACTTAATCCTTTTGTTTAGAAGTACCAGAACGTTCTTTCCTACTGATCATTTTTTAAATAAATTATAATGAGAAAGGTCAGTAAGAAAAATATGAGTACCCAAAAAAAAAATCTGTACCAACACTGTCGCTGTGCACCATAAATTGAGGACCATTTTTGCAAAACTTGCTAACTGCGAAATTGAGATTTTGGTGGATTCGTTAACATAAAGCAGACCTCTACTTACTTACTGGCTTTTAAGGAACCCGGAGGTTCATTGCCGTCCTCACATAAGCCCGCTACTGGTCCCTATCCTGAGCAAGATGAATCCAGTCTCTACCATCGTATCCCACCTCCCTCAAATCCATTTTAATATTATCTCCCATCTACGTCTCGGCCTCCCCAAAGGTCTTTTTACCTCTGGCCTCCCAACTAACACTCTATATGCATTTCTGGATTCACCCATACGTGCTACATGTCCTGCCCATCTCAAACGTCTGGATTTAATTTTCCTAATTATGTCAGGTGAAGGATACAATGCGTGCAGCTCTGCATTGTGTAACTTTCTCCATTCTCTTGTAACTTCATCCCTCTTAGCCCCAAATATTTTCCTAAGAACCTTATTCTCAAAAACCCTCAATCTCTGTTCCTCTCTCAAAGTGAGAGTCCAAGTTTCACACCCATACAGAACAACCGGTAATATAGCTGTTTTATAAATTCTAACTTTCAGATTTTTGACAGCACACTAGATGACAAAAGCTTCTCAACCGAATAATAACAGGCATTTCCCATATTTATTCTGCGTTTATGTTCAACAATATCGACTTCAGTGGAAAAAACATGTCGAAAGGATGGATCGCACTAGATGGCCTAAACAGATTCTTACTTATGTACCAAGAGGAAAGAGGAAATTGGGAAGACCACGAAAGCGCTGGCATGAGACCGTAACAGATCCTGTAGGGTCTAATACGTGAGGGATATGATGATGATGATTCTGCGTTTAATTTCCTCCCGAGTGTCATTTATATTTGCAGGCCTCTACACGATGTTAAAGTTATCTTAATGAAATTGAATTATTTCTCTTCATTATAGTGTGTCAAAGTGTGATGGTTGCAAATATAACCTATTTGTCTCCATTCAGTTTTTTGTCTCTCCTGTAAAATTTAGTTTTTTTCAGTTAGCAAGTTTTGCAAAAACGGTCCTCAATTCCACTTGGATTTCCAGCACTTTTTTTTACTTGTATCTAACAGCAAGCTTGAGTACCAAAATTTAATTTACGATTTTCTTTAACACCGCACATATTTCTGCCTACTTTTTGGCGATTAAGGTTGGGACATCCATTAGGTCGAATTCTATTATTCCTGCATGATAACAGGATGACATATGAGTATGGAAATAGGCAGGATAGGTGAAGATAAAGATGAAGATGACGATGATGATAATGGTGAAAGGAACCCAGAATCTGACATCGAAAGTTACCCGTATTTTCTCTTGACAGATTGAGGGAAAACCTCGGATAAAACCTCAACTAGGCAAGCTGTCCCAACCAGGATTCGATCCCAAGCCTGCTAGTTTCGTAGTCAGACACACTGACCACTACTCCAAAGCGGTGGACATTTTCATGATCATGAAATAATGACTAAGCTATATTACTATTATTACAAAATACTGTAGATGATCATTTGTCTAAAACTGGCAACACACAAACTTTCTTTATTTACGTAGATTGCTGTATTTTCACACTCCTCCATTAGACTGAACTGCGATAAGAAATCTCCATACCTTAGTGAAAAATATGGCATTTCAGTTTACAACTGGGATGTTACAGGCTTACTATTTGGAGCGAGGGTTGTTTACCAAAATTTACATGTAATATCCTTAAATCTTTTAAAATTCCCTTTTATGAGGTTCGGAAGATTGTGATGGAAATTCTGAAGGCCTCTCTTCAAATTCTACACTATCATTGTTAACACATACATTTTTGTTTTAATGTACAAACTGAATAATTATTTTACTCGTTTCATTTCCCTTTATCTTTTTATGTTTGTTAATTCTGGAGCCCAGTGGTCAAACTCACTTGAGGACGGATGATTTTAAATAAATCTTAGTAGTTACTCTGTACTATTTTGTACTCAACCAATATATCTGAATTACGTTATTATTTCCCTAAAGGCGCGTCTCCACTATTAAACATTTAACAACAACATGTTAAATATAACATGTTGAATTTAACATGTATATGGACATTTCAAGTCTCAATTGACTTAACATGTTAACTAAGTATGTTGAATTTAACACTTTTAACATGTTGGCGTATTTTCCAGCAGAAATGGAAAACATGTCAAGTCAATTCATTTGCTCGTGCAGCGTCGGTACAGTTCGGCAAAGTTCGTACAGTTTCCATAGCAACAACTATAAGTTCCGATTTTGTGGCGCATATCTTGATCATTTTTATACTATCATTGGTTCTTGGTGTTGGCTGTAAGTTGTTCGAAGACGAAGTAATGGAGTGGACGAAAGAAAATACATTAGAATAAAATTAATGCACTGATGGAAAGGCCTTTTTGTGGGTTGTGTCTGCAAAAGAATACACGGGCAAAAATAAGAAGGCCAACTGTTTTAGAGAACTGGAATTATTATTTAACTGTTCTCGAGAATACAATAGAGAGTTTTCGCACTCTTATCGTATGCTAAACGTTAATGCTATGTTGACGTCAGTAATGGTCGTATTTGGTGATGTATGTTAACGTTCGTAAAACTTCGGAAAGAATAATTATACGATATTACCCACTCCTTTAACATCTATCATGTCGTAGGTCCTATGACAATCAATCACGCTGTAATTTTTTTAATTGAGATGAAATGGCTGCTCTTAAATTGTGTATTTCTTTGATGTAACAGGAAGTATTTTTGCAGCACTGTAGTAAAATCGTGTTCTAACATTCTCAGAAAGTTTTTGAATCCAAATTGATACTGTATTCAACTTTAAGCTCGTTTAGAATGTATCCTGCATAGTGTCTTTTACTAAGATATTGCTGCATCCACATTCTCATTTTCTTCCTTTTCAAAGCCTTGTAACAAGCAATAGAGGCAATTACAAAAGTCATAGCATCTGAGTCCATTTTCCAAGGTTTGAAAATAAAACACTATCTATATTAAAATCTCATAGACTGTGGACTACGCAAAGAAAGTCAAGTTTAACATGTTTAACAGTGTGGACGAAGTGTTAAATGAAATTAGTATTAACATGTTCAATCAACAAGTTGGGATGTTAACGGTAAACAATTTAACATTTAACATGTTGTTGTTAAATGCTTAATAGTGGAGACGAGCCTTAAGCTAAACACTTTTAGTCAATCAACTTTTTTTTAAGTACGGTACATATTTACAAAATATAACTATCATCATCATCATCATCATCATCATCATCATCATCATCATCATCGTTCACTTCCGTTGTCCGTTATAATCATCATCATTATTTCATCAATATCTTTGAATATTTATGTAGTCATAGACTGTGGACTACGCAAAGAAAGTCAAGTTTAACATGTTTAACAGTGTGGACGAAGTGTTAAATGAAA
This sequence comes from Periplaneta americana, assembly GCA_025594305.2. Lineage (NCBI taxonomy): Eukaryota > Metazoa > Arthropoda > Insecta > Blattodea > Blattidae > Periplaneta > Periplaneta americana. Next base: position 33,402,848 of record JAJSOF020000037.1, read on the forward strand.
TTAGTATTAACATGTTCAATCAACAAGTTGGGATGTTAACGGTAAACAATTTAACATTTAACATGTTGTTGTTAAATGCTTAATAGTGGAGACGAGCCTTAAGCTAAACACTTGTAGTCAATCAACTTTTTTTTAAGTACGGTACATATTTACAAAATATAACTATCATCATCATCATCATCATCATTGTTCACTTCCGTTGTCCGTTATAATCATCATCATTATTTCATCAATATCTTTGAATATTTATGTAGTCATAGACTGTGGACTACGCAAAGAAAGTCAAGTTTAACATGTTTAACAGTGTGGACGAAGTGTTAAATGAAATTAGTATTAACATGTTCAATCAACAAGTTGGGATGTTAACGGTAAACAATTTAACATTTAACATGTTGTTGTTAAATGCTTAATAGTGGAGACGAGCCTTAAGCTAAACACTTGTAGTCAATCAACTTTTTTTTTTAAGTACGGTACATATTTACAAAATATAACTATCATCATCATCATCATCATCATCATCATCATCATTGTTCACTTCCGTTGTCCGTTATAATCATCATCATTATTTCATCAATATCTTTGAATATTTATGTAGTCATAGACTGTGGACTACGCAAAGAAAGTCAAGTTTAACATGTTTAACAGTGTGGACGAAGTGTTAAATGAAATTAGTATTAACATGTTCAATCAACAAGTTGGGATGTTAACGGTAAACAATTTAACATTTAACATGTTGTTGTTAAATGCTTAATAGTGGAGACGAGCCTTAAGCTAAACACTTGTAGTCAATCAACTTTTTTTTAAGTATGGTACATATTTACAAAATATCATCATCATCATCATCATTGTTCACTGTCCGTTGTCCGTTATAATCATCATCATTATTTCATCAATATCTTTGAATATTTATGTAGTCTCCCCCAGAAGAGAAATGTTATCTATGTTCTCCTTTAAAAAGACGTACAGAATAAAAGGTCAATTTAACTACTTAGTACTATACCTGATCTCCATGCTCTTCGTAGGAATGCAAACGAGAAATTAAGAGCTGCTCTACTACCAACTTTTGCAAGACTGATAGTTGCTTTCTCTGTCGTTTTAGTGCTAGAAAAAAAATATATATATTACAAATCATACTAATGTTACCACATTTTATTAATAGTGCAAATAATCTCCAAGTCTATTGGACTCTCTCAAATATTCAGTCAATTTAATGTTATGACTACTAATATTTTGCATGAAACAAAAAAGGAATGACGTTTATGCTCCTTGTAAATAAGATGCCCAGAATTACTTTTACTGTTTTATTCATGAAGAATTGCCCAACAGTTATCACAGTCTGACAAATTCCAGAATCGTAACATGTGTACTAGCTTTAATTGCATTGGTACTCTATATGTACGCTTACAAAAGTTGCTATCTTTGGAAATGTACGATTCAGAAATTTGAAACATATGTTTGTAATAAACTTCTCTTCTATTTACAATTTCGTGTTGAAAAAACCTACATGTTCTATTAAAATTGCATTCATTTTGCATACAGAAGTCTTTCAGATATTCTCCTTCTTCACAGAGCGCAATTCTGGATGCACACCAAGTGTTTAAAAACATACAGGGTGTTCGCAACTTAATGCCCAACAATGCAGGAGCATATTCCTTGATTCATTCTACAGCGATATTACCTAACATGTCCTAATCAAAAGTCTAATAATTTCCGAGTTACAAGAAATTATAAGTGGAACTTTGGACAACATTTTTGTAAGTAGTAAATGTGTCATTAAGGAAATAAAAGCAGAAGACATTGAGAAGTAATCTGTCATTTTATTACAAGTACAAACCCTACACAGATCTACTTACTTGGACGTGAAAACATCATTACAAACTTAACCAACACAGTCAGGTCTTCATAAGGTTCCATCAATTTGTTGCATTACAAGAGACAAAAAAAAAGTAAATAAATACAAAATTGCATTATACTGTACCAAACTAACAGGTGGGGCTCGAAATGCGTTCCTTGAGCATCCCTACACCAGACAATTCTACGTAATAGTGAATGCGTGGCGTTCGCAATAGTGGCGGGATGATGTCTGATGTGGTCTGCAGCACCATTGATGCTGATTAGTTGTGGATGGGCTATCGGCCAGTTACAGAGGAGGATTTCCGGGTTCTAGGTTCTGCACAAAATTATCATGGTATCTCGTAGTACGTGCCAAACTGTGGAATTATTAACTCCAAGGCGTGCAGCAATTCGCCGTGTACATATCAGTGGAGTTTCATTTATGATGTCAATAACTGCAGGCCTTAGGTCATCAATTCGGTCTGGTCGCACTTCTTCGTGTTGTACATGTAGTCTTGGGACATTTCCACGTTCAGCTAAATGGCGATATGTACGTGTAAATACTCCTGGATCTGGCTGTCTACGATCTGGAAACCGTATCCGATATTCTCGCAACATTACCGTCGCACAATCCATAAATGAACACAATATCAGCGTATTCTTGAAGAGAATACACGAACAGCATTTTCACGATCACCGGGCACTGATAGCCCCGCACGACAAACTGCACTGCGCACTGTTTACTGTCTCTAGTGGACGTTTTGCGATCGCTGCCTCACATAGTCTGACGTTCATAGTGCTTGGTGCCGCAAGAAGAGCAGGATATTCGCAAGCCATTAACTTCTTAACGCTTCAATTTAGTATAGGGTTATGCTAGGTAATATCGCTGTAGAATGAATCAAGGAATACACTCCTGCACTGTCGGGCATTAAGTTGCGAACACCCTGTATATGGTCAGCAGTTTAATGTACTAACCCTCATGCGAAATATTAGAAGTCACATCAAGTGAACCATCTATATAAACAATTTTTTTTTACCAATGCCACCAGGTTGTCTTTTCGACATTTCTGGTCTTCTCTCCTGGCTTTGGCTTAGTTGCAACCTACTTCTGAGGTTGGGGCGCCTGGAAGGCAGAGTTACATTACCCCAATGATATGATAGGATGAGTATGATTATGTGGTGCCAGGAGAGGTCTTAAATCTAAACTCAACCTAAATTCCAGACCACGGACAAACACAGAAATAATTCCCTTTAAGGGAAAATTCCTATGCTCTAACCAGGAATCGAACCCGGAACTATAGCCAGAAGCTCTGACCACTAGACCACGAGGCTGGTCGTATAAACAATATAAATTAAATAAATTAAATTTACACGAAAATCGTTCATGCTATTGAAATATGCCAGAGTGATAAATTATTCTTTATTAGATTTCCTATCAATATGGACAAAAATCACGATCCTACTCGCAATAGTTATCCAATAAGAGATTGTTAAACATTTTGGAAAAAAACTTTTCTGAAAAAAAAAAAACTGTAAACTTTCCACCAATATGATATAGTTTTTGTTACATATAACAGGAGCTATTCACTCTGGAAATCTGCAAGGCTATTTCACTTCCACTCTGTAAATATACTTACTACTAAATTTGTTATAGTACCAGTAGACTAAAATATATTCCTTACTCTTGTTTTCATAACGAACAGGACTATGTTAATTTCGCAAACCAATATGAATGTAAAAGTTTGCAAATGAGAAATGGGTGGTAAATTTTGGCTGAAAGAGTTTCAATCAGTAAGGTTTCTTTTACGTCATTTGAAATTATTCACAAAAAATTGTCTGTCCTCTCAGACTTCCTAAAATCCAATTAATTTGAAAAAAAAAAAGCATAAAACCAATTGCAAAAAATAGTACATATTAATTAAAAATCTTACCTTCTGTGATCCCCATTGGTTCCATTTAGTGTTGTTTTCATAAGAGGTCTACTATTTTCTGCTGGTAAGTGTCTTCCAAGAGCAACAAAATATCTCTGAGCAACCATCAACCTCTGTCTTAGTCTACAAGCTGAAAGTGTACTACTAGCGGCTTCATGGCATAAGACTTTTTGTTCATAGTTAAGTGATTTTATGCATGATTTGAGCTGTTCGATGGCTGGAAAATGTTCAAATTACCTCATAAGATTATTTTATAAAAATTAGCAAGTTTTAAATTAAAACTTACCTTTAACATCACAATCTGATACAGTGACACTATATTTCAGATACACATTAATTTCACATGGTAAATGCAAGAAGAAGCAAATGTTTCTGTAACTTTGAGAATAATTCTCTAAAACCTACTTCTACTATTGACAAATATTTAGTAAACTTCGAGACTACAGGCAACCCACGCACTCCGACTTACTAATTCAAACAGAATAATAACGAAATGTACCACATACCACAGACTGAGATCTAATTTCACTGAATAAGTTATATATTCCAAGTGTGACTTTTATAAACTGACAGATACATATACAATCATCAACCTCGCAAATTTCTAATGCAATAATTAACAACAGATCCCTATTAGAAACAACAACAACCAAATTTCTAGGCTTAAAAATCGATAATCTGTCAAATTGGAAAAATCATATTAAAGAAATTACCCCCAAACTAAATTCAGCTTGTTTTGCTATTAGATCTATGCAAAAGATAGTAAATATCAATACCTTAAAAACAATATACTTTGCATACTTCCACTCAGTAATGAGTTTTGGAATAATATTCTGGGGAAATTCCACAGATAGCAACAGTATATTGCTATTACAAAAAAGAGTAATTAGAATAATAGTAGGTGCAAAATCTAGGGAATCGTGTAGGACTATTTTCAAAAAACTACAAATAATGCCCATGGCTTGTCAGTATATCTTTTCATTAATAATCTTCCTCGTATGTAATCGTGAAAACTTTGTAACAAATTCAATAGTTCATAGCATAAATACACGTCAAAAAAATGACTTTCATACTCCACTGGCAAGTCTATCATGCTATCAAAAAGGAGTGCGTTATATGGCAGTAAACATTTTTAATAGCCTCCCTGTCGATATAAAAAATGAAACTCAAAACATAAGATTATTTAGGGCCAAATTAAAGAAGTACCTAATTTCTCACGCCTTCTATTCTGTAGGTGAATTCATGACATTCAATAACACTTCACAAAATTGATACTAAAACTATGTGTTGTACTAGTAGATTATATTGTAAATCTCGTCTGTATATATTTCATCTAGACTGTGACTATAAATTAAAGGTGCTATTCATAGACATTTCGCAGCACGCGCTATGAGCGTACTAAGCTAGCCCCAGCTATCCACTGGTTACTTGTACAGAATTCAAATCATATCCTATCGCTAACACTGGTTTATGAATACGAAAAACGCTTATCATCCACCGCTAAAAATGTCTATGAATATGGCCCTAAGACTTTATAATAGTATTAAGTTTTTTGACTTGTTCCATATTCTAGCTGTAAAGCAATGTATGAATACCATGGAATGTTAATAAATACAATACAATACAATACAATAATTATAATGAGATCTTAAATGTCTATCTGAAGATAACTGCAAGAAAGTTACACTACCAATTAATATAAATATTGTCTAAAAACCTGCACACTGTGGAATTACATTAGGACAATTTCTGCATACTTCTCGACTACATTCCAAATAACTGACCAAAACATGAAAGGAGTGAACACATTCAAATATTACAAAAATTGCTCAATACAGAAATAAAAGCAAGCCCATAGAAAGAAAGGGACAGTCAGGAAGTAGACAATTGGTGAGAAGATAAAAAAAAAAGTAATCGCCATGAAGTTCACACATACTTTCCCTTGAGACTGTGTTATCAAATTTTATTTGTTGAAGTCTAAGTATGTAGATTTAATAAATCTTTTCACAGAGTAATACATAGATTTAAAAAGTAAAATTTCCAGTACATCTATTACAGGAAAAGAAGAAGAAAGTCTGGAGAAAAAAGGAAATATGTAATAGAAGAAAATAAAGAACAAAGGAAAAGAAGAAATATTACGTAAACATACATTTAAAAAAATTTTCACTGGTAAGCCATTAATACAAAATACATTTTAAGAACGAATATAAAAAATGAATTCGGTTTTAAAACATACATGGCTGTGGTCCCCACACCCAGCTGTCTAACTGTGGCTGTGAAGGTGCGGGATCTGCACATTTAATTTCCACTCGAGCTGCCTCTTCCCGATCAAGTCGCTGGCAAGGATTGCAATTGCAACCAGTCTGTGGTCCACATATTCCATCACAACATGGACAAGTGAGAACTCGCAGGCCACAATAATAATGGCCACTCTCTCCTGCAAATTATACACAACTCATCACTTCTAACTACTTTCATACATGAGCTCCCCACTAACATAATTTGAAAGTTTGAATAACCTTATGTTCCCTAGACTTTAATCACAGAAAGTCACTTCGTAATAAAATCAATGCTCCTATGATAACATGTTACTTTAAGTTAGTCTGTACACACTACCAGGTTTTTTCGGAGGAGAAAAAGAGAGAGGAGGAGGGGGAAATGGTAGTGGTGCTAGAGAAGAAGGTAAATCTAACAGTTGTGATGGTGGAAAAGGTGATTACAGTGACCGAATTGTTCCTACACTGTTGGACTCCGAAGTTACCTATTTGAACCTATTCTTGTCAAAATACACAGTTTCTCAGTATTTCCATGTAAACTCTCGTTGCCCCCAGGAATTGTACATGATGAATCCTGAATATGATCTGAATCATATACGTTTAATTATTAATAACTGTGTCGGCAAAATATTGATCTACCTCTAAATCATTATTGGATCAATTATTTTCATTAGTTTCTTTATTATTTACTTCCGTCATACAGAGATTTATTTTAGCGAAGAAATCTGAGTCACTTGCACAAAAAGATGTAGACATGTTGGTCAATACATATTGTTGTCCAGTGTGCCTTCACATTCCATAAGAGACAGGAACAAATAATAAGAAAGCAAATAAATAAACGAAAAACAACATTATACCGCTCACTTACAATGTACTTAGCACAAAATCAAAATTTACTCAGATTTCGCACTTCACAAAAGTTCTGTCAATCATAAGAACAATGAATATGTCAACTACAGTAGACCCTCGATTTAACGGACTACAGAGTGTCCGTTAAATCCGAAAGTCCGTTAAATCGCGAATTTTTTAAGAGTAATATTTTATAATGCAACACTGAAATTTTAACACTACATTACAGTATAATGTATTACTATTTTAATATGAAACACTATAGGCTACAATATTAGGGTCCGATTATAAACACAGTACAGTAATAAAAATCACTTTACAGACAGTTTTAGTGATAACAAAAATTCTTATGTTAGTCACTGATGGTCCAAAAGAATATGCAAATACTTATTTATTGGTAGAAGATTGCTGTGAACTAGTAGGCTGAATGAAGAAAGCATCAATCTTATATGCGATCAAATTTTGCATGTGGGAAATACACGTAGTCTAGAAATAGAGATTTTAAATCAAATTTGGCGCGTATTTGTTGGGAAATAGTTTAGAATAGAGATTTAAAAATATGTCTGTTAAATCCGAAGTCCATTGAATCGAAGTCCGTTAAATCGAGGGTCTACTGTATTAGCAAAATACTGGTTCAATTCAGATGCAAATCTAGCATAAAATTATGTCCATCCATAGTCCATAAAATAAGATATATAGGGTATTTCAAAAAGTCAGTTCAAACATTAAACTGCTATAAATATTATAATATTTAAGATAGGGAAAAAAAAAAACACTTTCCAACAATGTGGCCTCCGCGATCTCCAGATTTCAATCCGGCCGACTTTTGGTTGTGGGGTTATCTTAAAGAACGAGTTTTCCTAACACATCCAACAACCCTACTGCAACTGAAAATGCCATCTCGCAAGAAATTGCCAATATTCCAAGACATTATCTGCAAAATGCTGTGCATGGTGTCGCAGACAGAATGCCGTACGTTGAACAAGAGAACGGCAGACATCTTTTAATGTTTTGTAAACTCCGTTGTTTGCCCAACACTGTGATGTTTTTGTTTTTTTCCCTATCTCAAATATTATAATATTTATAGCGGTTTAATGTTTGAATTGACTTTTGAAATACTCTATATAATATTGTGACAGCGACGTGAGATTCGAACTCACGACCAGCGTCCCGCAAGAGAGAAGATCGCGCGGAGCACTTTGGGATGGCGCGCGGGCTTCACGGGAAAAGGGGAAAGGGTCCTACACACGAGGGAAGGCTGCGCGCGCAGCTGCTACTTAACGCAGTGAATGTGGAACGACCTTCCCGACGATTCCAGAAGTCTGTCGATGTGGAGATATCGAGATAATTCTCTACACACCTGTAGAAAATTCTCGCAACTATGATTTTGCTATAAAAGAAGAAGCGCCAGTGAACTAGAGCAGAGTTTCGAGTTTTCAGTTATTCAGTCAGTGAGTAAGCCAGAGCAAGCAAGCCAGACTTGTGTGCCGGAGTTCGACTCGAGTGTGCGTCCGCATCTGCGTCAGCATCCGAAGGCCTGAGTTCGAGTGCAGTGGACCGCAGTTGGAGGGACCCGAGTTCGAGTACAGTGAACTGTCTCTGAAGGTCTGTGGTTCGAGATACCGTGAACTCGAGTGACTGAGATAGAAGAACTGTGAACTGAGAACTGGTAGTTCTGATTTGTAAATAGTGCTTTGTAAATATTAGTTAAGATTAACAGTACATTGTTGTGCGTAATAGTCCAAGTAAATTGTCATTGTCGTCGGTGGAGTGCTATAACGAATACTGTGTTGAGTGAAGATCCAATTGTTGACGAGAGCGTTTAAGGTGAATTGTAGAAAGTAATTATTGTTGTGACGAATAAATTACATTGTTGTTACTAATAAAAATCACAATATCATTACTAGAAATACCAGTCAAAGACAACAATGGGTTATCAGGCAGTGATTGATAAATTGTGAACACATGAGTCTCGTATCCATTAGAAATACTATATAGAGACCAACAAAAATCACCCATATACTGTATGTGACAATTTATCAAATAACCTCACAAAAGTGATACTGGAAACTACAGTCACACATTTTCGTACTTTTAACAGTGCCATTTGTCAAGTGAAAGTAAGAACTTGCAGCAGTCTCAGAGACTGATATTTCAATTTCAGAGTTAAACTTCGGGAGAAACTAATTCAGATTTCAATACTATTCCATTAACTGTCCCATTCTGCTTTAGAAGGGGTACCATCCAGTGCATTATTAATGCCACACTTCTTAAATAAAATTTAACCACTGACTCAGTTTTCACTGCATCCCATGAAGGTTTAACCCTGTCACAAACTCAGTATCGGCTTATGAGATGCACCCTGCTTTCAGACTCATTTTTAAAGAAAAAAGTTAGTCTTGTATGCCAGTAAATACAGCACTAATGAAATACATTTCCATCTCTTTGGAGATACCTTTATGGGCTGTAATTCCAACAGAATTCAATAAACCATCACTAAAAGATCCAGTGAGCTCGCCATCTTTGACCATCTCATTCCACAATTGAGCAAGGCCATCAGTACTAAGTGCCTGCTGCAAATCTGTCTTGAGCCATTTTCCATCCAGGCGGCTTTGTGTACGTACGACAATGTCAAGTTGACCACTCATAATGAGAACTAGGCTTTAAAACCTGAAATGAAGACGACGGTGCTCATCTCTGAAAATAAACAACAACAGATATATTGTACTCCCAAAATACTATCACTTCATAAGTGTAGTAATAATTTAAATAAAATAAATTATTGTTCCCAGTAAATTTATAAAACTAATAGATCCCTAATAATAATGCAAAAATAAGTTAAATTGAAGGAAAAAAAAACACGCGCGCGCGCACGCACGCACGCACGCACACACACACACACACACCTGCACGCGCCACCCTCCCACAGAGCTGAAAATCCGGGTTCGAGTCCCAGTGCCAGAGATAATTTTTCTCTGCTCCAACCATCCTTTATCATATGGTAATGCAGAGTTCCTGCACGGATATATCATACATACATCATAAATCACAATAATATTTATTGACATTGTCGAAATTTGTATGTACTTACTTACTTATTGGCTTTTAAGGAACCCGGAGGTTCATTGCCGCCCTCACATAAGCCAGCCATTGATCACTATCCTGAGCAAGATTAATCCAGTCTCTACCATCATATCCCACCTCCCTCAAATCCATTTTAATATTATCTTCCCATCTACGTCTCGGCCTCCCCAAAGGTCTTTTTCCCCGCCGGCCTCCCAACTAACACTCTATATGCATTTCTGGATTCGCCCATACGTGCTACATGCCCTGCCCATCTCTGGATTTAATGTTCCTAATTATATCAGGTGAAGAATACAATGCGTGCAGCTCTGCATTGTGTAACTTTCTCCATTCTCCTGTAACTTCATCCCTCTTAGCCCCAAATATTTTCCTAAGAACCTTATTCTCAAACACTCTTAATCTCTGTTCCTCTCTCAAAGTGAGAGTCCAAGCTTCACAACCATATAGAACAACCGGTAATATAACTGTTTTATAAATTCTAACTTTCAGATTTTTTGACAGCAAACTAGATGACAAAAGGTTTTCAACCGAATAATAACACGCATTTCCCATATTTATTCTGCGTTTAATTTCCTCCTGAGTGTCATTTATATTTGTTACTGTTGCTCCAAGATATTTGAATTTTTCCACCTCTTCGAAGGATAAATCTCCAATTTTTATATTTCCATTTCCATTTTGAATGACATAATAAAACTGCCTTATGGAAACATTTAATACATAGACCCAGAAACAAAATTTGGGTCAACTAATTTTACTAAGTTCCAGATATAATGCATTGCGCATGTGCAGTAAACAAGAGCACCTGAATGTATGCTACTTGTGAACAATCTTGTGAAGCTTGTTGCCTAGAGGAGAACTGCTACAAAGACTCGACTCATTTTTAAATTCCGTACCTGTACAAATATTAATAATTTTTCACAATTTCATACATATATTATTTCATGAACTTCCAAAGCTGGTATCCTGGCAAGGTGAATTCCTAAATCTTACTGCTTTAGGTGTATCACCACTGTTACCGATCGTGAAGTACGGTACATAGTTTCAGTCTTTTCCCCGTTTATTTTCAGTTTATTAATTCAGCTCTCTTCAGCATAATATTTTCTTTGTTCTTTACCTTATCAATATTCCTACCAAGGGTGGTGAGGAAGGCTGTATCATCAGCATACAATACTGATATGCCCAGAACACATCATTAATACAAAAGTCCATACCTGTAGAGTAATGGTTAGCATGTCTGGCCGCGAAACCAGGTGGCCCGGGTTCGATTCCTAGTCAGGGCAAGTTACCTGGTTGAGGTTTTTTCCGGGGTTTTCCCTCAACCCAATATGAGCATGCTGGTGCTGGATCCTGGACTCATTTCACCGGCATTATCACCTTTAGCTCATTCAGACGCTAAATAACCTCAGATGTTGATACAGCGTCGTAAAATAACTCAATTAAATAAAAAATAAAAATTAATACAAGAAGACAAAAAGAAGTGGCTCTAAAATTGAACCCTGACAGATCGATTCGAGATTCGAACTTTACAATGGTATGGACACATTAAACGAATGCTGCAGGAGAGCTGGCCAAAAATGGTGTTTAATTGGTTACCACTGGGTCGTAAAAAGAGAGGATGCCCACAACTGACTTGGAGAGGAGGCATAAGAGGAGTGAAAGGATCCAGAGGATTGAGGATTTACAGGAAGATCGCCAGAACTGGAGACAGGGTTTACAAGACAACTGCTACGAAGTGGAGAAGCCTTCAAAAGTAAGGAACTCCAGATTTAATCATTTAAATTAGATGCTTTATCCCCTACAAGAACCTATTTTCCTGTTTGTACATAAGAGATCATCAATTTCAATTCCGTATTTTTTACAGCATAAGAAAGAAATTTTTAAGTATTACACTATGAGAAATTGTATCAAATGCTTTGCTTAAATCTACAACAGCAGTTCCTACAGTAGTCTTGTCTTCAAATTCCTCTAATACTGTGCTATTACTCATTCAATTGTCTTCACTGTGGAGAGGCAAGGAGAAAACCCAAGCTAAGGAGTGTTAATAAAGGTCATTTGCCTGAAAGTGTTCCATACAACTGCTCCAGTATGCAGGTCTCTACAAGTGTTCCTTACTCCGGCTGCATTGTATTCTACGGAGGTAACAACATACATGTGAACTGTTTCTGATAATTTTAGTATCTTTAAGCCAGCGGTACTCATTATGTGGTCCGCATGCTGCATGTGGCCCTCAAGGGTATTTATTGTGGCTCTTGGAATAATTTTACTTTCATTACATTTACATCTGAATTCTAAAATCTAAATTCTAAGTATAAATGTATCTTTATTGAAATTCTACAAAACTTTGGATATCCCTGTATCATTCCTAGCAGTGCAATGCAGTAGCGCACGTGTTCAACAATGCAATGTATTAAATTTCTATTTATTTATTGGGTTATTTTACGACGCTGTATCAACATCTAGGTTATTTAGTGTCTGAATGAAATGAAAGTGACAATGCCGGTGAAATGAGTCCAGGGTCCAGCACCGAAAGTTACCCAGCATTTGCTCGTATTTGGTTGAGGGAAAACCCCGGAAAAAACCTCAACCAGGTAACTTGCCCCGACCGGGATTCGAACCCGGGCCACCTGGTTTCGCGGCCAGACGCGCTGACCGTTACTCCACAGGTATGGACTTAAATTTCTATGTTCAGTCTTATTGCTTTTGATGAGATGTAGGTTTGAATAATTTAAAGGGAAAAATTGTTTCAGAGCCATGAAAGCATTTGTGGACAAGGAAATAGAGCACCATGTTTTCTTGGCTTCAACGTTACAATGAGATGATGTGGTCGGCACCACATTCCTAGTGTCTTTTACTCCTGAAAAAGACTTGCTATCCACTTTGATAGGAGGTTGAGTGAACCTAAGGGCCATTCTGAAAGTTTGGCAATAAGAAAATCCCACCCACCACCCAGGATACCCCAAATTGGCGTCAGTCTTAAATTTTATCAGGAGGATATAACAAACTTGGAACTACAGCAATTGTATCTATATATTCACAACTTACTAGACCTATAAATATGGGTACAATAGGCCTACAATTTTTATACCTCCTCGTTATAAATTCCTCGCTCTTCTACATCTTTTCCCTAAACTTTTAGCTGCTATTGCATAGAACATAGAGGTAATTCTATAGACTGTGGGTCCTGTATTTGAATATTTCTTGCACCCACAAGAACAGCAGCCCCCACCATCCGTGATACACATGCGCCGGTTTGGAGGGGACTTAAGTTATGTGAACTTCGCACACGCGAGAGCTAAGAAGAGTCCACTACAACTTGTAGAAGGGATGTAACCTACTTAATCCTCTCTGTTCTTTGGTCCAGGGCAATGTATATGAATGTCATAAAGGTAGGCCTACCGGTACGTTATTTCTTTAATTTATGCTGCAAATTGTCAACTGATTCTCGACAAAGAATGCATACACCCTTGACCAAATAATCGAAAACATAAGATGACGTTAGTAAGGGACCCATGTTCTAAAAGACTGCCACCAATCCCCTCTAAATCGGCACATGAGCATCACGAACAAAGATTCTGCTCTTCTTGTAGGTGCAAGAAGTACGTAAGAATGGGACCTAGGTTCCACAGGATTGTCGAACATAACTTCAATACGGCTACGCTAGAGCACAGAAAGTTCAGATGATTTCGGGAGTGAAAATAGTCGAGTTTATATGAGATTTTTTTTTTCTGATAAAGTTTAATATTTAAGATGCTATACTTACCCCATTACCTCCTGTGGTGCCATGTCTGATACCACACTTGTGACAGTTGGCTAAACAACAACAAAAGAACTTCGGTGAGCCATTGTAGTATTTTCGTAAAAGACTAGTATTTTCCCTAGACCAAGAATACAACAAAATCACCTGGTCTTCCCGTGCGCTAGTTCCTCCATAAATACTAATATTGTACCTAAATACAAATTTTAAGTAAGTCGGTTTTAGCTGAACAAGAATAAATTTGGTTATGTTTATAATAGGCCCTACTGTCAGTTGCTAAAGTTGATGATCGTACCGCAGACGACGCACGTTACAGAAAACGTTTACATGAGCAATAAAATTAGTACTTCAATACAAACAAAAATCTAATTGAGTACTACATTGAATTCTATAATTTCAGAAAGCCTGCCCATTATGAGAAGGCCAACACATCTCGTAAACTTCAATGTTATCTGCAAATTACACAATTATGTAAGCTTACAAAAGAAACAAATCAATGATACAATAATACTTACAAAGCAAAACGCAGTTTGTAAATTAATAATAATTGAATCATTATAATATTTAACACGTATTTCGACAGGAGCGCCAAGAAAACCCGTCATAAAACAGTCCAACAATCTGTGAAGTCGATAAGCACACAGCTGACAAATGACATTTCCACTTCGGTTTACGCACAGGATTCATGCCGGTTTTCATCATAGTTCGTGCACTGTACCCGAGATGCCTCTTCCAGCTCTGTCGACACCACAGTGTCGTTAACCATGAGTATGTCGATATTCGCCTGAAAAACCTAAACGCGTGGTAATAAAAATTATGGGACTTTTGAAAGTTATTGAGGCGGAAAATAAAATAATAAGGATAATATAATTTTATAAAAAAATAGTGGATACTGTAAATTTTAGCGAACTGCCAAGTGACGTTTCGTCTCTTAAAACAATTAGAAAATTAATTTCCTTTGTCGTGAAATCAGGGCCCACCGATCCAGAGTTGCGCTCGGGCGTGGGTTCGGTTCCTGTTTGGGCTGAATACTTGATTGGGTTTTTCCGAGGTTTTCCCCAACCGTAAGGCGAATCCTCGGCCTCATATTACTAAATACGATTACTCTATCACAAATCCCATTGACGCTAAATAACCCAGTAGTTGATACAGCGCCGTTAAATAACCAACTAAAAAAAGAAGATACCGAGTATTGTCTCCCCCTGGAGAATTTGGTATCCTCTGCTGAAATTGTATTAATTTATTCCGTTTAGGTACCTAACATGGTTTCCGTGCTTTATATGTTACTAATGTAGCTAATCGGCTATGTATGCAATGAAGGGGGAAAGAAACTGGTTCCCCTCTACCTGGCCTAGTTGTCTCATGAGTGATGCCTTGTTGGTGTCACTTGTGGGGTGCAGACCTGTCTTCGGACAGTTGACTAATAGCTCTTTATCAGGGGTGTATTTTGCGGGCTACCGGCGGTAGCCCAAGGAAATTACAAAAGAAAAAGTTTATAATATAACATAATGTAATAATTTTGTATTATTAGTTTTACCATAGTAATTAAAATTAAAGTAATTGTTAGATATATTTTGTGTAATAATAGGGTCAGCGGTAGCCCAAACCCTTTAACCAGTATACGCCACTGCTCTTTATTGAAGGTAAATAAGAAGTAAGAAGAGATAAAATTAGAAACGATATAATCAGAAAGAAAATGCAAGTTAAAAATGATATTGTAGAGGATATTTTCACAAAACAACTAATATGGTATGGGCATATGATGCGAATGAATACGGAAAGATTACCAAGGTTGGCATATGATTGGACCCCATCAAGAAGAAAAAGAGGAAGACCTATGACAACATGGAAAAAGGACATTCTGGAAGCTATGGAAAGAAGACAATTAGGAGAAGACCTATGGAGAGATAGAGGGGAGTGGTATCTTGCAGTGTGATACATTTATCAGTGACTGTAAATTAATATTTGGCTGTCAGAAAATGTAATTATCGGTGACTGTAAATTAATATTTGGCTGTCAGAAAATGTCAAAATGCATTGTAAACTGACTTTTATACAGGATGTTTCCGAGGTGGTGTTACAAACTTTCAGAGATGATGGCGAAGGGCACATGTATCAATTTGAGATAAGGAACCATGGTCCGGAAATGACTGAGTCGAAAGTTATAAGCAAAAATAGTTGTGTGGAAATGGAATTGTAATTTGGCACCACTTGCCCTCCTGCCCTTAACTTTTGGAACAGTCGTGGAAAAATGGTATGGGCCGGATGTCTCCTACATGGGTACTTGTACCGATACAATCTGTGAGCTTGTCTACTGTTCCCATTGGCTCAACTGTATTCGAAAATCAGGTCTGCTTATTCTGCTCTCGTGTACTCCTCCAGTACACTAGGACTGATCGACTGGACACTGCAACTTGTACACATACACTGCTGTCTATAGACGTGCATATCAGGACTGACCATGTCCGTTACACATTATGCTATCAGCATTGCTTTAGTGTAGTTTCCTGTCCCCATCCCTCAGACAGCACACTGAATGGAATACTCTAAGTAGACAACGTAAACAACGTCAGATGAATAAAGTATGTGTAAGATGTACAGATAAATACACATAAATAAGGTATACAGAGGAATAAAATTATTTCAATTCCACAGAACTGTTTTTGCTTGTAATTTTCGACTCGGCCATTTCCGGACCAGGGTTCCTTATCTCTTCAAATTGATACATGTTCCCTTTGCCATCATCCCTGAAAGTTTGTAACACCACCTCGGAAACAGCCTGTATATGTGTGTGTCTCTCTCTCTATATATATATATCTCTCTTACTGTTATCTCTTCACTTCTCTCTTCCACTCTTTCGTCACCTCTGCTCCTATAATAAATTAGTTCTCTGCCTCACTGTTGCACATGTTAATTTTTACTCTTTATTTTCGTAATTGAACTGGTGACGGGAAATGAGTAATTAACAGTTGAATTTGAGAAGCCTCTCATGATGCTGTCTTCATAGTTAAACCACAGTCTAGTATAGTCACGAAGCTTGAGTTGTGAGTGTACTAGGAACAATAGACTGTGCCAGTACTATTTCGCATTGTCTGTGATGAGATGATAGTAGCGATCTTAGTGGTTAGCAACTATCTATGGATGCATATTCCCTACGTATTGAGCTTCGTGACTGTATATACTAGACTGTGGTTAAACCGTTGAAGAATTTTCCTGACAGATTCTATGTAAAACTTCAGATTAAAACTGAACATGCGATGTGGATTTTGAACAGATTTGCAACAACTTTAGCAACAAGTAGGGCCTATACTGTAAACCCCCTTGCAAAAGGAAAACAACTCAAAATGTAATATTTTGAGAAATCTGCATTTTAAAGCTTTAATATGTTGCTGTGAAAAATTAAAGGATAATTGAAATTACTCCAAATTCTGATATTAATGTTTTTATATATACAGAGTGGTCTATGACATTCTCTACGGCACTTGGCAGCAAGGGGGCCTGGTGTCAGTGCTTGTCATTCCTGGTGAACGAGGTCTGCTAATCGCTAGTCAGCTATTAAAATTACATTATTCATATTGTTTACTAACCTTGACTATAGAAGGTGTTGAAAATGATGTTCCTCTGCTGCAACACATTCCTGACAATATCTCCGAAGAAAACTGGCATTTACACGTGCAAGTTCGTCTTCTGTAATTCTCCTGATTTCTCGTACAATACTGTCTTTTAACTCACGGATTGTCTTTGTATACTTTATTTTTTTTAATTTCCCCATAAATAAAAATCGCAGGCTGACATAAGGGGACCTAGAGAGCCATAATCCTCTACTAGTAACCCTGTCCTTGAATATTTCGCTTATCAAATTCAATGTTTTGGCTGCTGTATGGGAAGTTGCTGAATCGTGCTGGAAATAAGCACTCTGACACTCGATACCGGTTAACTGTTCAAAAAATAGGTTGAGTATTTGTGTTCTGTATCTGTCACCATTGATTGTATCATCAAAAAATATAGGGCCTATAATCCTATGTGCAGTTATAACGCACTAAACACCAACCTTCTCATCATGTAAAGGCGTTTCATGAATAAGATGAGGATTTTCTGTACTCCAGTATCTATTGTTTTGCGTTATAACATGGCCATGTAAGTGAAATCATGCTTCATCTGTGAAAATAATTACTGTAGGATCCGCAATGCCATTGGCAACACTTTGTAAAACCCAGTTGCAAAAATTCACACGACTCATATCTACTTACTTACTCCACGGCATTACAGCCCTTGTAGGGCCAGAGCCTGCCTTATTATTGAAACCAAATCTTTTCTATCATGCATCCTTCAGTTTTAGTATACTCACAAATGAACGTTATTGAACAAGTAATAACACTGATCAACAAATTTTTACTTTTTGTCTTGCTCCGAAATAAAAATAGATGAATATTACTAATATGTGTGCCCTAAATCTGAATTTAAAATCCAAATTGCCCCATCACGTACCATTTTCCAGGGAAAATGAATTGAATTTTTTTATGAAAAAAACTTCTTTTTTTTTTAATTTTTCACTGCTGCTGGTAAAATTACAACGCACTAGGGATTCAAATGCCTCATAATACTTGAAATATGTGTACTGGATACAAAAATGATGTTACATAGTTTAAAATACAATAAAAATATTTCATACATAGGGCTATAATGAGAAAAATCTTGGAATTTGAACTTATATTTAAAATAATTTTCTGGATGACTTCTGTTTATAACTAGACCCAGGACTGTCTTTTACAAGGAACCAACAATAGTCTGCAAGCATACTGGATGACGATTTTCCTTTATATTGCCTTTCCATTTCAGATATTTCTCGATGAAATCTTTCCCCATGCTTGTCGCTTAGCATTCCAAGGTTAGGAGGAAAGAAATCCAAATGAGAATGTGAAAAGTGTATTTTGAGAGACATATTATACCTCTTTTTCTCATATGCACTTGGCATGGTTTCCACAACAATTTATATGTAGTCTTCCCTAGAATTTCCAAGGAAATTTGAGCAAACATCTTTGAAAGCGTGCCAAGCCATTTTTACTGTAACGGAATGTTTTTCCTCAAATAAAGAGTCAGCCATAACTTTGTGAATTTGTGGACCGATGAAAATGCCCTCTTTTAATTTGCCTTCACTCAGGACACTTTTCTTTTAAATACTGAAAACGACACCCTTGTTTGTTCATTGCTTATACATCACTTTGAACTGTAAGGAAATTTACTGAATAGAAAGGACCAATATCTGTTTATTTGTTAGAAGTACAAAAGAAAATGCCAACAACCATAATAAACCGGAAATAAGTCATAAACTCATAAAATGCATTAGTTTTTGTTTTGGTTTACAACCCCCAATCCGCACCAGATGTTTCCTTGGGGAGTGCTTATTGAAAAGTGAAATCATAGTATATCTTAAAACCCTTATGCGATATGAAGAAAAGAAATGCATTTTTGGAATCAGCGCACACCAAACCATAAGGAACACAATGTTTTAAGTTGGAGCAAAATTCTTGTTGTTCAGTGTAACTACTTTTCTGTGTTAATATTGTATATTTTAGTGGTAAATTACCTGGTTGACTAGTTTCGACGTGGTTTGCGTCATCCTCTGAATTCTAGTAAGTTCCAGCACTATCTTCTGATTTCTTGTTGTGGTAGGATGTGTTCGTGATTGTGTCGAAAAGGGTGTGCTTTTTGAAATTCAGTTGAGGGTTCAGGATGTGTTGTGGTGTTTGTAAATTTCATATTGTTCTAGAACCTATGGGTCGCCATAGCTTCCCAAAAAACCGTCCAATATGTCCGACCAGATGGGCCATCCATAACTTGGTCATGCTAGTACTTTCAGATTATTTTATCTTGTATAATTTAGTAGGGAAATTTAATTGCGTTATTTTACGATGCTGTATCAACATCTCAGGTTATTTAGCGTCTGAATGAAAGGTGATGCCAGTGAAACGAGTCCGGGTCCAGCACCGAAAGTTACGTAGTGTTTGCTCGTATTGGGTTGATGGAAAACCCCGGAAAAAACCTTTGCCAGATAACTTGCCCCAACCAGAATTCGAACCCAGGCTACCTAGTTTCGCGTTCAGACACGCTAACCGTTACTCCACAGGTGTTAACAATTCTGTGGTAAGTGTGTAGGTAGGTATAAATAACAAAAAACTGTTTAATAGACTGTTACTCGAAATACGAGGTGACTTACTGTCATTAGTAGAATCCTGCATTTAGTTACCTAGTCATCAAGCAACCCGCAACAGTGTAGTTGTATATGGAGTACAGTACAGACAGGCATCTCAAATATGAAATATTCACAACAGGCTGTAAATTATATTCATGCCTCACACATTCACTTCAGCAGTCCAGTTGCCTAAAATATTCATCTGTCGTAAAAAATCTTGGCTTCTTTTTCGATAATAATATAAATTGGAATTTTCAAGTTAAACGATAAAAAAAAATCTGTTCCTCCATTCACTGTTTGAGTCGCTTAAGAAACTTCTTGCCCCAGCAACTAAAACTTACCTTAGTACAAACCCTAGTAATGCCACATTTCGATTATTGTGACGTTTTGTTACGTGACCTAAGTTCTGAACTGTCAGTCAAGTTACAGCGAGTTCAGAATATGTGCGTCAGATACGTATGCAACATCCGACGGTTACGAGCAAATGCTGGGTAACTTTCGGTGCTGGACCCCGGACTCATTTCACTGGCATTATCACCTTCATTTCATTCAGACACTAAATAACCTAGATGTTGATACAGCGTCGTAAAATAACCCAATAAAAAAAATCCGATGATATGATCACATATCACCGTCCTTCACAAGTCTTTCGTGGCTCCGACTTAAAGAACGTAGAACTTTACACCCTTTGTCTTTACTCTTTCGAATTCTGCACACTTCAACACCAAATTATCTTTCGTCTCGTTTCTCTTATACTCTAACCACGACGTAAATACCAGATCACTTATCTGAGGCGCGTTAAGTATACCTCTTCATAGAACATCTCGTTATTCATCATCTTTTACAGTATCTACCTCGCAGCAATGGAATTCCCTGTCACAAAGTATTAGGGGCTGCAAGACAATAAGCGCTTTTAAAAACAGCTCAAAAGATAACCTTCTTAGCATTTCACTCCAATCATACTGACTTAAACTATCACTGTCTACATTGTTACTCCTTCCTTTAGACATGCATCCTGATAGTGCTGTATTTTCAAATTGTCTCATAATAATCTCTTTCTATTATCTAACATTATTTGAAATATATTAACATTCTATGTATTTTAGCTTAATTCTGCTAATTCAGTATTTAATTAATAGTTCATAGTATTTTGTTGTTTAATTCGTAAATAACTCTTGTATACATGTAGCTCTTATCTAAATCAAATTGTTGAATTCTTTGTAAGTTCATACATATATATGTAAACTTTTTGCTGGTTGAATGGAAGAGAAGGCCTTACGGCCTTAACTCTGCCAGCTAAAATAAATCATTATTATTATTAAAATATTTCCATCTGGTCTTAAGGATCAATACTAATCTCTCGTAGTGTACTAGTATATTGTAAAACTTTTCTGCATATACAGGGCTTTTCATAAGGAATAATGAAAATAAAACTAAAATTAACTCATTTTTTAAAGAAACAAAATTCTCAGCCATTTATGTATAGGATGTGACATCATCGACAATATTTTTAAAAGGTAACATATTTTTCATGATTTTAGGATTATTTCTCCATACTGTTCAACCATTATTTATGGTCAGCTAGTCAAACAAATAGTTTTATTTGGCCAAAGTTCCTATTGCAGGACAAAAACGAATGCCCACAAATGGGAAAATACTATGTGATAGTTTTGAATATATACAACATAACATACAAACCAGACAGCCAATACCAGCTGATCACAGAGTACCAACATTATTCATACTTTGCAAAAAGGTGATATATGCTACACATGTCCCGTTTTTGCATCTTTCCAAGAATTTCTGACTGTTGTTTCGTTCACATGCTTGCCACTACAGGTTACCTTTTTGCATAGAATTGTGTATCTATCTCTGTAGAACTTAAATCCAGTAAAAAAGTGAAAATGGCAAAAAAATGTCACATGTCACCTTTTGCATCTTCTGATTCAATTATAACAGACTTGAGCTGGAGCGACCTTACTGGGCTTTCTTAAGTGGAAGGGAAGAAAGATAAGTGTTTCTCCTCTTTGCTTATCACAGGAATAAAATTAACAGGACTTTATCAAATTAGAGATTCATAATAAGAAAGAAGTACAAACTCTCTGTAGTTAGTACTTATGTCCATGCTCTATGGAATAGGGTTTAAATACCAGTGTTGCCACGACCTACTCAGGAGAAAACAATCGAAAAAAACAGGAGATTACAGTAGATTAATTAAACATGATTTTTCTCTTCTTATAATATTAATTACAAAACAGTGTATACTGTAAGAAAGATGATACTGTTTTATTACTATATAGCACATCCCTAACCAATGAAATTGAACAATTTTGTTAAATATTACTACTTCATCTTTACTCAGCGTATGTAAATAAGTTATGCAATTTTGTTTGACACAGTAATGTCTCATTGACAATGTTTCGCATTAAAATATATTAATCAGGAGTTTTTTTATATTGACAAACGATTTTAGGTAGAACAAGATTTATTTTAAAGATGATATTAAGGACAGTACTGCATTAGCTGCGATTATTACAGACGAAAAATGATCCCTTTTCCTGTTTTTGCATAACTACCATTTAAACTGTTCATAATTTTCCCACTCTGATTTATAATTCTGCTAAGAAGTATTTACTCTTCTTTCTTGCTGGGACACTTTCAATCATTTTAAAAGATCACTGTGCACGATATGTAACACAAAAATACCATTACCTACACTTTACTCTCTCACTGTTTCACGTGTTCCTGCTCTTTAAGCATTTTTGTGGCGACGCATTGTGAGTAGGGGGACACAACGAGCTGGAAGAATATTCTTACTTCTAGCTCGTTGGGGAGACAAATGAAAACATCGTTTGACTTGTGTATAAGATAGAAAAGTAAGACATGGTGACATAATATAATATGTAATAAATTTAAAATCTGGGCATAGAACCAGGTGACTGCAGCATGCCAAAAACGAAGGAGAAATTCGGACTTTTGACAAAAAAAGAAGTAGAGCAGTAGATTCAATGGAAAAACAGGAAATCTCCTGCTTAATCAGTAGGTACGGCAACACTGCTAAATACACAAACAAGAAAGAAGGTTAATAATAAATATATTACAAATACTTGTATTATTTACATGTAAAAATCAGACCAGAATCAACGAATGGTCAACACAAGGATATTTCTTACTATTATCTTTTACAGATTTGTCTACACTTGTGCAGTTCAATATAATTATATTCTGTCAATAAGCTTAAAACGGAACTCTTGGGGTTCTGGAATAACATTGAAGTATTTCTTGTAAATAGTTTCATTATCTCTTCCTTCATAATGTCTCATTATCCAGGTATGTTCCCAGTTTGGATCTGCTTTTTCACATGTAACATACACTCTCCCAGCTTCAATGGCAAATAAAGTACCATTCTTGCCGAATCCAACATTTAAACCTGGGTGAAATCTCAAATTACGTTGTGTTGCTAAAATCGTTCCAGCTTGAACATAATGGCCATCTTGAACTCTCCAACCCCGGTGCTTAGGTCGGGCATGACCCTTTTGGTTCCTTGTACTGGTGCCTACAGGATAAGATAGAATCAAAAGTTACCTTTAGAGAAAGTTTAGAAAATGAAAATGATGTTTTAAAAAAATAATCTTTTAAATTATTCCCTCCGATCTTATGGAATGCCCAGATCAAAATATTTATGTTCCTGATAAGAAGATACATAAATAATTTTGCCTTGCTAAAGAAAATTGATGTAATCAGAATCTCTCGCATTACATTACAATAACAATGACGATGACAACACTAACAATTTTCAATTACTAATAGATGGACATAAAATCTCTCACCAGCAAAATCCAAAATACTTAGGAGTATACTTTGATCAAAAACTTAATTGGGAAAAACATGTTAAAAATACAGTAGATAAGATGCAATGAACTGAAAAGACTTGCAAGAACAAAATGGGGATGTTCAAAACCAGTACTGAATACAACTTATAAAACATATATAAAACCACAAATTCTTTACGGATGTGAAAACTTAAGTTACTTACAGCATCAATAAAAACCATTGACAAATTAGAAATGGCACAAAATAATGCTATGAGATTAATCACTGATGCAGTTAAATCTACTACAATAACAGCAATGCAAATAATAACAAAGAACTATCCCATAAAAGATGAGATACATAAAAGATCACTGTTGCAATATGAAAGAATGATAAGGTTACCACATGACACATACTGGTCAAGCTACCAAGTCAGATGTAGAAAATTGAAAATGCAAAATGAGTTTCTCCAGGAAATCCAGAAACTAAGAGATATATTTAATTTTAATTTAAAACCAGAAAAGTTCCTATTATCTAAATCACCATTACAACATGACAATATAAATTATGTTACAAATTTAATTAAGGATTTTAAGAGAGAAGAATCGTCTACACTTGAATTAAAACAAGTTGCTCTTGGAAAATATAAATACATTCTACTCCGACATAGACTGGTTATTCAGTTTTTATTTGTTTACAGGGAGTCCTACTCACTTTGATTGAGAAATTGCAGCAATCAACAGGGCATTAACACAACGTATTTATCAAATTAATATATTATAAAATCCTGTATTTAGCTACTCAATTTCTGCAATCCAAGCCATAGCTTCAATCAATCCAATGGATCCTTGCCCACTGTGGTATTATGGGCAATGAGATTGCAGATTAACTCTTCTCGGGTTCTCAGCCAGGTGAGTTGGAGATTAGCTTCAAGCTGATGGCTAGCTCTGCCATCTTCTTTGTCCCTGAAGAAGATGGCAGAGCTAGCCGTCGAAAGCTTGGAAGCTAATCTCCAACTCACCTGGCTGAGAACCCGAGAAGAGTTATTCTACATCAAACGCTGGGAAAGCCTCAAGTCATAGATTGCAGATTGTTTGGCAAAGAAAAGAACTAAAATATTACTGGTACAAGTACCCTTGAAAAAGATATCTTATCACAGTGCCAAATTGTTCATACAAACACAATTTCAAATCAAAATTCTAAAGAAATTTATCTTGGTCAATACTGCTTACTGAAAAAGAACATATATCTGATTCTCCTCGACATTATGCAGTATCAAAATTTCGAATGCTAACTGGCCATGACTGTTTAGCAGCACACCTGTTTAAAATTGGAATTTTTGGTTCACCAAAATGCATCCTGTGTAACCAAGACTCTTTGATAAATCAAGAACATCTACGAAAATGTCCAGCTTTGGCATCAGATCTTTTGGATTCGGACTCTAAATTATACTGGGAAGCTAGAAGGCGAATGGAGAACTTTCAAATGCTGCCGCTACCGCTACTACTAATTACTAATTCTCCGAAAAGCTAGGCTACACTGAAGAAGGCAAACTGACATTTTGGTATATTGTTTTCATTTAATAATTACTTAATATTTATAAACGTATTTTTATGTAGAGAAGGTGGTTTTCAGATGTTATGATAATACTGTATTAGGCCTAGGTTATGTTATGGTACTGAGGTAAAGACATACGATGGTGTAGGTAATATGCCATTTTCGTGCTGGGAATAGTTACTAGAGCCAAGCAGCAGACAGTCTCCTAGGAATTTACTGAGGTATTATAACGACCAGATCAATTTATATCTTATTTCGCGATATTAGTTTACATACCGTACCCTTTTGCTTTCGGTATTACACTGACATGTTGTATGGTTCTCTCGCGTGTTCTTCTGTACTTGTAATGTGCACTTGTGGAGACAACAGTAATGAAAGATGTAGCAGGTCGTCAGCTCATGACGTGCAGTTGTCAACATAACATGCGAAAGGTCCAGGGAGAATTATACTATGAAAAAACTTCGTTTCCCTAGTATTGTGTCCTGGACTTCTCGAGTGTTATATTGGTAACACGAGAGGGGGATACAACAATGCATTAGAATATATAGACAGGTATCAAACGATTTTTATGTTCAAAGTATTTGTGGCTGAAAACTAACACCACGTATTTGTTACTATTTACATCTCACAGTAGTCAGTTAGTGAAGTAAAAGAAAATAGTGCCTTTTCCAGTGTCGCTTTTTTGGAGAAATACCCGAATATGCAAACTGTTTAATGTACTAAAGTAGAAAAAAGTTGTGCCAACTTTTATTCAGTTACTCGGAAGAAATACTCTTTCAAATTTAGTACGCGTAATACTACATGTTATCACATGGCATTTCTCGCGTGCCGCTATGATGAGCACTCCATTAAAGTTTCACTCCAAATATTTTTGTTCCCTCTGAACAAAAACGTTGGGTAACCAGACAGTAATATTATACTTTTACAGGAATACATTCACTAAATATAAGTTTCACACATTAAAATAAATCTTTAACCTGCTTTTTTTGATGCAAACCGGACTAATCCCAAATTTATTAAAGGTGCACATTTCTTAAGCACCTGTAAAAACAACGTTTCCTTTTGCAACATACAACTAACCGCCATGTTTACACCAGTATTGCCAGTGCCAACTAACAGATATTAGAAATCCCATATGAAGGTAAGAAATATCCCTGATTATGTTATCAGGGAAAATATTTAGCTTGTTTGTCTGTCCTGCCACCTCTGAGCAGCATTTTGAACTGCTAAAGAAACCGGGCATTTTAAATACAAACTGTTGTCAACAATGCAACCGAAAGAATAACAATGCACAAGAAGGACTTGAAGAACAAGGGGCTGCTTCTACAAAACTTCAATCAATTCCCGCCAGATTAAAGAAAAAGACGGGAACAGACCAATGGGCAGTGTATGTCAAATAATTACAGTCTCCAGAGAAAAAAAATTAAGGAGCAAAGAATGCAAAACGAGTAAAGGCACAGTCTAGTATATACAGTCACGAAGCTTGAGTTGTGAGGGTGCTAGGAACAATAGACTGTGCCCGTACTATTTCGCATTGTCTGTAATGAGGCAATATTAGCGATGCTAGTGGTTAGCAACTATCTGTGGATGCATATTTACTACATATTGAGCTTCGTGACTGTATATACTAGGATGTGGTAAAGGTGCATCTACACGGTCCAATTTTTCACGCGTTTAGGCATGCAATTTGGGTAGAATATTGAAAGAAACAGTTGAAAACGAGAGTTCGATTTTTCACGCGTTTAGGCATGCAATTTGGGTAGAATATTGAAAGAAACAGTTGAAAACGAGAGTTCGATTAAGATGCATGCAGATTTTGCGTCTACACGGCACAGGCGGAGCTATGGGGAGGCATCCCCCAAACTTGTCTTTTTTTTTCTATTAACATTAGAAAATATTGAATTCAAAATATCTTTTTTGCTTTTGTATATGACTAAGTTTCTGTGCTTAAATGGATGAATTAAGTCTTCAGATCATGTCTGGACTATAATATTTATTTTAAATTTCTGAATGTATAAGAATTGCTATACCTCATTTGAGGAATGGAAGCACTGTAATGTTTATTTTGTAACAACCTGTACTCATGTGTTAGAAGTCTGCAGATGTTCAGGCCGCCACTTGGAGAAATATGAATAACATACTGCACAACAATGCAGAAAAAAGAAAAGTAATCCCTGTATAATGTGTAAACTTAAAGACGAGATTAAATAAAATAATTAGAGTTTACATTTCACATGATATCTTCAGGGAGGTAAACTTCATATAAAAAGAGTTTCTGTTAGCACTGTTACCTAGTTTTATTGACGTATGCATGTTTCTGTATGAGAGAGAAAATACCTAATAGATATTAAATATCAATCCAATATTTAGGCCTATTTGATTCGCGAAATTGTGGTTGAACACTCCACAGGCATACGTATTTGCAATAATCTTCAATAAAACTAACAGTACTTGCCGCCATTTTCAGCTTAAAAGGTCCAACATCACCAAACAAAACCCACCGGTGATAAGTAGCTTTCAATATTATCGAATGCGCTCCCATTTTCAGTGGAAAAAAGGCATACACAATAATTGAATGCGTTTAGTTTACTCTTGTATGCATTGCTTGAATGCTTAAAGTTGAAAGAAAAATTCAACCATGTAGATGAATATTACGTCTTTTATTCTATTATAGATAGATGGTAGATTTTGATTTCCCCTATCTTAATGTGACTGTTTTTCACTGATATCTTAATGTTTTCTATCATCTGATATCTTCTTCTACAACAAACTTTTCTCCCGTTCACCATTTCTTCCAGTGAATCCTTCAGCAGGCATTTTCTTCTTAAACGGAATCTTTTACTGTGGAAAGATTATGTTTGCAGTTTTTCTTGGAACAGATAAATGCGGTAGCTTCGTAATAATTATATTGGTATAATTATAAAACTTGGCAAAATCAATAAACTAAAATAAAAATTGCATGTTAACTGTATCAGTATAATAATGAAACTTAGCTAAAAATAACTTAATAAAGGGAACATTTTCAGGAAAATTTATAAATTATATCAATACAATTACAAAACTTAACAAAATTATCACTAAGTTAAAATAAAAATTCCTTAATGAGAGGAAAATTTACAATTAGGCATACATATATCAATACAGGTTTTTTTTTAACTTAGCAAAATCAGTAAGCTAAAAAACTTCTTGTTAAGAGGAAAGTTTTCAGGAAAATGTATAATTATTATATCAGTACAATTATGTTGTTAAAAACTAATGTAGAGTTCTTGGCAATAAAGCCATTAACCCTCTTACTGTCCAATATAGGAGAGTGATGTAGCAAAAAGTAAAACTGTTTTAATGTAGGCACCATATTTTTATGTTATGGCAGTTACATCACCTACACACAATCCCAAACTGTTTGGGGGACCACGCCTGCTGTTGGCTAGCATATGACCCAGCCAAAATGATTTTCAGACAACTTCACCGACTGTATCTTCTCTTTATCACTTATGGGATGTTTATACATGCCATGGCAGGTCACCATGCTGAAATGGCATGTCCTCCATTTTTGATGGAACAGTTGCTATAACTCGATCTCCAGAGCTTTGTTTATTAAAAACAGACTGCACCACGGAAAGATGTGGATAGGACTTCTAGCAACCCATTAGTACAATAATTGTGGAACTTAGTAAAAACAATAAGCAAATACAACTGCTTAATAATGGATAAATTTTCGAAAAATTTATAATTGTGTCAATACAATAATTATTATAAAACTTAGGAAAATCCATAAGACAAAGAAACTGTTTAATAAAGGGGAAATTTACATGAAAATGTATAATTATATTAGTAGAATAATAGAAATTATTAAGCAATTTTTTGTTCAATTTATTAATTTAACAAAGTGCAAAGGTTTCAGGAAGATTCTTAATTACCTATATCAGTGCAATATTATGAAACTTTGCAAAAACAATAAGCTTAATACAGGGAAAACTTTTAGGAAAATTTATATTTATGTCAGTGAAAATGATAAAAGTCAGCGAAATCAATGAGTAAAAAATTGCTTAATAAGAGGAAAATTTTCATCACTAAGTATAGTCATACTTAAACCGAAGAAGCTATAGTTTTCTTAATCCGAGCAACTAATAAGAAAAATAAAACAACAACATATCGTATAATATGGGTTCATTCTATAATCAGTTGGAAATTAAAAGAAAGGTGTTTTTATTTTCTGTTTCATAAGATCAGGGAAGATGGAAAGGAGTTTTTCAGTTGCTACAGAACGTCTATCTCTTTCGATTTATATAATATTATGAGGTTTTCATTTTGTCGGAGAGACACCAAGATGAGGTAATGTATTCCTGCTGTGGATCATATGCAGGGAGTAAGAGGAAGGTGTAAAATCGGGAAGATAGGAGAATGCTGAGCTTTGCAGTGAAAGATCTGCCCTTAGGCAGAAAACTATGAATAATAATTATCACTCACCTCTTATCCCGATCAGTAGGTGAACTAATTGTTACTCAGTCACCATTTACACACCACATTATTATTTTTTTGTATTACCGGTATACAATCACACGGAAACTATATATACAAAAACAACTTAACATGGGAAAATTAAAAAAAAAAAGGAGGTAAAAAACATTTTATTAACACATATACCATTTTGCACAAATGAATATTTAAATTTAAAATTTTAGTAATTGACGTTCTCTCCTTGATACTGCCCTCGATCATTTTATGTTCCTGGTAACCCAGAGTTGAAGTCAAGACAGGGAAAATTAAACAGAGAAGATCGAGCTTATATACCGGTATTTAAGAATGTTTTTTTGCATGTCATTTAGTATTAAGTGTATATTACCTTGTATAATCCATACATCCTGCACTGTGGTGTCGTGGTTAAGGCATTCTGCCTAGGATTGGCATTACGGAATTCACGCTGGTTTCGAGTTCTCATGGGGAAGAAAGTTTCTCACGAAATTTCGGCCAGTGTATGGGACCAGTGCTCACTCAGCATTGTGATACACTTGGGGAGCTAGGATAAGTAGCGAAATCCGGTTACGAAAGTCAGCTATAATGGCTGAGGGGATCATCGTGCTAATCACACAATACCTCCATTCTGATTGGATGATTGTCCACCTCTGCTTCTGGCACCTCTGCACAGCCGACTGGTCAGTCATGGTCCTTCATGGGCTGTCATGCCTCGGATTATTATTATATTCCATAATGTTACTTTATTTTCATTGTATATTTAAAGTAAGTAATTAGTTAAGTTTATTTAGAATTAAGTTTATTTGTGTTATATTGTATGTTATGTCATTTTTCTTGTGTACTGATGATGCCATGAATGCTTGTAATTCTATTGGTTAATACAGATCTAATCTAATCTAATCTAATCTGATCTAATCTATTAAAAAAGGATCTGGAAATAAAAATAAATTTTATCTGGAAATTAACTACAAGAAACATAAACCACTTTCAATACAACGTAGAACTTACACAACACATTGTTTCCCTCAGACAAACAAAAAATGGGTATTTTAAAATTATATAGCTTACATCAACCACATATGGGGCAAATAGTGCTGTGACAATTTAGATTAAATCAGTTAAGTTTTCAGAATATGAATTCGTCAGTGCTTGTTTTTAATCAGTATCAATGTTATGGTAAAGCAAACGTAACAATTGAGCTGATTTGAAGTCAGTATTGTCATAGCCATCAAAGGTTAGACGATGTAGGATTTACTTTTGATAAGCTGGTGAATAATGAGTGTCCTGAATTAGCAATACATGTGCAACTCTTATGGTGGAAATTTTTCTTCCCACATAATTAATTATACTGTACTGGTACTACACTTCATCGATAACTACTGTCTTGCTGTCGGTTCAAGGATTAATTGATTCATACTTTTATTTTTATCAAAATTTGTTGAGTATTTGTATGTATGTACCGGTACTTTGGAATTGTATTCTTTGTTATGTTATTATACTTTATCTTTGTAGGCAGCTTACAATGGTAGGAAGTATTCAATAAATTACAGTAGTTTACTAGGTTATGAAACACTGAAAATATATAAATAAATAATCAGGAGACTATATTTGAGACAATACAGGTAACTTATCATGACAAAATTTTATCGTTCGTTGGTGATACCATCTTAAAATTACAAAATCAAGTGCACAGACTGTCGAGCGATTTTTGACTCACCCAATATGCATCATTGCATAAATATGTGATCCTTCAACATTCTTGCTTAAATTTGAGACAATTCACATATACAAGATTTTGTGAGTTCAGAATTCGGTATTTTGTTTACACCTAAACTTTAAGGGGATGATGATACCTACTAAAGGACTTAGGTTTTCTTTGCATTCTTTTAATAATACATTATTTACATTAATTTTTTATTAACTCTCCTTGTAATGGGTGACATTTGCAAGGGAATGGTTTCCATTTGCAGTTAAACCTTCATTAACCAGTACATGTTCAATGTATCACTGCATTAATAGTATACTTACTTCTAGTTTCCTGAAGAATATTTCCTAACATGTAGCTTTTGTTAGTTTTACATTTTTTAAAATATGATTCACTGATAACTTTATAGCTCTTTACTGTGTTAATATGAGGAAATTACTTGGATGACTAGTTTCGAAGTGATGTTCTTCATTTTCCAAACCCTAGACTTTATAGCTCTTTACTGTGTTAATATGAGGAAATTACTTGGATGACTAGTTTCGAAGTGATGTTCTTCATTTTCCAAACCCTAGACTTTATAGCTCTTTACTGTGTTAATATGAGGAAATTACTTGGATGACTAGTTTCGAAGTGATGTTCTTCATTTTCCAAACTCTAGACTTTATAGCTCTTTACTGTGTTAATATGAGGAAATTACTTGGATGACTAGTTTCGAAGTGATGTTCTTCATTTTCCAAACCCTAGACTTTATAGCTCTTTACTGTGTTAATATGAGGAAATTACTTGGATGACTAGTTTCGAAGTGATGTTCTTCATTTTCCAAACCCTAGACTTTATAGCTCTTTACTGTGTTAATATGAGGAAATTACTTGGATGACTAGTTTCGAAGTGATGTTCTTCATTTTCCAAACTCTAGACTTTATAGCTCTTTACTGTGTTAATATGAGGAAATTACTTGGATGACTAGTTTCGAAGTGATGTTCTTCATTTTCCAAACATTAGACTTTATAGCTCTTTACTGTGTTAATATGAGGAAATTACTTGAATGTCTAGTTTCGAAGTGATGTTCTTCATTTTCCAAACTCTAGACTTTGGAAAATGAAGAACATCACTTCGAAACTCGTCAGCCAAGTAATTCCCTCATATTAACACAGTAAAGAGTTATAAAGTTAATCAGTGAATATATAAGTGTTAAAAGTGTATGCAGAATATTAAAATATGATTAAAAGATTGCTTAACTTACAGACATATTATTCATAAATGTGCTTGATAATAAAATTGACTTACAGAAGACGGTTAGAAACTCGCACAATTTAAGTATTAATATTGCGAATCCATTTTTTTGTGCCAATATTTTTGCATCTATTTCTCCTTTTTATGCAGCATGGTTAACAAAGATTTCACTGTAGATAGGAATTAATGTAATCATATCAAGGAACATTTTAATATATTTATGCTACATTTTCAACACAAGATAAACTGTTTTTATGTCGAACAAATTATATTATTTATGATAGACATAGCTCATAGATGGCTGAGCAGTTTTCCATTCTTCAAACAAATTATGAATATCACACAGGTTTAAAATTATATTTTTTATTGGTTTTACTAGCAGGGTAAGGCATATGCTACATACAGCCCCAGATATAAAAATTCAGTTGTTACATATGCTGGTAATCATTCTTAGAATAATTAATATTTCAGCAGGCATTTGAAACAGTCCAGTCTGAGTTGATATTCATGTATTAATTACATGTCAAATGGTTTGACCATTGAGAAATTAAGAAGAGAGCAGCAGGGTTGTAAAAAGAAACATCAATTCCCATACGTTCTTCCTAATTTTTAATCTTAATGGTCGTTTTAAACATACAGCGTGATTCATGAAGATTGTGCAATACTCTAGGATGTGATTTCTGGCATTATTGTGATGAAAAGAGTTCATATAAACATATTTCATATTTTTTAAATTGAGTTACGCCCTCCTGAATGTTAAACATAAACGTAGATATTATGAAGGTTTAAGCATTTATAGTACATTATGCAACGAGCCTATAATGATAGTAAATAAGACGCAAGTATGTTTGTTTTATGAAACGAGCGCAAGCGAGTTTCATAATTTTCATACGAGCGTCTTAATTACCATTATAGGCAAGTTTCATACGACTTTTTATGCTCGACCATATTTCTAACTTTAAATTATTCAGAAGTATACATTTTATTTGTATCTGACAGAAGATCGGAAGTGACCTTGTTCATAGTGAGAGATGTGCGCAGACGCGAAAGTATTGATTTTTTCCGAGGAACATTAATGTCATTGACCTTGATGAAATGCAGAGAATGTATAACCTGGAAATTGATTTAGAATTGAAAAACGAGATGACAAATTGAATTTATTTGAATATTATTTACAATTAACGCTAATTATTATAGTAACAGAACATAACCTTCTGCGACAGTATTGGATTTCCAGCCTCCATGACGTTTCCCTCGTCTTTCGATTGCATATCCGAGAATAATCGAAAACCTGAAATTTAATGAATAGGTGTACTTTAATGACATGCATTAAAGGACTGCTACTGGGTGTATAATTACTACATTTCGGCATGGTCGAGCATAAAATTATTTACAACACTGGTATTCAATGAATTAAACATTCATTAAAGAACATTGACGTTATTACTGACCTGAAAAATCTGTATTAAAGCCGGTTTTAAAGACCCTACTTTTGCAGCAATACACGTTGCTGCCAGAGTGTGAACTGCGCATGTTTCATTCCCTAACTTCCATTGTTTGGATGCTAGGTAGATACGTTGTACCGGTGTTGAGTTATCTCTAACAGCAACCTTGATGTCACGAGATTTTGTGTCGCTGCTTTCAGCTGTATTGTAACACCTACAGCTCCAGTCGTCCAGAGAGAGAGAGAGAGAGTTCACAAGAATGAGTGTTACGGAAGAAAGAAACGTGATTTTATCCGAAACTATTCAAAATCGGACACATATATATATATATATATATATATATATATATATATATATATATATATATATATATATATATATATATGAAATTTTTCATCAGAATGATGTCAGAAATCACATCCTAGAATATTGCACAATCTTCGTGAATCACTCTCTATATTGTGAAAATAATATTGCTAAAATTTATGTCCTAAATAAATAACTGAACCACATTCTCCAATATATTTCACATTTAAGACAGAATCAAAAATTATTCGGTCACCAGAAAAACTACAGAGATGAGAATGAATGCTTTAGTTATCTCAGAACCATGGAGCACAACATTAACTTGTGGTATACATCGTAGGGTAAAATTATATTATCATGAATAAGTGCTTATCTTACTTATAGTTGACTATAACTTTAGAAAACAAGAAGAAACATCTTTTAGAAATTCTGAATTAGAAAAATTATAAAACAAATACTTGAAAAGGCTATTAGAATAGTATCGATAGGAAAGAGAGAGTTTTGCGAACATTAAGAAAAATGTCTGGGAATGGAACCAACATAGCAATATTTCATGTAGCTTTGTTTCTAGGAGAACTGGTCTTTCACATCAACGGGGCACGTCCTCTATAAATATTTCCCCACACACTAACAATACACCACAGAGCGACCAGGGAGTTGAACCATTCTGTACAGAACTTTCTCTTACACATGATGACATGAGTCTGCTACACATCAAGTACTGTACGCTACTCATCAGTTGCTGCGTTAGTAATTGGCAAATATACCTCAGTCAAATTTGTTTTCAAATCTGTAAAGAAAATAAACATATTTAAGTGAATTAACCATCTTTTTCTCCTACATAACAAATTGCAATTACGAAGGTTTTTTTTTTTTTTTTTTTTTTTGCGAATTGTAAAAAGGTTGGAAAATTAATAGCCCTAATAATAATGATAATAATCAGTGCTCTTTGTAATGGTATGCAAAAATATGTCACATCGGCACTTTTTTTTTTCAAAGAGCTGATAAGTGTAATTATAACATAGCTTGCAGTTGCAGAATACAAATGATATATCCTCAGCAAATAAATACATTGCAGTGGAAAAGTATCATGACACTGTCCAATGACAGTATAGTAATTGATTAACTAGCAGATTTACTCGTGTTAATTATGTAAGTCTGTGCGGCTTACAGCTGTTTCGGTGCTTCATCACACCATCCTCAGAGCCTGCTAGATCTCGGCGTCATCTCAAACTTCTCTGCCTGTTGTGTGGGTGCGTTTGATTGTTGAAAAGTGGAGTCGAATAGTGTGTGTGTACTGAAATTGATCTGTGTGTTGAGAATTTGATCAGGGTGTGTTTTAGTGTGTTTGTATATTTCATATTGTTCTAGTGTGTTGAGTTTTTGGTTCTTGGGTTGTATGTGTAGGATTTCCATGTCCGTATTTATGTTATTGTATGTATGGTTAGCATTGGTTACCGGTATGTGATCAGCGTATGTAGATGTATTGTGTCCTCTGGTCATTGCTTTAATGTGTTCTTTGTAGCGTGTTTGGAATGATCTGCCTGTCTGTCCAATGTAGAACTTGTCGCAACTATTACATGTGAGTTTGTATACACCTGTGTGGTCGTATTTATTTGTTTGTGTTTGTGCACATCTACATACACCGATCACATAACCAATAGAACAATATGAAATATACAAACACACTAAAACACACCCTGATCAAATTATCAACACACAGATCAATTTCAGTACACACACACACTATTCGACTCCACTTTTCAACAATCAAACGCACCCACACAACAGGCAGAGAAGTTCGAGATGACGCCGAGATCTAATAGGCTCTGAGGAAGGTGTGATGAAGCACCGAAACAGCTGTAAGCCGCACAGACTTACATAATTAACACGAGTAAGTCCGCTAGTTAATCAATTACTTATATTCAAGTGTTAAAAGTAGTGTACACAAGATTCAAAATGGAGAGTATAGTGGTGTTCTTTATTTCGAACATAGCTTTTGTTGCGGCTGCAACTCTATCTGGTATATGAATGCAGTATGACGTTGTTGTTGGTTGTAGGGTGATCCCTAAATACTTGAAGCAGTTGACAGTCTCAAGTGGTGGATATAATAATTTGTGTTAATTTTGTAGGACTCTGTGTGAATATATATATTTTTGTAAATAGGTATTGCAACTCAAGACCTATATGCTTGATGGAAAATTCTCCTCTGCATGCAGTCATCTTTTGAGGCCCTTTGACTCATTAGCAAATAGGTACATAAAACCGCCTCTTCCTTATGTCTTGCACAGTAATAGTACACAGGTTGTAACTTTAATAATGGCAAGTATTTATTTATTACGAATATACAAGTGATACATCTGTGAAACTTCTACAGTCCTTAAATGTAGTAACCAGCATTGTCAACAACTCGTTGCCAGCGATGTGGAAGTCGTAGTATCCCTGTAGTGGCTCCTGTTCTGTTGATGTTTCTGATGGACCACCCTACTGCCTGCAGAATATCGGGAACAGTCCGGAATCGAACATCATGAAGTGGTTCTTTCATCTTCGGGATTAAGTCATACTCACAGGGGCTTAAGTCCGGTGAATGTGGTGGATGGAAAAGCACTTCTCACCCCCAGCGACAGTACAAATCAGCTACAGGCTGTGCCGTGTGCACCCCTGTGATATCCTGCAAAATGATGGGAGGGTTCTGCAAAATGTGTGGGTGCTTTTTTCGCAACGCTGGTCTCAGATTATGCTAAAAAAATTACGGAAATACTGTGCATTAACATTCAGCCAAGATCGCTGTTCCTGCTTTGTAAACATGGCGAAACACTACCGCTTAGAGCTATAACTAACAGGAGACTAACTTCAACTCCTCACAGCACATGCTCTGTGAGTCGGACGGAAGTGTCCTTTTAGGGGGGAGGAGGGCAGATATACACTAACATGTGGTAGAAGTGACAACAATTAACTCCGTCTCGTTTCGCTTTTAAAGCAGTGTTGCCACTATTAAAGTTACACCCCACGTATAATTTATTAGAAAACAAAAATAATTAACAATTACTGTACTGACAACATAGGTAAAATGATGTAGAATCCTGATTATACCATGTGTTTTGCGAGTGCTAGGGACGTATTTTGGAAAGAAAATGTACGAAAATATTCATGTACTATTTCGCAGAATATAGGCCTACCTTAGTTTTCGAATAAGAAGCTCTTTTTACGCCAAAATTTACAACAGCTCTGATATTATAAAAGAGTATTACACGAATTAGACAACATTATATTCATAGAGATATATTTAAATGTCCAGCTTTTATATATAGTATTTTATGCAAAAGAAATTGAGCTTCAATTGATGAAAGGAAAATGTGAAACACACGGTATACATGGTAGACAGACATCAATCTTGAAAAGCGTGGCCAACTTTGGCTTCTAAGAGAAAATTAAGTGCATAAGAGGATTTCAGTGCCCCATTATGTGGGATATAACATCAAGGAATTACCGGTATACAGCATATATAGGAAAGAATTTGACAATTAGAAAACCTCCATAACGTCTTTCGAGAACTAAGGTATTTTCGACAGATTATTGTTTGTGAACATTTTTATTTCCTCTACATGATCATGGTCAGCTCCTTTAGAGCTTACTGAAACACACTATGTATGTCTATAATAGGGGCCTATATAGACAAATATTGCACAATATTTTGTTAGGATTGCAGCTGTAATTCTTAACATCTCGTATACTCGAACTTATTCTATTTTGACAAATACAGTAAAAGACATTTAAAACTATATCTGGAAGGTAACATCACATATACTGTAGAGTTACTGTAGAGTTCTGAGAAATTAATACTGTTAGCAAATTTATTTCCTGTACTTGTCAAAACCATCACTTTACATGACTTGTAACATACAGACACAGATAAAGTTAAGTACAACTTTTATTGTTTTGGTTTTGCTTTGGTTCATCTCCCTGGAAATATACTAATTATTTTGTGCAGAAAATTCAGACAAATTGGAATTTTTTGCTCAAAATTTATCACAATATTATAATTATATACATAGCTCTATTTTTCTCACAACAGAGATCTTTATAATATATTTAAAACAAGTACAAATTTATAGGGTAAGATCTCAAACAGTCTTAAATAACAGAATTGAATTTAACCAACAAATAGAATTACAGTTCTACTATAATCTCAATATGTAAAGGCCATGTTACACCATATCTAGTGTAACGGTACTGTCCTATTTGTATGTATTACACAATAGGAAAATAGGAATAGTTACATACATTTGCACTGCAGTTTAATTCATTTAAGAATCCGTGAATATTTGGACTTGCAAGCTGTCAGCAATCGTGTCCTTCATGCAGTGAGCTAAGAGGATACATTTTACATTACTGGATTTTATGTCCATTTGAGCTAACTTGGACTAATTTCACTGTTTAAGTGGACTGTGAATATCAGTGGCTTTTAAACTTGTCACAAAATCTCTTTGTTAATACAGTATTGTCAAAATATTGTCACCTAAAAAACATACCCATTTCATAAACTGTATAATGCCAGTTATATTAATACTTAAAAAAAAAGTGAGAGTTTATTTTTTATTTAAATCTCGACAAGCATATTTTCCACGGTGAATAAAACTTCATTTTACTACTGCGTGACAATTTTTATATTGGGTTATGCACCAACATAAGAAACATATCACTTCACATACTCTTTATTCACTCTGAACTGTTATACATTTCTTGTGTTGTGTCGATTGATAGAAAAAATTGTTCTATAGTTTTATAGCGAAGTTTCTTCCAGTCTCGATATTGGTAGATAATCTTACATAACTGTAGTTTTATTTTATTTTTCTTCAAAACAATGAAGACAATATCCATAAGATAGACGAGATAAGAAAACTGTATTTTTTTAATGAATATTTGCCTTTGAAAGGATATATTTTTAAGAAAGTAACAATTGCGATCGAAAATAGTAATTCAAAGCAAGATTCTTGAGCAAGTGAGATAGATCTCAATTTTCTAGGTTATAAAGAACTACGAAATAAATATGACAGCGATAATGATGATGATGATAATAATAACAGTAGTAATAATAATAATAATAATAATAATAATAATAATAATAATAATAATAATAATGATAATGATATCATTATTATTATTATTATTATTATTATTATTATTGATTGATCCTTAAAATATATGTATAAGATGGTCGAAGTCTATACCGGTACTCACAAGTTATAATAAAAAATCATTAGCCCTTCAAGAGGGGTACAATGAATTTTTTTCTGAGAGACTGTGTTTTTTGTTCATTCTGGAATTCAGTTGCATAACATTTCAAGTAAAGTATCTACTCTTAAGTGCCAGTTGCATGCTCCAGAGGCTACACAGTCATATACTCAATAGTTCTATGATGGTACCGTACTTATGTACAGCTGGTGAGCTATGGTACCGATATCAAGATAATGGAGCAAAGGTGGAATAAGAACGGCTTAGTAAATCAATGCAGTCTGACAAGCCCTTAGAACTGCATTGTTTAATTACGAGTACAAATCTCGTAGGATCTGCAGAATTACTTATAGAGAAGATCTGGCTTTATCACTTACTGTAGATGCATTGAGCAACAGACAATACAGTGAATTTTTTCTCTTCACTCAACTTCACTCGTAATTTGTTTCAATTTAACATGTGGACTGCTGATTTGCTCAATTGAGATTGTAGCCTGGTTTGTTACGAATCGAAATGAGTGTGTGTATGATCATAGCTGTTGCATGTGGTATAGTACCTTTGAGGGTGAGACGACTGTACTAAAGTCTGTGTGATGTACTGTTATTGCAAGTTATCTTGAACCTTCTGAGCGGGGACAGAGGGGCAGAGGGAAGGAAGCGCGTAACGTGGGTGGAGCCAACTGAGTTGTTTGCGCATGCTCCGCAGCATAATCTCTTGTCAAGAAACATAGAGCTATTTCCTTCACTGCGTACCAGTAGTGTTATCATGGAGCAGCAACCACAGGGTAGTAATTATGGTGAAATCACACCACCGCGGAGAAAAAGTAACGCTGTTATCCATAGCCGAGAAAGATAAATTATCGCAAATATAATAAAATTAAGCATTGCGAGGAGGAAAAATTAAACAAATATTTGCTGGAACCTCTTGCTAAGGAATATGAGAGAGCGGCTAAATACTCTGGCAAAAGTATTAGTTCCGTGAAGAGAATTAAAAATAATATTGAATTACAGCGAATGAACCTCACACTACTCCGGGAAAGAATAGGTATGTAATGTTTAGAAATTATTGCTATAATAGTTATGTACAATAGTGTGTGTATTGAGAGCGACATAATGAATTACTGTTGCAAGTTATTATTTTCTTATAGTTCTACTAAACATATTATTTCATTCCAGAATTAGACTTGTGTAAAGTTGAAGTGGACGACTTCGATCAACATGTTATTCGGGATACAATCGAAGAATTATATCGTGTTCAGAAAGTAGTACCTACGATTAAGAAGATAATTCCGAATGGATGATGCCATTGGCGAAATAATTAATTTTGGAACAAGCGATGATGGCAGCAATGATAGGGATATGGATTGTGTATAATTGTAAATTAATGTAAATTCAAATAATAAGCCTGTAAAATATTGTTATAAGAATATGTACATATTAGCTGAAGGTGTAATGTAGGCCTATATAATGTATAGAAGTAGCTGTAGTAACTCCTCCATTGCCGGTCTCCAGCCCGGATGAGAGAGGAATGTACACACGATTATATTTAAATACTTACTCATTACAGGTTAATTAAAGCTTGCTGAAACTATGTTCTCCTCTCAAAACCGGAGTATCGAGAGAAGATGCTGTCTGTATTGAACCAAGTTCTTTTACAGTAGAGAGCTGTAAGGTAAAAGAACCAATGTTTTCTGAAAAGAGTCACGTTACCCGAGGGAGGGGCATCTTTGCCGTGCCGTTACGTTGATGAGTACATGCCGTACCGAGCAGTTCCAAAGACAGACTTAGGGGATGTAAGGTTCAAGATAACTTGCAATGACAGTATCTTGTCTCACTGTGAAAAGAGAAAGGAGATATATCTTACCTCGTCTGTGTTATTATTGCGATGGGGGAGTGAAGCGATGCCAGTGGCGGAAGGGACTAGTTGATACATTCTGTAGTGCAAAATAAAGTAACAAAATATCTCTCTTCGTACTGTATAGTTCCGTCACTGAGCTTGTCTTTCAAGAAACTGAGTTCCGGTAGCCTGTACAATAACAAGATTTTGAAAGGGATCCTGAAAATTTTCTACCCTCCTATAATCTCCACCCTCATTTGAAGGGACTTAGTTTTATTGCTACTGAGACAAGATAAACCTTACCAGGTATAGATATGAGTGAGAGGGGGGAAGGGATATAGAAAAATAAATCGATTTGCAAAACTTACAGGTCCATTT
The DNA here is from genome assembly GCA_025594305.2 of Periplaneta americana. Classification (NCBI taxonomy): domain Eukaryota; kingdom Metazoa; phylum Arthropoda; class Insecta; order Blattodea; family Blattidae; genus Periplaneta; species Periplaneta americana. Next base: position 33,444,748 of record JAJSOF020000037.1, read on the forward strand.
CAATTTAATCACCAATCATAGCGATCCATACTCTTCTGCTTTTGACTTCGAAGTGGCTACCAGAATTTATGGCAGCATGCATTGCTTGGCTCCGCTCCCTCGCTTTTTTTTCCTTCTCTACCACTTTGCACCGCCTTGCCTCACAGATCCTTGAGACGAAATATAGTACATCCTAACATTGTTGCAAAGGTTCTGGAACCTCTACAAGTTTATGACAACTAAGGAAGGAATGGAAGTGGATTAATTATGTATCCAAAAATGTAACAAAGAAAAAATACTGTTGATGTATATTGAGACTTACACATAACCTCAAATTGAATCAGTCCCATATCAATGATGATTTATTTCTGTGGCCAGCACACAACTCATCAACATTTGTTTAATCACATGGTGCAAAGGACATTAGTCTGTGTTTGATAGAAACAGAGGGAAAAAATAATTTATATACCGGTATTCATATTTATACGTGAAAATAATGTTACCAACTTTACTCAGTACTCTTAAATGTTGTACCAGTAGGTATAATATTATTATTTCAAGTCAAAAATTTTAGTGTCAGTCTATTAGTTATCAAAGCATTGTCTACACAGAAATTAATATCACATATATTTAATATATTTAATTAATGCTATGGCAGCCAAAAAAAAAAAAATGAATAAAAATATGACGACGACGATGATGATGATGATGATGATAATAATAATAATAATAATAATAATACAGTAGAACCCTGATTATCTGTCACCCTATTAACCGATTGGCGAATTATCCGACAGTCTCTCTCTCGCTCTATTTTTTTGCTGCAGAAAAAATATGCAGTACTGTACCTCATATTAGTACGTACTTTTCTAAAGAGTGTTATTAGTTATTACAAACCTTAAATACTGCTGTAGCTGCCAGTAACAGGAATAGTTACTTCTGGGTGTTCTTCCAACTTGTAAAGTAATCACTCTACTTGCTTTCAAAGAAATGACTCAAGAACTTCCACACAATTTATAGCAAACCCGTGCACCATTCAGTCCTTGTCCTACTATTCCTATGGCCGAACCGTATAACTTCTATGCGAAATGTCTTTCATGGGTGTCTAAAAAAAAATGTGTTTTAGGCTAAGTACCAGTGTATAAAAAAAGTTCAAATAATGGAGCGGTTTGGGAAAGGAGAAACTGTGGCTCATCTCGCATCAGAATATGAGACTGATGTTACAACTGTGCGCGATTTACTAAAAAATAAGGGTAAAGTGTATCAAATATGTAAATTTACAACACGACATCTCCACTAATCCTATCTTTCCACAGACAGCCAGCACAAGGAGTTTCCTTGGCCCTTAAGAACTCGTCGTTGACAACCAAAGTTAAATTAGTGAATTTCTGTTCCACTATATAGCATATTAGACGCAAGACCACGGAGGAAATTGCGAAACTGTATGTATTATGTATACTTAAAGTAGGAAAATATGTTATGGTACGGATTATCCGATTTTTTTGATCGAGCGTTCAGTCTACCCTCTTAATTACCATGGATAATACAGGTTTTAATAATAACAGATGGGCCCCTCTTCACCATACGGGTCCCTGGAGATTTGCTAGTCCAGCCACTCTGTAGTTATGGCGCTGGAAAGTACCTGAGCTTAACCGTCAGCAGATGATGTGACTTGTATTCATGGGAAAAATAGTTGTGGGGACAGATTTTCTTAGAGTAGTACGGTTTTTCATATAATTTTCATTTCCCTAGTTCTTTATTGTCATATTACCTCGTCTACTCTTACAATGCTGTAGTGGCGGCTGATTGACTGAGGCAAGTGAGGCCGGGCCTGAGTCACTTGGCTTAACTGAAATCAAATTGTGTGTTTTTTTATAATGTATTAGTTATTTGAATGAAGCATATATCACTGTAGAAGCATTTGAAAACTTTGATGTATATAGGCCTGTTTTGCAGTAAAATTTGTTCCTGAGGCCGGGATTGCCAGTGCCGGGTCTGGCTTGTGGTGTATATAGACCTGTTTTGCAGTAAAATTTGTTCCTGAGGCCAGAATCGTTTGTGCGGGTCTGGCTTAATGCATTTCATGTCCTTTCGCGGGCTTTGAGTTTACGCTTAAAACGTTGTAGCTGAGGCACAATTCGGCTGGCCTGGTCAGGTTTCACTCGTCCCATCCATGGGCCGGCCTCAAGGGTAGAGTGGGGTGGGAATAGTAGTGGTGACTTGTCTTCCTAACTAGGCCATAAATAACAAAATTCCAGCTCTTTGGCAGGCAGAAACTCACTCGATTCTCTCCCCTTATGTTTCAGTTTATGACATAAGCGAGGGTGTTCTACTATTGTACTTTGTAGTATAGTGAATCTGGGCCAATGTTGTTATGTATTTTGGGAAAATATAAACAGAAACAAATGAGAGAAATAATGCTGGTGCAGTTAATTCATTGTTAGAGTGTCCTTTTTCGAGAAGAAATAATACTAAAAGAAATGAAGTTTTAAATAAAGAAAGAGACTACCGAGATACCTACGATATCGCTGATAATTTTTCTGACACATAATCTTAAAACGCGAGTTTCTATTGCATCCTGGTATGGGCAACATAAATAGTTATGTGGTAATGTGGTGCAAAATAAACTTATCTTGGCCTTGTTTGTTGCTGTCAAAGGAAAAAAATAAAAGAAAAGAAAGAAAGGGGAATTTCAACACATAATATGGGATGCTTCATCACACTGAAACAATCACTGAAACTCAGAGCATAACAGCTTATTTGGTAAGTGAAATTATTATTTTTCATTGATAGTAATAAGAATAGACTAATAATAATAATACAGTAATAATGATATTAATAATATAATAACAATAATAATTAATATCATAAACAAACATTTCCTATCGGAGGCACTTAAACTAGTTGCATCTGGCCTCACCGAGGATTTTGATCACCGGCCGCTACTGCAATGCTGTGTAATTATGAATGTTAAATTGCTACCATAATATTTTCAACATATGAAGCAATATTGTCTCATATATTCACTTGCTGTTAAAATAGACAATTCTTTTCGACCTAAAATGAATCGAAACTACATAGGGTACTGGTAACTAAAATGTTTTCATATTATAATACAAAACAGTATTTACTAGGCCTGAAGTTAAGCTTAGATATCGGAAATGAATTTTAGTTATTATGACGTGAAAGATTTAACTTAATGTTCTGTAGGCGATCATTCAAAGAGGTGCTGTTATTTCGGTATTTCTTTATTTATTTGCAATTGCTTTTGCAGCTCTTAAAATTCAAGTACAGCTTAAAAGCCACTGAAATATATGACAACAAACATGAACAGTAATATACATGTATACAGTCAGACTAACAATTATCCATGGGAACGCACTGCACTGGCATTCAAGATGATCCTTTGTTAAATGTACCTGTACTTCTGTGCCTCGTTATAATATTATGTACTGTACTGTACATCATTCACCAATCTTGCCAGTCTTGTATAACACAACTGTATTTTGAACATGTAACTAGTGATCTATAACCTTACATATAATTAAAATATATTTTATTGTAGTTTAGGGACTCCTTTAGAATTGATCTGGAGATTACCGGTATTACGTCCTTGCAAGCAATCATTTTTGCGAAATGTCTACTAGTATTATGCAGAATGTGTGACATCGGAAATTCCTGCTAAAATGGTAGTAAATCATTTTTGTGCTCATTTATAAAGTTTTAAATAGCATTTTCACACATCTGCAGTAGCCAGACATAACGCGTCCATAGGCAGAGTTATGGGGGGGGGGTATGGGGAGGGCACTGTCCCCCAAACTTATCTGAACTCTGTTCCTTTTATTAACGTTAGAAAATATTGAATTCAAAAGATCTGTTTTGATTTTGTTTATGATTAGGCCTAAGTTTCTGTGCTTAAATTGATGAATTAATGTCTTCAGATCATGTGTCTGGACTATAATACTTGTTTTAAATTTTTGAATGTACAGTATAAGAATTTCTATACCTCATGAGGAATGGAAGCACTGTAATGTTTCTTTTGTAACAGCCTGTACTCATGTGTTAGAAGTCTGCAAATGTTCAGGCCGCTACTTTGAGAAATATAAATAACATACCGGTACTGCACAACAATGCAGAAAAAATAAAAGTAATCCCTGTATAATGTGTAAACTTAAAGACGAGATTAAGTAAAATAATTAGAGTTTACATTTTATATGATATCTTCAGGAAAGCTTGATATAAAAATGTTTCTGTTAGCACTGTTACATAGTTTTATTGATGTATATGTGTTTCTGTATGAGAGAAAGAGAAAAAGGAGAGATTTATTAACCATTGTTAATTAAGATAGTAGATCCGTAATATGTCTTAAGATGAGAATAATTGCTAGTGACATAATTATTCCATACTCAACACTTATTTTACATTTTCCCTCTTTTGTCATAACCTCCATTTCTTTCTTCCATTTTTGGGCTTGCAACTGTTCCAGAGTCGCCCACCAAACATTGATCCATGATAAGTGTCATTAGTTGCTGGTGGTAGTGCTATGTACCGTGGGCTCTCCTCTGGACTCATCATACCTTGTAGGACCACAGTGATTCCATGTAGAAAGGTAAAGGGGAGTTTGGGGCAGTCCATAGGGGGAACTGTAGACCAGGAGGCCTTAGAGCATGCACATTATTCCATCCACGGTAGTACAATGGGCCCAACCAAGTGGCCTATGTGTGAAGTAGTTCCATTCCATGCTCCTCCCCTTAAGGAGGAATCATATAAGTGATGTGAACTCCGGGCCCACAAGACCCTGTGCAGTGAAAGGCCTGCTGAAGATTTGCTAAGGGGTTTTGTTATGCCAGTAGGTTACATTTATTGAATTTGAGGTTTATGTAATGAACAATAATGAGCAAAATAATTATTACTTACCAATGTGTAAACGCTAAACTATTAACCATATAAAATATTAAATGCTAATTTTATTTTACGTACGCAGAAAAATATAGGCCTATAATGATCTTTGAAACATATTATTATTATTATTATTATTATTATTATTATTATTATTATTATTATTATTATTATTGCCTACAGGCAGTGGTGATATTCGGCCGGTTCACAATTCGGATGAACCGATTGTTAAATTATTTCTAGGTAATATTTGCAATTACCATGGACATATACTGTATATGTTTAACATAGGTACACATGAGAGAACTGGTTGTTCAACTTCTTGGATATCACCACTGCCTACAGGTAAGGTATATATAATGTAGGTCTAACATTTCTACGACCATTTGTGGATATAACATCAAAATTCCAATACACAATTAATTATATACTATTTGGTACAAATTGCCATGCGAGCAGCTATTAGTTTAACAGCTCATGGTCTTGATTAGGAACATGATTTGGTTTATCTCACTTTTCAATTTAAAGTGATTTATGTTGATTGAATTGAAAGAAAATTTAGGTTATAATATTTGAATTTGTTACTTGACTACATGGATAATTGGAAGTCTAATCATGTTAAAGGAGTACCAGTATATCACGAGAAAACAAACAAGAAATTATGTATTATGTATATTTGATCTTTTTATGTAATGAAAGATTTTTAGATACATTTTGGTCCGCTGAAATACAGTCTTCTCAAAGTTTCGAAACCAATTTACTGATTCCATCTTCACCGATATGCCAATTGTAATCTACAATATTTTCCTAGATGGGTCTGTATGTCTGGATAACTGTAACAAAATGGATTGCAAGGCAAATATACTACAAAGAAGATAGTGCATTTTAAAATCATAGGATAAGAGTTGAAAATTGTAAGTAAAAGTATACAGTTGTATAAAACAGTGAAAGTAGGTAGTTGTACTGATAGCATTATAGGACAGTAGCGATATGCTTCCGCTGTTCCATACCATTATCGCATGTCAGATTGCAACGAGTATGACGCTTACGACCAAGAGGCAAACATAAGAGGTACCGAGAACCAATGTCATTGAAGAAATTTCTTAAGTTAAGGTGCATCTACACGGTTCAACTTTTCTTACAACTTTATGCATTGAAGCAATGCATGAAAGAATGAACGAAACGCATTCAATTGTGCATGCCTTTTTCCACTAAAAATGAGAGTGCATGCAGCAATTGAAAGCTATCCATCGATATATCCATCCCTAACAGTTTATTTTATTAGTTTATATTTAATCACATATTACCTGCAGGATGAAATCTTGTTTACGTAGTTTTAATAAAATAGTGAGTTTTTCACATAAAGAGTCAGTAACTTCTAAGAATTCGGAACTGATGCGATCAGTGGAGGCTCGTGAAGAGTAAAATTGGAGGGTCGCATAATATAGGATTGTAAAAAAGTACAAAAACGAAGAAAAACACATGTAACATATTGTATAAGCAGAAAATAACACAAAAATATCCTAATGCATGTACTGTAGTGGCAAAAAAAAAAACCCGGACCGACCCTTGTAGCTGATTTCAGAGCCTTGTTCACTCCAGACCACGATAGAATGGTAACTAAGACTTTCGTGGTTCGAATCCTGCCTGGAAAGGAAACTTTTTTTTGTCCCTTATTCAAATTTATTCCCAATACTTTTCGATTGCAGACCTTGTCCACCATTTATCGTCACCATCAAACAGTACACACGGAAAACAAAAGAATGCATTACTCACTTCACAGCCACAAATCCATTCACATTTTCGTACAACGATTTGTTGAAATATCTGGTGTAAGTCCTCTTTCTATCACTACACTCCTGTTTTATATTCAGAACGGGTCTTGGTGGCCCTTGTTCTTTCGCAGCAATTCTGTCCACGTGTGTTAAATGTGTCGATTGTAAATACCAATGGCGTAGCGTCAATGTAAGCTAAAAAGCTCAGCTTCCCAGTTAATAACTCCATAATAAACTGCAGTTTATGAACAAAATTATTTATTAATTTTAATACAATTTATAAGTACGTCTTAAATGTTGTGATGCGGCAGTTCAGGATGATTTGTGATACAGCAGTAAACATGAAGCCTGCACACACCAGCTTCCAATCCCTTCCACAGACTCGTTTCTTTCACGCATTCTTCTGTGTAACGCACCCAGCAGATTTTCCATCCCTTTCTAACTAAACTACCCTGATCGCAAGGCTCGCAAGAAGCTAGCTTTAGCATTGGAAAGAATTAGCTTCCGAGTTATCTCTTTCATGAGTTGTGTTCAGTTGAAGTGTTAGTGTGCACTGTAGCTGGTATAATAAATAATGACTGGAATAACAGTTCCTGACACCGATTTATATAGTCAAAAATAATCTTCTGATAAAGATTTTAACGTTGATTTTTTTTACTTGGTAATTTAGCGACGCTGTATCAACTACGAGGTTATTTAGCGTCGATGGGATTGATGATAGCAAGATTGTATTTGGCGAGATGAGGCCCGAGGATTCGCCATAGATTACCTGACATTTGCCTTACGTTGGGGAAAACCTCGGAAGAAACCCAACCAGGTAATCAGCCCAAGCGGGAATCGAACCCGCGCCCGAACGCAACTCCGGATCGGCAGGCAAGCGCCTTAGCCGACAGAGCTACGCCGGTGGCTCTTAACGTTGATTGATGTAATTTAACTAACACTGTATCTATTGACCGTTAATATTGTGGTTTTTCTAAATATGACAGGGAGTGAGCTAATGTTTAATTATACGTATTGTATGTGTCTATAGAGATATGGGTAAACCATCAAATTATATTTTACTATGTACCATTTGAGGTGATGCCTTATTGGTGTTACTTATGAGGTTCCAACCAATCTTCGGACTGCTGACTTGACATCGACTACTATTTATTTTAAGACGCAATACGTTTCCTCGTACATGAAAGATAACTTGAGTTAGCTTCCCCTGCTCAAAATTTCATGCTACGCCACTGGTAAATACTTAATTCCATTCATTATAAAACACTAAATAATCATACAATATAGAATCGCAAGTTATACACACGAAACTCGTTTAAGAACCGAATAAATTTAAAGTATATGTCTTAACTTTACTGACCAGCAATTTTCTAATTTAATATATTTATTTTTATATGACAAATTAAAGCCGGTACACGCACTGCCGCACAGATCAAAAGCACGAACTCAACTAACCCCTTTTTCAGTTCCAGACAAACTTTCAGTTGAAGTCAGACAGTTCACCACCCTCAGGATCAACAAGGTTGTAAATTTTCACCCTCCAACCAATGTCACCCACCTCGCCCGCAGTCAGCCAGTGCCCCTGCATCCACTTCAAGGACGAATGCATTTTTCTGACAACGTGCCCAACGGTTAACTAACAGGAGAGTATTTCTATTATACTGACAGCGCGGACGTTGGGTGCTGCGCTCTTGACCACTGAATCTCTGTAAAAGGATAACGTTCCTGACCACTGAATCTCTACAAAAAGCGTGCTATTAGATTGAAGCAAAGTAGAAAGTAACTTGAAATGAAAATCTTATCGAGTAAGGAAATTCTGATTTAATAACATTAAATACAAAACGTTTACTTCTAAATTAATGGCAGGGCAGGAAGGGAGGGCGCGTGACCCTGTGCCCTTTCAAAGGAGCCGCGCCTAGACACGATTCATATAACAGAAAGTCACTTTAATTTCTTATTATTACGTCAAGTGTGAAAACAGTTTTGTTCTCCAAAAACCTCAGCCTAGTTTAGATTGGCGCGAGACACGTGTGATATCAGTATCCTATGTTTCGAATTGTTAGACATAATTATAGCCTACACAGTGTGACCAACACGCGAAAGAAATGAAATGCGGGAAGCTGTGGCTTCTGTTTTGAATTTAGGATAACAGTTAACTGTAGTGTAAAAAGGTAAAGGTATCCCCATAACATGCCATGAAGGCACTTGGGGGCATGGAGGTAGAGCCCCATGCTTTCCATGACCTCGGCACTAGAATGAGGTGGTGTGGTCGGCACCACGCTCTGACCGCCTTTTACCCCAGGGAAAGACCCGGTTAACTGTAGTGTGTTACTCTTTAAATAAATGTAATAAGATATAAATAACATTTGTATTAGTGTAATTTTTTAATTATATCGTATGCTAAGTGATTATTTGTAGTTTTTACAACTGAAGTTTTTAGAAAAGCACTATAAGTTATTATTTTTTGGTTGGTTATTTAACGACGCTATATCTACTACTAGGTTGTTTAGTGTCGTTGGAATTGTTGATAACGAAATGATATTTGGTGAGCTGAGGCCGAGTATTCGCCATCTATTACCTGACATTTGCCATACGGTTGTGAAAAACCTCGGAGAAAACCAGGTAATCAGCCCAAGTAGGAATCGAACCCGCGCCCGAGCGCAACTCTGAATTGGAAGCAAGTGTCTTCGCCGATTGAGCTACACTCATAGCTGCGCTATATTATATCCTTTTCCATATCATTGACAATATCCTCTGATTGAGGGTTTTGGCTGATAACTTATGTAGCCTACATCTATTACCAGGCAGCACATCTGACGATATGTGTCAGAGGAAGAACAAGTGAAGCGGTGAGATCAATAACCATTCCATTTCACTTCTGGTCATTCATTTTTTGAAAATTTGAAATTAAATTTTGGTTCCACAAGTGTTACGACTTTAAAAGTTGGTATACTAGTTTGTCTTGATCTCTAAAACAACCAGAAATATTATGTGCAAAAAATAATAATTAGGTAAGAAAAAAAAAAAGAAAGTTTTTTGCATTTTTCTCGAAACTTGTGTAGCCTAAATGGACTTGAATGGTTATTGACTCACCGCTTCAATTGTTTGTATGCATCTGAAGTCTGACTAGTGTAATATATAGCTAGTCGGCGATGTATGCAATGGAGGGGGAAAGGAACTGGCCTTCCTACCCCATTATCTCCTGGCCTAGTACCCTTAGAGGAGAGTTGGGTAGTGTCGGACATCGGGTAATATCTGACAGTGAGTTTCTTTCATCTACCACGAGATGATAGTAGCTGAATGACATGGTTACGTTTCTGTGATGTCGCATAGAGAAACGTAACCATGTCATTCAGGTACTACCATCTGGTGGTAGATGAAAGAAACGCACTGTTCGATATTACCCGATGTCCCCTATAAGTGGTGCCTTCTTGGTATCACTTGAGAGGTTCAGACCTGTCTTCGGACAGTTGACTAAACAACAACAAAAGTCCTGATGAGGTTTTGCACTATTGCAAACGACACTGAAATTTTTCTGAGTAGTGGAAGTTAATTATTGATCCTCTTGAAATGATCGCCAACACCCTTCCTGTATTAGTCGCATACCGTCACCCTTTTAAAGGCACTTTAAACACTGCGCACTATTGCATGAATTGCTTGTGTGTGTAAAGCTAAAAGAAAAGTTGAACCGCGCAGATGCACCATATCACTTTCATTCGATTGTAAAGGATATGTAGTAAGCATAACGAATCTAACTGCGAAGTGAATCTGCTAGGCCAGAACGAATGAAGACAGAACCAGTAAGGGATTCCGGAAACGCCAGAAGTTATAATTCAACACAACCGGAAAAAATTGAAACAAATATACTACATCACAACTCCTATTAGACTCTCGAATCTTATACTGAAATATAAATAGTTTTAAATTTCCAGTTTTAGAATGGTTTCCCACAATGTTAATATACTGGTATCCACTTTTTCTCTTACTCTTCAACACTGATTGCAATGAAATGACTGACTTTAATGAATATGAATGAACATGAGAAATAAATTATATGGAAAATTGCACGAACATCATGACGAGCAGGAAAGTGAACCATGCCACGGTGCGTCAGAGTCACTGTCCTTGTCTACATTGTTATACAAGTCTGGAAAAAAAAAATAATTAAAAGGGAGATATATCGCAATTCAATATTGCGCCACTAGAGTCCCGAAAGGATATAGCATCTGGTATAATCAGCAGCCATTTTTGATTTGTTAAAATGTCTGAGAAATCTGTGGTCTGAACTGTGACAGCCTGGAGGTAAATCAGTGTAGTGATGGCGGGTGGGTACCGACTGCGCGCGAAAAGGTCAATTTTTGCCCAACTGCGCGCGTTCAATTAAGAAATATGAAGATTTTGTGTCTACATGGTGCGCCGTTTTGAACGTCATCTTGACTACGTATATAGGCTATACTGTGTATATTATTATTATTATTATTATTATTATTATTATTATTATTATTATTATTATTGGGGTGAAGAAGGGATAGTGACGCGAAACATACAGCCTCTCCTATCCAAATGCCATCCTCACCTTCCCGTGGTCCACCCTGTTTCTACCAACGAGGAAATGGCGACCGAGTCACAGCGGTATAACTGTTTCATCAAATGCAGAGGAAATGCTGCATTACAAGCCTGTCCAGAGGCTAAAAGTGGCAGCCCCACTACTGGACTACCTAACGATAAGGCTAGTAACCTATCTTAGGGAAAACTACATTACTTTCAAGCCTCAAACAAGCAGTATAAGGATAGATAAAGACCGTTAAGAAGACTGCTAGATGGGGCCGAAACAGGTCTACAGAGGCCTAATTCGTGAAGGATGATGATGATGATGATGATGATGATGATTATTATTATTATTATTATTATTATTATTATTATTATTATTATTATTAATATTGAATATCAATCTTGCACGTATTGCTTCAATGCGTAAAGTTGAAAGAAGAGTTTAACCGCGTAGATGTACCTTAACTTCACAACAATTTAGTGGTGTGTTGAACAGAGATTTTAGGCACCCCTACCTGCTGACCTAAACGGCGCAAAGATTTGCGAGGGTTTTGCTATAGTCGTAAACCTATTTCGTGTAATTTTTCCTCTGTTAAGACCCGTTTATTCACTTAAGGCTTCTTATTTTGAATAGATTCTGTCTCAAAATTATTTTACGAGTCTATAGCCTATATTGGTACAAGATAATCGGGAGATGGATGACGGAATTTTCGGAGACACTTTCTCCGCTCTCCACGAATATTTTTTCGTTAAAGTATTACAATTGAACATGCGTTGTCCCGCAACGGAGGAGAAAAAACGAGATCTATTACGAGGCTGAACAAATCCAAAAGCCCTAGAGGTGGTCAGACGACTGGTTTTCTTGAACCGCGGTTGCGTTTCTTTCGTCCATTCTAGTAGTAAGCTTAGTTTATTTAAGGGGAGTCGTCAAGTCCTATCTTACTAATGTTAAAACAGCAATATTAATGACCCGTTATCTCAGAACGTGCTAGGCAGGCGTATAGAAATGTGATATTTTTACAGGATGTTTATGCATTCCTTCTGTGAATGTACTGATTCATTTTGATGATAAAATCATAATAGAAAAAAATATATTTTTGTAAACCTCTAAAATTAAAAAAGAATTAGGTGGTTTATTTATTTTTTAAATAAACTAGGCCTACTACCCGGAGATCCGATTGAGGAACTATTTTACCTCCGGAGAATTTTACACTGAGGGACTCCATGAATCATAAGCAGTGAAATATATAGTGGGACTGCGTTGGTGTTAATGCAGCTTATGTGGGTACCTCTTTGTTACTTGTTAGCTTAAACAACAAGTTTAAGCCCCCTCACCACGACAAGGTGAGTACCCATGACAGGGCTTTAATTTTATGCCAGACAAGCAATTACTATTTAATTAGCAAATTACTATGTACTGAAAGTTTTTCGGGTGAGGTGAATAGTATTGTAGTTTAAATAATAAGATAAATTACTTGAATTCTATTGTTATTTTACACGTGTATAAGTAAATTTAAATATCAGTGGTATTGCAGCCAAACTGAACAAAAAACTACGAGCTAAGCACAGTGTTACTTTATATTTCATACACAATGGACAAAAGATTTGCTGATAAAATTTCAGTACCTACATAATGAGATTATAAGCCTTTGAGGACTGAAGTTAAGTTCAAAATTTTACAAAATTCATATTGACAACTGAATAGACTACAGTGGACTATAGTGGACTTTATGTTGTCAGCAAACAGCTGGATACATTAAGAAGATTGATAAATAAACTGCTAAAGAAAACTCAATCAAAGAAATTCCTCATCATCACAGTGTTATTTGAAATGTACAGTAAAAATTTGATGCAGGTAGATCTTGTAGTTTCTGAGAAAATGGGTCATTTAGCCTATGTTGAAAAATGTAGTTTTAAGTAAATCACGTTTAAAGTAAAAATTTCCATACAAACTCACCTATTACAAAAAAAAAGTTTTAAAACCTTTGTGGTTGGTAGTCCTTATTTTATTCTCTATTCTGCTCACCTAATACCTCCCTCTTTCTCTTGAATCTTGCTTCTTTGGTTGTGTTTGTTACCGCAAACGTATCCAAGTTCGTCATGTTTTTCTTTGTAAGCTTATTATATCCTATTTGAATACCTAGATCCTCCAACATCTGTATTCTTGCAGTGTATCCATCATTAAATGTGAGTACAGCATCTAGCACACAAAGTTTCAACGTTGACATACCAACAAATATATTTTTGGAACACTGTACCGTACCAAACAACGTTATTGAACGATTCGTTAGTATTCTGAGTTTTTCGTCTTAAACATTTTTTTAGTAGATCAGAATGAACAAGATGTTGAAACACAGCCTTTATCAAGCATTAATTTTACTACAAATCAAGCCAAACCACAGCCTTCTAAGACAATTAGTTCCTGAGATAATTTTTTTGCGAAAAGTGGTAAATTTTTTCCTTCAAACATAAATACATTAATATTTTTTAAAATAGCAGACTAAATATTCGAATATTTTAATAAACCAAACATCAGAATTAAGCAGCATGAACCATACTTTCATAAAGTGTAAAAAAAAAAAAAAAAAAATATCACTTTTTTCTTTCATTTTGGGTCTTGATGACTCCCCTTAACATTATAAGCTGCAGATCTTATTCAGAGTCGAAATTCTGCTTTAACGAGAAATTTCCGACAAATTTTGCCTGTTGCCGTCTGTCTGAGACAGCGTTCTTTTACGTCCGTTTATATATTTTTTTTCCGGAAGAAGCCATGTTAAAGATTTTATCGCCCTTTAAAACCCATTGCCCTCGGCCGGGTTTGAACACGCTATCCTCGGATCCGGATCATACGGCTAGCACGATAGCCATAGCAGGATCTCTCTCAATCAGAGCCCAGTTATGCCACTGAAATTCCCGGCCCTGTATAATAAAGTAGACAACTGTCATGGCAGTAACATCATAATGTCAGCAGTCTTCATCACCTTTGGTTTACATTGTAACAATCACAGAACTCGACAGTTACTGCCAGCCACATCCTGAGATGAATTAAAGCCTCCTGCGCGGGAAGGTGTATGACGATTGTCACGCCAGTTCCGTGTACGCCCCTCTCGATTGCCGGTACTGAACTATGGAGCCGGCATGCTGCGGCGTCGGCATCGGAGGCATCGGCTGATAGTTCCTCATGACAGGGGCCACACGCGTTATCTGTGGGGGAGAGGGCACCATGAACTGTCCCCTGTTACCGTGGTGCTGCTGCTGCTGTTGCTGGTACTGCAAATGGTGCTGGAAATACTGCTGCTGCAGCTGTTGGTGCTGGTGTTGCAGCTGCATCTGCTGGTGGTGGTGCTGGTTTTGCTGCTGGAGGAAAAGCTCGCCGTTCACATGCGGGTGGTAGTACGGCGCCGGTGGCGGACCTGGAGGCTTCGCCGGCAGCTTGCGGTGCGCAGGCGTGGACGGTGCTGAGCGGTTCAGACTGCTGTTGGTACTCGCCGTCTCCCAGTCGCGGAGCAGGGCGCACAACCGGGCGCGTTCGAGTGCTATCTCCTCCTCGTTAGCAGAATCGTAGTCTGGACCCTGCACACAATTCAAATTGCTTAATGCTTTACATCACACGTGTTCAGTTCAAAGTGTGTCGTGGCTCTATATATTATTTCATGTACCGAAGTACATATGATATTTCCATGCAGACATTCTGCGTCATCATACGATGAAAGAGTAATGGAACAGAGAAAAATTCTCTCCGGCGCCGGGATTTGAACCCGGGTTTTCAGCTCTACGTGCTGATGCTTTATCCACTAAGCCACACCGGATACCGCCCCGGCGTCGGACAGAATTGTCTCAGTTTAAGTTCCAACTCTTGGGTTCCCTCTAGTGGCCGCCCTCTGCACTACGTCATAGATGTCTATGAATGTAGGACTGAAGTCCACACATGTGTTGAGGTGCACTCGTTATGAGTGACTAGCTGGCCGGGATCCGACGGAATAACTTAAACTGAAACGATTCTGTCCGACGCCGGGGTGGGTATCCGGTGTGGCTTAGTGGATAAAGCATCAGCACGTAGAGCTGAAAACCCAGGTTCAAATCCCGGCGCCGGAGAGAATTTTTCTCTGTTCCATTACTCTTTCATCGTATGATGACGCAGAATATCTGCATGGAAATATCATATGTACTTCGGTACATTAAATAATATATATGACATGCGTAAATCACTTCGTGATTTAAGACGGCGCTTATTCCGTCGGATCCCGGCCAACTAGTCACTCATAACGAGTGCACCTCAGCACATGTGTGGACTTCAGTCCTACATTCATAGACATCTATGACGTAGTGCAGAGGGCGGCCACTAGAGGGAACCCAAGAGTTGGAACTTAAACTGAGACAATTCTGTCCGACGCCGGGGCGGTATCCGGTGTGGCTTAGTGGATAAAGCATCAGCACGTAGAGCTGAAAACCCGGGTTCAAATCCCGGCGCCGGAGAGAATTTTTCTCCGTTCCATTACTCTTTCATCGTGTCATGGCTCGCTGTATGTCATCATGAGGCTAGTCGATGAGCCTAGAGAATTCAATCTTCCTACACTTCCGCAGACGCGTATTACCTATGTGTCAGAGAAGTTGCCTAGCAAGTACGGCGTTCATTCTGAAGAGTACTTACCTATACGTACGGTAACACCTCTAGTGGCAGGAATGTGAACTGTTTGGAAACACGTACTGAGGTGAATTTTTTTCTTACAGTACTGTCGGGATATGGGGAGAGGGTTAAGACGATTACTTACGTATTTGTTGACATTAACTTCGACGGTCAACATGGACACGGAGCATTTGATTTGTATTGTGGAATGTTGCCGTACGCAACCGATGATAACAAATACCCTGCGTACTACTTGCCCGCGCAAAACACAGTTCGAAAGAGGTTATGGTAGCACAAAGACTTTACAGACCGCCATCTGTTGCTACGACGTTCAAGTTATACATACACATTCTTAAGTTCAGATTGAACGTCTTGATTAATAGACAACTTCTCTGACATAAAAGCTGAAACTCGCTTCAAATCGCTGACTCACAACAGTGACGTCATGACACACTTTGAAATGAACACCCAGTATAATACACAGGGTGTCCGCCAAGTCCCGCATCAAGGTTAAATCAAAATATGCTCAAAATGACCTTCTTAGATCTCCAAACATGTTTGGAGGTGGAACTTAAGCCTGGCACATTTTTTTACAAGAAAAACCGCAGCAAATCAATAATCTAAGTCTCGTTGCCTACTTCCTAATTAGTAGAAGATAACTAAATATTTATGTAAAATAATAATAATAATAATAATAATAATAATAATAATAATAATAATAATAATAATAATAATAATAATGACTTCATTTAACCTGGCAGAGTTAAGGCCATAGGGCCTTCTCTTACACTCAACCAGAGTTAAAACTTGCTTACATAATTGAACATACAACCTAATCCGATTTAAGGGAACCGGATAGTGATTAGTGGTTAAAAATGTTATTTTTTATTTTGTGTTTAAAAAAGTACAAACTTGCTCTTTAAAACAATATATTATGGAGTTATTTCTGCAGATAAGCCCTTTAAATGACCTCTTTAAATTTGACGGTACATATAATTCATGCATCATTTTTTTTAATGCAGTTTTTCGTAAGTTGATAGTTTTCAAACTTAAGTGCATTTTTCTCTGAAACTATTGAATCTATTTACATTAAATTTTTACAGTGTTTTCTGCAGCCTGAGTTCTAAAAAGTATACCTATGGGTTTAAGAATATCACATACATAACACAAGGGAAAAAATGTATGCGTTGAAAAAAAATGGCAAAAATTGTTAATCAAAGTTCAATATTTTTCTGATTCGTTAAGGGTGAAATATTTAACTAAATTTTGCTTTAGAATTTACAATATACATTACTTGATAACTTAAAAAAATACCAGGCATATGAGTGGAGATTGTAGCAAGTGATGTGCACCTGAAGATTGGGGTATATTTAGCAAAGTGGGAAAACAGCTGGTTATCTTTCTTTTGCACTTGGATAAGAAACTAATTAGTCGTCTTTTATAGCACTGAATTCAGAATGATTTATTGTACAACTATGGAAATTTTTATTCCACTTTTAATACTAAAAGCCTAAAAACATTGAACTAAACTTTTGTACTCAAATTATTAATCGCACAGACACCACTACCCACTACCCTTAAGAAATTACGTACAGATACGATTTACATAATGAGATCAAAAGAGGTACTTGAATAAAAATTTACCCAATAAAATAAAAATAAACACAGTGGAATATATATTAATGTTGTTAGAATCAAATACGAATCTGACAGGGATCTACTAAGATTAATAACAACTTAACAATGGAAATTGGATATTGACAATGGGAAACAGAAGTTACTGTGGGCTTAATTACAGTGAGATCTACTCGTAAATTGTTAGAGACAAAATTAATAATTTACAAAATACCAATAAGACCAATAGTAGGCCTAATATATGGCTGTGGTCAGACGTAATGCGATTTTAAAATCAAAGACGTCTCAAAACAAAACCAATAACACCAAGAATATATGGTTGGGAGATCTGGACTCTCACCAATGAAACTGAAGAAAGGCTAAGAACCAGTGGCGTACGCAGAATTTTGTCAAGAAGGATCATTATTAAAATTGTTTATAATTTACATTATCGGTATTTTAAATTTTGTGTATTATTATTATTATTATTATTATTATTATTATTATTATTATTATTATTAATAAAAATATGAACGGTCATGCACAAAACGTTAAACGAACGTTTCACAATGAAGTCAGAACTGAAACTAACGAACGAGTGAATACCGCTATTAAAATAAGTTTAAAATCGACAATGCATAATGTAAAATATCTGCACTGCAGAACTTTCAAAACAACCTTTCCAATATACTATGTTTCACAAGAAGTTAAATTCATATTGTATCGGCTTCATTTTATTACAAGGACGGTACTAGGCCATAGGTCTCTCTATAGCCTAACAAAGATAGAATTGTTATAATTCGAAAGTGCCACAGCACCAAACACAGGGATTATATTGAAGGAGGGGTAGGAGGACTACGCCTTATGTCGATGTAGATTTTGTTACTCTGACAGTGAGAAATTAAAGAAGGGAACGCGATTATGGATAAAAATATTCTATGTATTTTCTTGAAGTTCAAGAGGAGGGGGTTCAAACACGGTAACCCCCCTTTGCTACGCCCTTGCTAAGAACTAATGAGAGGAAGATACTGATAATAATATTTGGAGTTCGGACCACTATTGAAACAAGAATATTATGGAGAATAAGATACAATCAAAAGCTTTATAAGATTGTAAGCATCCAGATCTAGTAAAAGTCATAAAGTTATCAAGACTGAGATACACAGCGCATATTAGCAGGATGTTCAATGAACGTGAAAATATGCGTACGTCAAGGCAGCACGCTAGGAAGAATGAAAAAATTCAAACGACACAAAACTTCAATATCAATGAAACGAGAGATGTACAATGTTGATATCTGACGCCTACTTCGAGTACGAAACAGCTGACCAGAATAAACCAAGGAGGAAAACAAAACGTGAGGCAGATACAAAATACTGCGGACGAAGGATTAGGGAAACAGCTGGAAGTGTCTGAGGTCAGGAGCATAGACAAGACTAATGGAGGAAATGCAAGAGAAGACATGATAAGAACGAGTGAAGGAATGAAGCGACTACCAGATATTAGTGATTGTGAGGACAGGATAGATAGGGTTTTGGAGAGGTTATTAGCGAAGAAAAAGAGTGCTAAAAAGTGAGTGCAAGAAAGTGAGGGGTGGCAAAAGTGTAAGAAAAGGAAAAGAGAAAAAAGTGTTAAGTGTAAGAAGATAGTGTAAGAGTGTAATAAGATAGACTATCAAACAATGAATACAAGAGAATTAAAGTGAAAAAAAAAAAAACATCTGAACAAATGTGAAGTGGAATGAGAGAGAAATTGCAAGTGTAATTAAGTGAATTAGATATTTGATGTTTTTCAATGTTATGGGTTGAGAGTAGTATGAGGGGTACTATAACTGTAGGAGTATTATAGAAATAAATATATGGAAAGAGGAATAAAATAGGACATTTAGGAGTGAAGCGAAGAGAAAGGGATCAATACGTAAATAAACAGAGGGTAGGGAAAAAAAGTGATGTAAGTGTTGTAAAATAGAGTAAACGAAAAAGTCAGCAAGTAATGTAGGAGAAAATAGCTGGAAAACAATGATTAAGAGTAGGTAGGATTTGAGGGTAGAGAAGAAAATAAACAAATAACGCAAATTATTAAGGAAGGAATATGCAATATTTAATAGGTGAGCGAGAAATGGAAGGCAGACAGTCTAGGTAGGAGGGAGAGAATAGAAAAGGATAGAGAGGGAAGGACATATAGCAATTCAGTCTTAACAGAACATTAGAAAGTAATCAAGAAATTCTAGGCAAAGAATACACTAATAGAAAAGAGTTGAATGTATTAAAGGGATGGTGGATCGAAAAACAGAAATGTGAAGGTCCACCATAACTGTGAATTGTAAAGTTGACTGACAAATAAATATCATATTATCATATCATATCATATTAGCAGGATGGTAGATAATCAGCCTTGCAAGAAATTGAACTTCAATCAACCTGAAGGAAATCGGAGAAGGGATAGACCAAAATTAGCATGGCTAGATGACATGGTGGATTCTGTGAAAGTGCTACAGAAAAACTACATACACATTAAGCTGACGTGACGTGTTAACACATATTAACGCATTAACACGTATTATATATTTAATAAATCGGCCCTATATTTGAAACATTACGAATGAGAAATATTTTCGATGCGACATTGAGATGTATTACAGCAAACAAGAAGTGCCGCGCCGATATACAGCAGTGATGTCAAAGCAAGCTCATTTTTCTGACCTCGACGTCGTGCGCGGGCATCAAGCGCTAGGTATAGAATGAGAAAGGGTTATGTATATGAATAAGCAGCCTGTTGGATTAAAACAAAAACAGTGGTGCACAAACTTCAAATGGAACGTGAAATTTTGTCGTTATTTTTGTATTTTTCTGTCTGATATTACGTATATTGTCTGAAAAAAGTACTAACACCAATTTCTTAATATTGCAGTTGTGTTTTAAACGTTAATAACATAATAAAGAGTTAAGAAGGAATATTCACATACATTCCATAGTAGTACAACTATACTGTACTAAGTGAATGAAACACATCATTCGTAAAGAAAGTTATATATATATATATATATATATATATATATATATATATAAAGAGATTGAGTGTGACATGATAAGCTGGAATTTATATTGATGATATCTTTAGCCTTATAAAAGTAATTAATAAACTAATAAAAACAATGCTATAGTACAAAGCAAAGTTACCTAGGTATATGTTTTAACTGTAACTAATATTACATAACAAAACTCTTATCGCAGTATGCTTTTAAGGTAATATTGGTGTGCAACTTCCTATCATCAGAATATTAAATTATTTTCTCGAAATCTTCTGAAGCTATAGAGCTGACGTTTTTACAACACATGGGCACAATCTTTTGTTTATGATGTAACAGTAGTTTTTTGTTTCATTCATTTCCTTACAAACATTTTCCATACAAATATTTTCAAAAATTTCAATACACTATCTTCAGTTAATATGTATTTACGATACTTATATTAGGTTTACGAAAACATCACTTCAGTACCTGTAAAGTTATTAAATAAACATATCTGAAAATTTCATTTTTATATAAAAAAAGTTGAGAAAATATTCCTTTTCAATAAAAAACAAACTTGTGAAAAATCAGCATTAAAATTAAAACTTACATTCCTATAATGAACTTATACTTCTCAGACAAATCTAAAAATTAACATGGGTACAGTTTTAATAAGTTCTCTTCCCTTTATCTATTGATTCAGTGCTGGTCATCGCTGTATATAGCTCGACCAAGCGGTATATAATACCTCTTTCGTCTGTCTCTTTCCTTTCCGCTGTAAAGCGCTCAGGCTCTCCTGAGCTCTAAAGCGCGCACTTGCGCTTATGGGCATCAATTGACGTGACTGCTATACAATATACCCGGCAGAAAATGAGTATGATGTGGTATGATTCCTCTGTGTCGTTCATGTAACAAGGTAAGTCCCCGAAGCTTGGTTCATTCCATATATTCATTTGCGATCAAGAACGAAAAGTTTGAGTTCTGTTATATAATCATCACACGGAAAACTAAAAGAATATACATACATTTTCTATTTTCTCATCCAGCATTCTGAAGAAATCCATCTGACTAGAGGAAATTTCTCTGGAAAATAAAGAAAATAAAGTTAGTGAAACATAAACGAAAAACACAAGAAAACTACTTACCTTTTCCTTTTCTAATCATATTATCAATAGATTAATTTAATAAACGATGACAGTTAACACACTCAAGGACAAAAAATCCCTGACACCTTTATATGTGACCTCACTTCTTTCTGCAATAAGTTTTCTTAATATCTTTCTATTCTCCTCCTTCAATCTCTTTCACGTCCATCAGGTGAGCGCAAGGGTAGTGGGGCTAATGTGTGAAGAGCACACAGTTACATTATTCATTACCCCAAGCTCTACGATCACGTGCAAAACGCAATCTTTCGGTGGTTCCACTTGCAGTTCTAGCCGATATTAATCCACGTGCTCTTAACCTTATCCAGTTCCTCTAATCGTTTTTGTTGAAATCGGACGTGCATATACAGAGTGGAAGGTAACATCTGCATCAAACTTTAAGAGGCGATTCTACATGTTAAATATAACAAAACTTTTATTTCCCTTTTCCTTCGATGAAGCACCGTTAAGCAGGAAGAAAAACATTCTTTGCCCAACGTTTACAGCACTCTATTGCGGTAATGGCCCAAGAGAATTGGCTGATTGCTGTACAAGCAGATTGTTGTTTAGTCAACTGTCCGAAGACAGGTCTGAACCTCACAAGTGACACCAACATGGTACCATTTATGAAGCAACTAGGCCAAGAGATAGTCGGGTAGGGTGGCCAGTTCTTTTCTCCCTCTATTGCATACCTGCACAAACAGCGCTCAACGACCGCGCGCGCTCCTTTTGGAGCGGGAGAGCCGTGTTTACCGCTCGCCGAAACGGAGAGGAAGATACATCATAATGACATAGACTTGCTATAGGTAGAGGAGAGGGAAACGTCCACTCAGTTATCTAGTGGAGTGCAGTGTGTAGGCCTATTCTCAGTAACTGTTTCACGTTGCTTACCTACTGCTACAATACAGTATGGAGGAATCTAAAAGACGGAACATAACATTTAACATTTAACGATTTACAGCTCGAACTTATTGATCTTCAATGTGACCTAAGAGCTAAAGATCGTTTAAATAATAGTACTAGCCTGGTTGAGTTTTACAAGACTAAACATTATCAATAATATTCTTGACTACACAGGCTGACCGTGAAATTAAAAAAAAAATATTTTATTAGGTTATTTTATGACGCTTTATCAACATCTTAGGTTATTTAGGATCGGAATGAGATCGTGATAATGCCAGTGAAATGAGTCCGGGGTCCAACACCGAAAGTTACCCAGCATTTGCTCTATTGGGTTGAGGGAAAACCCCGGAAAAAACCTCAACCAGGTAACTTGCCCCGACCGGGAATCGAACCCCGGCCACCTGGTTTCGAGGCTAGACGCGGTGTGGACGGCTGTGAAAATGATTGCTATGTTTGGCTCAACATTTATATTTGTGAGCAACTGTTTTCTATAATCAACTTTAATAAAGGCAGACATCGAACTTCTGTAACTGATGTTTCATTACGATCAGTAGGCTACTGTGCCTTTCAGCTGCCAACAGCATAAAACCTCGTTTTGATGTACTGATAAATAAAAATATAACAAAATGATATTGTATATTTAAGTAGCTATAGAATTTCTATTATTTCTGTAAAATAAATATTTCTTTATTAATTAATAATAGTCCAAGATAGTTTTGCAAACACTGAACGGGAATTCATTTCATAAACACTCGTAATAGTACTTCCTTTTGTGTATATTTTGTACGAGATCACCCCTTCTTCCAATCCACCCTTATACAGAGCGCAGCTAATATCTGCATTCCGCTCAGGAGCTGTGAGCCGGCTCGGAGAGCGCAAACCTTGTGCAGGCCTGCTCTATTACATACATCCCCGATTGGCTACACATTACAATAATCAGACTTCAGATACATACAAACAATTGTTCTTCCTCTGACACATATCGTCAAGTGAGATGTACTGCCTGATAACATCAGCCAGAACCTCAATCAGAGGCAATACAAGCAGATAGGTAAAAATAATCAGAACAGTTAATGTACAGAATCTTTTTTTTTGAAAATTAAACCGTTTAGCCATGAATTTGAATTGAATAATGGCGAAAATCCTTGAAATAAATCTTGCAACGCAACGCACGACACGTGTTACCGACTGAGTACAGCAGAGGGGGAGGGGAAGGTACGGGGTGCAGGCCGCGCTTGGTTAGAGTTATTGCAGCAGTCGTGATGTTGCGAAATACTTCATAGAAACACAACGATTTCCTCTAAAACGGTGAATGTTAGAGAAAAAAACTTATTTAGATTTTTCAAATCTCTCCTCATAATCTATTAGCAGTTTCATTTTGGTGCAGAGGTTATCATCCACTCTGTATATGTTACCATATCGCTAGGCTACAGCCGTAGCTGGAAGGTTGCGTTCCCTAAGAACTGTCAGTACCATACATCTGTCTTCATTTGGAATTGAACTTATCGTACGACCTGAACCTGGCTCTGTAAACCGTTTATTGCATCATGGACTGTGCTTCTAGCATATTCATTACTTCTACGATGCAACACTACGTCCATCATCGTTTAAGACTACATCTCATTGATGTAACTACCCTATTTACACTCGAAACTGTCATAACATCACATGAATAACAAGAAATAACCTCAATAAAATACAAAAGCGCAGGCAGTCTGCAAGAAAGACTTTTTAAACGCACAACGGAATATTGGGTAATAATAACCTGTTTAAACTTGCTTCTCTATGGCAAAAAATTCATTGTATTCTTTTTATGAAAAATTACATTTTTTTAATATTCATATTATCATTGTAAAGGTGTCCGTGATTTTTTTTCCAAGTGTAGTAAGACAAAAATTTATTTATACAGATGTATTGTAACAATAACCTTGCAAAAAAATTGTAATAACAAATCCGGGAGGTCAGAGAAGATGAGGTCGACCGCACTTGCGGTGGATTGATGGAGTGGAAGAGGATGCCAGAAAGTTGGGGTGCAAGAATTGGAAGGCTGCTACACAAGATAGAGACGGATGGCGACAATTATTAGGGGAGGCCCAGGTCCACCAAGGGCTGTAGCGCCGATGATGATGATGATGATGATGATGATGATGATGATGATTGTAACAATAATTGTCCTGAATTGAATACAAAATACACTATACTCCGTTTCTGGAATACACAGAGTATAGGATCCGAAACAAGTCCTTTGCGCAAGTGCTGAGTGGATCACCGCTCTGGGGGGAAGCATTGCTTGAAGACGAGCGTCTAAAATGCCACCCCTTTCTATCACCTTCTGCCACTCTCATTTCACCCCTTAGCGGCCGTGAGCAGATGCAGCCCGCAATATACTCTCGCATTGATAGGCTCCGCCCATTCGTTTGTCATAGGCTCCAGCCAAATGCGTTGATTTGCTCTACAGATTCCAGAAACGGAGTGTAATTGTCAACTGGTTCTACTAACCGTAATGAAACAGTAGAGAGGAAGGAAGAAAATTATTGAAACCAATCTGGAGCGAATAAATTAATAAATGGAAAAGTGGATAGGCGGACAAGTAAATACGGGATAAATAAGTGAATAACTAAATAAGCAAATAAATAATTAAGCGGATAAGTAAATAAGTGGATAAGTAAATAAATATATAACTAAATAACTAAGTAAATAAACAAATAAACAGATAAATAGATAAGTAGATAAACAAATAATAAAATGAATGCATAAGTAGATAGATAGATAGATAGATAGATAGATAGATAGATAGATAGATAGATAGATAGATAGATAGATAGATAGATAGATAGGTAGGTAGGTAGGTAGGTAGGTAGGTAGGTAGATAGATAGATAGATAGATAGATAGATAGATAGATAGATAGATAGATAGATAGATAGATAGATAGATAGATAGATAGATAGATGAATATAATTACAAAAGGGATCGAGAGATGAAGAAGATACCACGATAAGAAGACAAGATTCTGCAAGAACTGGAAGGGATGAAGTAACATTAGCGACACCGAATAGAGGTACGTCAGTGGGAAGAAGTAAGGGACAGAAAAGTTATAACTTAAGAGGTTGGTGCATGAGTGTCAAAACTTAGGAAAGTGACAAAGTGAAAAGAGTGATAGTGACAGAAAAGACTGTAAGGTAAGGCAATAATAGTGAAAAAGGATAAGATACAAGCAATAACCAGAGAGTGATAATAAGTAAGTAGTGATACAAAATAATAATAATAATAATAATAATAATAATAATAATAATAATAATAATAATAATAATAATAATAATAATAATAATGAAAGTGGGAATGGAAAGGTAATGAAATTGTAGAAACTACTTCGTCTGAAATGAGAATAAGTGGTTAGTGAACGTTAGTGATTCAAGTGAATAAATAAGTTAACAACTATGGAAGAGTCACAAATATAAACAATGTTGGGAACAATAATTAATAAGAGAGACTGTTTAGTTAAATGAGATTAGTTAGAATAAGATAGATAACTAGGAAAGGGAAGGGTAAATATAAAAAGAAGAGAGGGAAACAGAAGTGAGATACGTGATAGAAAAGTGATCAGGGTCATTTATATGTAATAGCCGGATGTTTAAAAAAGCGTAAGCAGAATGTTATGTATCCAAGGGAGTGATGGCACTGTATACAGAAATGTGAAGGGCCATCACGACCGATGTAAGCTGGTGGAATAAATATATCAAATATCAAGTATCAAATAGATGAATAGATAAATAAATAGATAAATAAGTAAGTAAATAAATAAATAATGAGGAACCAATCTAAGATCTGTAGAAAAAAGGACAAATTAATAGAGAGATGGAATGAAGAAAGAAATAAAGAACATAAAATACAGTTTCACTTGTCTGTTGCTAGTGTGCATTTATTTTTATGTGAAGATAATGTTGGCAAGGTGCTCACGTTTGGGCCAGCAGTGGGCCGGGCGACGTCACCACCACTTGTCGGACCTTGTTCCCACCCTTCTCTTCCGAGTCTTCTGCTTCTCCAACGCTTCCTAGGCCAGGGTCCGCTTCCTCAGCCTCTTCGTCACTGTCAGGATCCACACCTGCAACAAACGGACGCATTAGACCTGCGCTTGATGTGCAATTAAGAGCTTGGAATACATTAACAAGGCAAGTGAACTACATTTGTCTCCAATTCTTTTTTCTTACGAGGACAGCAAATTTATTGCTTTATATCACACATCGAGAGCTTCGACAGATTGTACGTGCTGTTACTGGTATCGAGTTCTTGTGCTGTAAGAACGAGACAATGAGAAACATTCACAAGAGATTGAAAAAGTGTATAGAGATGCAGCTGTCGATCGCAGTACGGTTATCGGTGGGCAAGCAGATTATCTGGTGAAAGAGGGCACGCCAATATTCGGGATACTCCTCGCAGCGGCAGACCCTGCACTGCACTAAGTCCTGACAATCTGCAGCGCGTTAACAACATGTTTGTGGCTGACAAACGCGTAAATATTGCTTATGGACATCATGACACACAGAACCAACATTAATTCTGATGTGTATATGGCAACTCTCAAGAAACTTCAAGCTCGACTGAGTCGTGTTCGACCACATCGGGAGAAGCAGTTCTGCTATTGCACGACAGCGCACGGCCACATTTCAGTCACAAGACCACAGACCAGATCAGAAAACTTGGATGGACAACACTGAAACATCCGCCTTACAGTCCTGATCTGGCACCATGCGATTACTATCTCTTTGGTAAACTGAAGGGATCCCTTCGCGGAACGAGGTTTGAAGATGATGATTCCCTTGTGCACGCTGCTAAAGAGTGGCTCAGACGTGTTGGTCCAGACTTTTACCGTGCAGGTATACAGGCCCTCGTTCCAAGGTGGCGTAAGGCAGTTGAAAGGGACGGGGATTATGTGGAAAAGTAACATTCTGTTCCTAAAGAATGTATCTACATGCTGTGAAAATAGCAAAGCTGTAGGATAACAATGTAATTTTTAAATAAATGGTGTACGGTAGTGGCAAAAAAAAAAACCGGACCGACGGAATAATCAAAGTCCCCGAAATGAGCTACTGCGTATGCCACGCCCGCATTCACAAGATAGCGAGTAAGCTATTGAAATTGTTGTAGTTTCGACTGCTGACGTAGCCCATTTCGAAAGCCATTGGAAAATAAGCTGGTAAAATTCATGTTCTGAGAATAATAAGTTAATTAAAGGCTGTGTGATGTATCTTGTCTCACTGTGAAAAGAGAGAGAAAGGAGATATGTCTTACTTCGTCTGTGTTGTTATGGCGATGGGGGAGTGGATCGGTCCGTCCATCCATCCAGTGGCGGAAGGGGCTAATTGATATATTCTGTAGCGCAAAATAAAATAACAAAATAGCTCTCTTTGTACTGTGTAGTTCCGTCACTGAGCTTGTCTTTCAAGAAATTGAGTTCCGGCAGCCTGTACAATAACAAGATTTTGAAAGGAATCCTGAAAATTTACAACCCTCCTATAATCTCCACCGTCATTTGAAGGGACTTGGTTTTATTGCTACTGAGACAAGATAAACCTTACCAGGTATAAGTAGTAAAATATCGCCGCAATCGAAAAGTTTTGGGAATAAATTTGAATAAGGAACAAAAAAAGTTTCCTTCCCAGGCAGGATTCGACCCACGAAAGTCTTAGTTACCAGTCTATCGTGCTGTCACGGTGAACAAGGCTCGGGAAATCAGCTACAAGGGTCGGTCCGGTTTTTTCTGCCACTACTGTACATTACTTTTGGAGTGACCCTCGTATTTGAATCAACTGGAATCGATTCCTGAAAAATAATCATCTTACCCAACTCTAACTGCCACCACTATGAACTAGTGATGGATTTACTGAAAGATAAGCCACCATTTTTTATTGGAGTTAAAACATGCTATTGAGCCTAACCCATGATGACGATGGATGATGATGCATGTTATCCTATGGCTGAATAGGCCTAAATGTTACCAGTATTAGCACTTTCAAAGCTGATTCAGTAATTGAGCATGCACATTCAACATTCTTGGCGATTGAACTATTTCCGATGCATTTGCAAGCGGATATTGCATGCGACACTGCAAAATGCATCCTGCACTGTGGCCTGCATGCGGCTTTTAGCTCTGACAGCGATGCAGCTCCTGTACGACGACATCGATTTTTTATTTTAGTACGTTTTTTACGACGTTTTATCAACAGCTTATGTTATTTAGCGTCTGAATGAGATGAAGGTGATAATGTCGGTGAAATGAGTCCGGGGTCCAGCACCGAAAGTTATCCAGCATTTGCTCATATTGGGTTGAGGGAAAACCCCGGAAAAACCTAAACCAGGTAACTTGCCCCGACCGGGAATCGAACTCGGGCCACCTAGTTTCGCGGCCATACGCGCTAACCGTTACTCCACAGGTGTGGACGACGGCATCGAATATAAGCTACGGTTTTATGTAAAAAAAACTGGAAAAGAATTAATATTTCTTTAAAAAGTCGACTGAGGTTTATTCTTAGTGACAGTACGCCAGTAGATGTCATTTCTTAAATTATAATTTTTGTGGCAAACGGTAAACTAGATTTATTTCTGTTTTAATAAAATTAAACTTACTGACATCTTCACACAATCATAATAATCATAACCGTAGTAATAATTTATAGCCTAACAGATGTCTATCACGGCATTTTGTGGAAAAGAATCAGTATAAAGTAGCGTTGTGGGATTTAATCGTTTAATCGACCAATTTCTATTGCAAGATTAATCGATCAAAAATATTTAATCGAATCATCGAGTCGATTAAAATTAATCGGTTGTACTTGATAATAATTATTATTTTGTTATTGCAAACTCAAGAGTAAAAATTTCGACAATATTCGTCTCTCAGAAACTGCTTACTTCAAACACAATAATACCGTTATTTTGTAACTGCAAAGCAGGTAGCATAGGGTAAATCTTTGCACAAACACTTCAGAAAGAGATTAAGATCTGAGGACAGTGACCTGGGCTAGCCCTATTGAAAGTTGAAACACACTGCGAAACCCTTATTAAGTTTGTCAACTCGTCTTCCTAGCATATGAAATGCATACTTTTCTGGAATTCGCCCCCTAATCCTTTATCCATGGCTGCACTGTGTGCAAGTGAGAGAGTAACTATCTTCTTTTTCTAAAATTTTGTAACCCGATTAGAATAGGGGTCAGTCTGGTGTTCTGATGCAGTTTTTTTTACTGAGTTTCTAGATGAAGCTTGTGTGTTTAGTTTGCTAAAGAAAAAAATTCAGATTTCTGTGGTCTGTGAAAAAAGTGAAAACTCCATTATGTCATAGGCCTACGAGAATTTGAGAAGTAAACTCGGTGGGACGTTTAGATTTAAATTGGACGATCGTGGAGAAGTGCTTGACAGAAAAAAATTGTGTTTAGTGATGCAGGAAACATTGTTACTAAACGTAGAGCGGCATTTAATTCGGAGCATGTGAATGCACTCACATGTTTAAAATCATGGATGAAGCAGGTTTAACTAGGTGAGTCTTCATACTTTATTTGTATTTGTCTCAAAAATCCCAGGAGAATTAACACAATAAATTATAAGCCTACATAATAAATATGTTAGTAAATAACTAAAATAGTATTGTTTTGTAATACAACGTTACATTATCTACATAACTACATTTTATACTTATGCTTATCACCAAACACAAATTAAATTTAACAATTTGTGTATTACAGTATATTAAAACTTTTTTCAAATTGATCAAAGCTCGATTAATCTATAGCTAGATTAATCTATCGATTAATCGATTAAATTCAAATCGTTCATCGATTAAATATTTTGATCGATCGGGAGCACTGGTATAAAGTAAAATTTGTGTTTATAGCAAGATACTTGAGAAAATAAAATAATAATTTTTCCTACCTTGGATATAATCTCTCTATTCTGGAAGAGAAGGACATAGTAGAGAAAATATTTAGATACAACAGAACAATTGACATTACTAATAGATTTATGAGATCATCCGTTGTTCAAAAGCACACTAGAATGCGCCTTTACAACATTTTACACGGCCGTAGCGAAGCATGGACGGTAAAGAAAAATGATGAGAACAGAATATCAGTCCCTGAAATAATGCTATTCATCCGCAGAACAAGGAAATATAGGAAATGGGAACTGAAAAGGAATATTGATATTTTAAATCATCTCAAAACTGAATCAGTTTTAGAATATATCCACCAGTATCAACAAAATTGGAAATCCCATCTTCAGAGAATAAGTTTACATGGTATAATAAATTGGGATGGACTAGCATCATCTGCACTTAATTCATTAATTTTATTATACAGAAGATTAATAAAAATTTGTCATCATCATATTCCAGGCACGAAATTAGGCCATTGTTGGCCTGTTTCGGTTCCAGCTATACAGGATCCAATAGACGTTTCTGTGGACGTCCAGGTCGTCGTCGTCCTTGAGGGTGGTATTTTAGCATTTCTTGGGGTGTCCGGCCAGCTTCCATACGAGAAATGTGTTCAAGCCATCTGTTTCTGTATTCTGTAACTTTTTCTTCTAATGGTTGCATGTTGAGTTCCTGCAGTATATCCTCGTTCCTCTTGTGGTCCAGAAGTGTGTATCCTGCAGTTCGTCGATTTCATTTCAGCTGCTCTTAATCTGCTGACATTCCTTTGTTTCAGAACCCAAATTTCGCTTCCATAGAGGAGAGTTGGTAGTGCAAGGGTTTTATATACTTTCATTCTGGAATGTTTCTGTACTAAACTTGGTTTTAGGATATGGTTCAGCAGTCCTAATATTTGTAAAAATATACAAATTTGTCTAATCAAAAATATGGATCACCCGACAAATTTAATTTATACAGATTTTAAAGTATTAATTATTGAAGAAATTTATAAATATAGTTTACTAACTTACTACCACAAAAATAAAATAAAACATAAATCTAATCGACATGAATGTCATATTCGAAGAAAAAAACCTACTTTCCCATTGATTGAGCCTAAAGTCGCACAAATGCAACGCTTAAACATGGTGCTAGTTTCGGTCCAAGACTTTATAATAAAATTACAAATAATTTTTCAAATTTGAAATGTTTTAAAATTGAACCTTTTAAAAAAGGAATTTATAAAATTATTCATGATATGTAATATTAACAAATGTGCGTATATTTTATCCTTTATTTCTGTCGACCATATTCATGTTTTTATTGAATGTCACTGGTTTCTGTCTGATTGTCAATTTATATTAAATGTGTTTTTTCTCTCTTTCTATTTTATCTTATGTGTTAGTTGTCGGTCTAGATTAAGTTAATTAGTGTATTATTTTAGTAAACTGTTTTTGTAAATTTTATGTTATATTATTGGCTAAGATCACACCGTTACCGAGTCTGGTTTTACGGTACTGGATAGAAACATTTATATACTTTTCAATTGTACCCACTTTGCTTAGTAGCTAAATAAAAATAAATAGTAAAAAAAACATAGACTCCCTAAAGCTGTTTATACACGTACCTATACACCAAGAGGAAAAAGCCTAAAGGCAGACATGCAAAAAGCTGGCATAAAATTTTTATGTAGAATCGTAACAGACCTTATTGCCTAAAACTTGCCAGGGAGAAGATGATAAAGATGATGACGTATCTGTTGCAACGAATCACATCTTTTACTTAGAAGTCCACCGGATTTTTTCTTCCTCGAGGACGGTTATCTCGGATTATAATGATAGCTATATCCGCGGAAATTTATAATACAAGTGCATTAATATTTTGCTAAATTCTTGTACGTGTTTGTACATTTCTCAAATATCTTAGTTTTTAATGCTGTATGTTTTTTTTTTCCTTCTGCAAAATTTGTGAGCGTTTTCATCTATTCAATATACAGGGTGTAACTAAAATTTATGTCAAAACTTTAGGGGCTTATGCCTCTCATAGAGTGGATGAATAAATGTTACATGGAAATTGGCTCGGAAACGCTTTATTTCCTTGCTACAGCCCTTTTTATACAACATTACTTACATTGATGCGGTACATTATGAAATAAAAATAACATACCACATGGAAATATCAATGTTTGGGCCGGCATTGTTGGTAGCGTTCTCGTGGGACCTCATGTTCACCTCAACCAGGCTCAACGAGAAAGACACAAAGAGTTCTTACAGTACACCTTACCTGTTCTGTTACATCATGTGCCGTTAGCAATACGAAGAAATGTGCGATGGAGCTTCTGTTCACTTCGATGTCAATGTTAGTCGATTTCTAAATCAAAGGCTCCGTGACGGATAGATAGGTAGAAATGGACCAATACCTTGACCCCTGCGCTCTCCAGACCTAAATTCACTAGACTTTTATTTTTGGTGTGGCTTGTAAATGGAACCCCTGTGTAAGACGAAGAGAGTCTTCGAGCCCATATTTTGGAAGACTGTGAGAAAAACCGACATTCTCCAGGGATACATCAACGCATTCGAGATTAAATGTGACGATGGATTGATGCATGTATTCGTGCTAACAGGGACCATCTTGAACACTACCTGTAAGACAGATTTTCATATTTTAATTTCATAAAGTACCGCATAATACAATGTAAGCAGAGCTGTAGAAAAAAGGGCTGTAACAAAGGAAATTAAGCGTGTCCGCACCAATGTTCATATAACATTTTTACATCCTCTATATCTATGAAAAGAATATGCCCCTATAGTTGGACATACATTTTGGTTACACCCTGTACATTTTGTTTTCATAGAATATGCTTTCACATCAACACCTCAGGTCAAAATTGAGTCAACTACAATATTTGTACAAAGGCTTCCAGGACGACACGTCCACAGCAGTACGTCCATCAGACAATTGTCCACTATCTCGCGTCCACAGCTATTTTGCCCAAGGAAATTAGTCCACCAAACATTTCGTCCACCAAAAAAATTGTCCATTAATGTCGCGGTCAAGAGTTACTATGTCCATAACTTTTTTCCCAATTTTTCTTTCTCCACTAGTTTCTGTGCCAACTAAATATTTTGTCCTCGCATGTTTTGTTAATTTTTGGATAACAAGTACTTCCAATATCCAATTAAAAAAAGAAGGCTTGCTACAGAAATGTATTTAATTATTTTGTAGCATAATTATGTGTATTTCTATGGAAATATGTAGTTCATTGATTCAGTATTAAATTTTGAAGTAAGTGAAAACATTTAAAATAGCTTATATGATAACAACAGTAAGAGGGAGGGACATGCTAGTCCACAACAACTATATTTATCACTTTTATTCACATTATTATTATTATTATTATTATTATTATTATTATTATTATTATTATTATTATAGTAGTGGTAGTGATATAGAAGTAATAGTGTATTGGTTTTAAACCATTTATGCAAATGGACAATCAGGAATATTGGAAAATGGACAACT
Source organism: Periplaneta americana (assembly GCA_025594305.2). Taxonomy (NCBI): domain Eukaryota; kingdom Metazoa; phylum Arthropoda; class Insecta; order Blattodea; family Blattidae; genus Periplaneta; species Periplaneta americana. The sequence continues at coordinate 33,478,671 of JAJSOF020000037.1, forward strand.
TAATAAAGAGAACAAAGATAAATGTATGTATGTATGTATGTATGTATGTATGTATGTATGTATGTATGTATGTATGTATGTATGTATGTATGTATGTATGTATGTATTTATTCACACTGCAGTGGGTATATATCCGGTGGCAGTGGTAACTAATTACACTCAATAATAACAATAATAAACTTATTAATTAAAAATACAATTAATAATAACACTAATAATTAATACTAACAATAATTAATAATAATAATAATAATAATAATAATAATAATAATAATAATAATAACAACAACAGGGAATATACTAAATTAAATGAAACGATCACTTAAAATAACATTTGAAATAAATCTAATAATGAATAAATGTAGGACATAATAAAATGTGAACCAAACTTTCAGAGGAAAAAATAGCACAATGGACATTTAAACTGTGGACAAAATAATAGTGGACTTAAAACACCAGCAGACGAAAAAAAATATAGTGGACAGAATATCAAAGGGACGTACGAAACAGTGGACGAAATATCCGTGGACATAGCGTCTGGGAACCGTACAAAGTTATCCCATTAGAGACCCTGAAAGGATCTTAGAGTGGCTGAAGAAATAATCGGCATTGAATAGCAGTAAGGATGTCAGTCCTATGTACCGATTGCCTTTGATCTCAAGGAAAACCATGGTACTTATTTGCATTCGAGGCTGAGTGAACTATAGGGTCATGGTCCGGCAGGAAGGATTAGATAATTCATAGAGAATCGACCTGCGATCTTTCAGCTTACAGCGCAATGCCTCAACAACGACGCTATTGCGGCCTCCCTGTTTTCCGGATTTATATAACAAAGTAGGCTATAATATTGTGATGAGCGACCATGTGAGATTGCAGCAGATTTGTGTCTCTGAAACTGAGTCGTCTTTAGTAACATAAAGTACTAAATGAAGGAGACTATTTTTTCTATACTATCTAAATTAATCAGTTTCGTTTCTAATATTCAATTTTTTAAAATAAAGAAACAGGATTTGTAAGGCTCAAAATTCTCTTTCTTACAAAAAAAAAAAAAAAAAAAAAAAACTCAAGGAAAACAGTCTCTGAAAATTATTGTACATTTTAATTTCCTCTTGGCAAAACTCTCCGTTGACATTTCATGTACAAACATCAAAAGGTTATGTGGACGTTACTCCCGACGCCTACACGAGCTTTGATGTATGAAATGACACAGGGTTAATGAGGTTGTGTTTATTAGAGAAGCGTGGATAAATTGTTGCCAGTATGCAGATGTAAGCTTCAAATCAACTATACGTAAATCTTCTCTCCTCTCTCTCTCGCTCTCTCGTTCCATTGTGATATTTTCAATATAACGAAGTCTGAAGGGGAAGTATTATGAAGCTATGAAAAGTAAATTTCAAATTTTCATGGAAGTACAGACTCGTCTTTTAGTATTTTTGGTGTCGAAAAATTACTTTTATCATGCAGTCTGTTTCATCCTAAACTACTGAACGGATATTGAGTCTCTAGAAATAAGTTTATTCTGTAATAACGCACAAATGCGTGAGAAGGCCTTATACCCTTAATCCTGTCTAAATAAATAAACAAATAAATAAATAAAGATATACATAAATAAACAAATAAATAAATAAATAAATAAATAAATAAATAAATAAATAAATAAATAAATAAATAAATAAATAAACAAACAAATAAACGAATAAACAAACAAATAAACAACTAAACAAACAAATAAATAAACAAATAAATAAATAAACAAATAAATTGAATAAATAAATAAATAAATAAATAAGTAAATAAATAAATAAATGGAGTCTTAAAGTTAAATGTCTACGTAAAATTCAGGATGTGAAATATTTGAAGAATAATAATTCATGCCTTCTTATCAGAGATTACTCTGTCTTTCTAATCTTGGGGTTTATGAATTTTGTGTGGGACATGTCTAATAAAGCAGGGACAGTAGAGGTAAACCATTATTCAAATACACAAATTCAATTTATGACTGATAAATCCAAGGCAACTCTTTGGAGATCTATCAGAATAATGCTTTTATGGCATACAGTTTACTTTCAGATATTCGATAATTTGGATCAAAATCTTGATCATCAATAACATCAAAGTCACTCAAAATATCTTTAGAATAACTTATTTTGGCTTAGCATAGAACACAATTGGGTTATACCATTATTAAAATAATTTTCTTGTAGGTTTATCTAAGACGCCCGAATTATGGTGTACTCTGTTCGCAGTAGATGGAAGTTGGAGTTGTACCACTTTCATAATGAAAAGAATGGCTTTTTGTGATATTGAAAGTGTAGTTAACTCCTATCTTTTGTCATCTAGTCTGCTGTCAAGAAATCTGAAATTTAGAATTTATAAAACAGTTATTTATCGGTTGTTCTTTATGGTTGTGAAACTTGGACTCTCACTTTGAGAGAAGAACAGAGATTAAGGGTTTTTGAGAATAAGGTTCTTAGAAAAATATTTGGGGCTAAGAGGGATGAAGTTACAGGAAAATGGAGAAAGTTACACAACACAGAACTGCACGCATTGTTTTCTTCACCTGACATAATTAGGAACATTAAATCCAAACGTTTGAGATGGGCAGGGCATGTAGCACGTATGGGCGAATCCAGAAATGCATTTGGCCTAGAGTGTTAGTTGGAAGACCGGAGGGAAAAAGCCCTTTGGGGAGGCCGAGACGTAAATTTTATTTTTATTTTACTGGGTTATTTTACGACTCTGTATCAACATCTAGGTCATTTAGCGTCTGAATGAAATGAAAGTGATAATGCCGGTGAAATGAGTCCGGGGTCCAGCACCGAAAGTTACCCAGCATTTGCTCATATTGGGTTGAGGGAAAACCCCGGAAAAACCTCAACCAGGTAACTTGCCCCGACCGGGATTCGAAACTGGCCCACCTGGTTTCTCGGCCAGACGCGCTGATCGTTACTCCACAGGTGTGGACCGAGACGTAGATGGGAGGATAATATTAAAATGGATTTGAGGGAGGTGGGATGTGATGATAGAGACTGGTTTAATCTTGCACAGGATAGGGACCGATGGCGGGCTTATGTGAGGGCGGCAATGAACCTCCGGGTTCCTTAAAAGCCAGTAAGTAAGTAAGTAATTAGTTAATTCCAATTTAACAAGAAGCGGGGTTGTACCACTATTAAAATAACCCCTTCATATAGTGTTGACTTCACATCTTATCAGACATTTGAGGTGAAAACAGATCCAGTTGCAAAATTAATAGCAGTGGCATGTGAGAACACTACAACGAAAACACATTTGGTCTTTAAGTAGGATTGCTGGCAACTTAACCGTCACAAGGGAGATCGTAAAGGATCCTGTTCAGACCGAGTAGTAAATGCACATGTGGGACGGAGTTGAGGACCCAATTGTAAACAGCGAAACTTGATCCGAATGCTCATCATCACGAAATGAATTGAAAGGTCGCAAGCAGCTAGCGCCGAGTGTTGCTTCCTGCAGACGACAGCAACAGTAAAACAATAGCGCGTAATTAACAGAAGAAGATCGTCTGCTGTAAAGTCGAGAGCATTCAAGTTAATTAACAAACTGGGAGTGAGAGTCGTGCAATATAATTTATTCTCTTGTTATGTTTATCCTATCCATTACGCGAAATGAGTGACTGCAATCGATGTGATGATGCGGAAAATTCATTTTATTAAGTGTAGCTTGTTTAACGAGTGAATGCACATGTTAGACTCAAGAATTACGTTTTATTCCTATGGACATATAAAATATCAAGTAGGTGGATGGATATCTTTACGTAGAAATACACGAGTGTGTCCAGAAGAAGAAAAGAGTATAGGTAGATGACACGGAGAACAACGGATGATAAGGGAAACAAGAGAAAGGCAAACAAAACAAGAAGATTAAGAGCAAGAGGAAGACAAAGAGAACGAGAGGAAGACAAAGAGAAGAAGTGGAAGACAAGGAAGATAAGAGGAAGGCAAGGAGAACAAGGAAAATACAAAGAGAACCAATAAAATAAGGAAAACAAGGGGAAGGCAAGGAGAATAGGGGAAAACAAGAAAGACAAGGAGGAAAAGGAGAAGACAAGGAGAATAAGGGGAAAACAAGGAGAATGAGGAGAAGATAAGGGAAGGACAAGGAGAAGCCAAGGAGGACAGGGGAAGACAAGGAGAACAGGAGGAGACAAGGAAAAGACTAGGAGAACAGGAGAAGACAAGAAAAACAAGGAAGACATGAAGAATAAGGGGAAAACAAGGAGAATGAGAAGACAAATAGACTAAGGGTAAAACAAGGAGGGCAAGGAGAATAATGGGAAAAACAAGGAGGGCAAGGAGAATAAGGGGAAAACAAGGAGGGCAAGGAGAATAAGGGGAAAAACAAGGAGGGCAAGGAGAATAATGGAAAAAACAAGGAAGGCAAGGAGAATAAGGGGAAAAACAAGGAGGGCAAGGAGAATAAGGGGAAAACAAGGAGGGCAAGGAGAATAATGGGAAAAACAAGGAGGGCAAGGAGAATAAGGGGAAAAACAAGGAGGGCAAGGAGAATAAGGGGAAAACAAGGAGAGCAAGGAGAATAAGGGGAAAACAAGGAGGGCAAGGAGAATAAGGGGAAAAACAAGGAGGGCAAGGAGAATAAGGGGAAAAACAAGGAGGGCAAGGAGAATAAGGGGAAAAACAAGGAGGGCAAGGAGAATAAGGGGAAAAACAAGGAGGGCAAGGAGAATAAGGGGAAGACAAGGAGGACAAGGGAAAGACAAGGAGGACAAGGGGAAGACAAGGAGAACAAGGAAAAGACAAGGAGAACAAGGGGAAGACAAGGAGGACAAGGGGAAGACAAGGAGGACAAGGGGAAGACAAGGAGAACAAGGGAAAGACAAGGAGGACAAGGGGAAGACAAGGAGGACAAGGGGAAGACAAGGAGGACAAGGGGAAGACAAGGAGAAGCCAAGGATGGCAAGGGGAAGACAAGGAGGACAAGGGAAAGACAAGGAGGACAAGGGAAAGACAAGGAGGACAAGGGGAAGACAAGGAGGACAAGGGGAAGACAAGGAGGACAAGGGGAAGACAAGGAGAACAAGGGAAGCAAGAAGAACAGGGAGAACAAGAGAAGTATAAAGTATAGGTCTATATAGGAAAACAAAGAAAAGAAGAGGGATACAAAGACAACAGGGAAAAACAAGGAGGAGATGGGGAATACAAGTAGAAAAAGGAACATAAAGAGAAAAAAAAGGGAATACAAAAAGGATAACAAGGGAATACAGGAAAGGCAGAAGAGCAAGCGGTATAAGAGGAGAGTAAGCGAAAGATGATGAGAATAAGGGAAATATAAAAACAAATTGGAGACACAAAGAAAACGAGGGGAGTAGAAGGAGAAAGTAAAGACACAGAGAAGAAGGGGATTGCAATGATAGCAAAGGATTACAAAGAGAAAAGGGAAAACAAGGAATATGTGCACCTCTGCACATTAGTGTGTTGGACATTGTGCCATTGTCACACATCTGTGACACAGTGCATGAGGATTAGCCACTAAAGAGAAACTAAGATGTGGAACTTAAACTGAGAGGATTCAATCCACCATCGGAACTGGAATCCGGCGTGGCTTTGTGAATAAAGCATCAGCACGTAGAGCTGAAAACCCGGGTTCGGGTCCCGGTGCCGGAGAGTATTTTTCTCCGCTCCACCCATCTTTCATCATATATGCAAAATTACTGCACGGAAATATCATACGTACTTCAGTACATCATAATAACTGCCTATGGCAATCTAAAAATAATAATAATAATAATAATAATAATAATAATAATAATAATAATAATAATAATAATAATAATAATAATAATAATAAATAAAACGCATAAGCCTGCACTAGATTACTATTGCCTGAAAAAGGTGAATCTTTTATTGCTTTGCATGAAAAATGTGTGGCTTTAGCAATCCCTCTGCTTGATTGTCTCTGTGTAAAGAGTCGCATGATAAACGTCAATAGCCGCAACGCTGAAAGAACAGCTCCCCGGCACGTTACAACGTCTGAATAAGTTGTGTAGACGTCTTCAATTCCAAACACTACATTTCGGAGGGATGACAGTCAAGTGTTTATTGGCGTTGAAAGGAGTCCAAGTTTAAAATTTCAGGCGTTGGCAGCACTAGTTCAGTACTAGACCTATTCCCTGATCTTGACAGATTGTTTATCTAGATTATTCTCTGTTTTGACAGACCGTCATCAGAATAAGATGTTCCAGAATGGATAGAAACCTCTCCCAGTTGCTACAGGTTCCGAAATTTCTACATCTAATTACATTCTAAGCCAGGTTAATCCTCTCTGCCCCGGTCTGCAATCTCATTACGTCATTTCCGTGGGATAGACTACTGATGTTATCCTTCCGTCACGTCCTGGTATGTCATGTTACCTTCCTCCACCAGCCCCAAACTGATTTAGAGAAGCATTGACATTAAGTTATTTCAAACAAATATGACATAAAATATACTTAGGCTAATTGTTTATAAAACTTAATTTTGCATGACAGGGAAATATAAATAGTTCAGAAATTAAATAAATAATAAAAAATGTAATCCATAACAAATTATGCGTGTCGATATAAAAAGAAGCAAAATACAGTGAAACCTGTTCAAATCGGAACCTGAATAATCCGGAAACCTGTCTATTTCAGAATAATTTATTGGTCCTGACGAAATTTGTATGTATTATGTATAATTTGTCCTGAATAAAACGGAAACTGTCCAACGCGGAAACAAACTATCTGATACTGTTCAAAACGGAAATAATATTTTGGATACACTATTATAATGTAAACTATATTTTGAAGCAGTGTGTAATTTCAAGAAATGTACGAAATATGTAATATATACTAAGATAAAAACAAGTTTTCTTTGCAAAATTGAGAGAGTGCGAGGGTGGAATTTCAGTTGTGGAAAATTCAGGTGTAACACTTTGAAAAATAAAGACCATCTCATGAGTGAGTGAAAAATAAAGACCGTCTCATGAGTGAGTGGCTTGCGGACATTAATGGTGCCATAAAAAGGAAACAGAAAACCGCTGGTTATGTAGAAATAAATGAACTGTTGTGAGTTTTTCATGCCTTTTCAAAGACCGTCCAATTTCTGGACCTATTCTGCAAAACAAACCCTTGAACTGCCAAAAAAAATAGATAAGTCAGAATTCAAGGCTTCTAATGGATGGCTCCTAGACCAATAAATTAAATAATGTGCAGTGATATACAGTACACTATTACAGTATAGCGTTAAACAGAAAATGAGATTTTTCTTCAATATGATTCACCACTGGAATAAGCGACAGAAAGCTGATTTAATGTCAGTAGTGTTAAACGAATTGTTTTGTACTTCTTGCAGTTTGCGGCATGCCATTTTGTTTTTCAGTTATACAAATGATAAAATATTGCATTTTAACTTCACACCTGAATAATACGGAAACCTGTCCATAACGGAAAAAAAATCGGGACCATGTCAGTTCCGTCTTGAACAGGTTTTACTGTACAATTATTCAACAGCTTTCTCTTCTTTACTCTCCTACAAGCCAGAGAAACCTGGATCGTCAAATAAAAATATAAGCTTATATGATATACCGCTAATAAAATGAACAAAGTTAATTTACAGTGAATTTATCTGAAAGTTCTTATACGGACAGTTATTAGAGGAGAAAAATTCGCTCTGGCGCCGGGGATCAAATCCGGGTCCTAGCTCTACGTAACAAGCGCTCTAACCACTGAGCTACGCCGAAGTTCAATCCACAGCACCAGATCGAATCCCTCTCCTCTAGTGTTTTTTTTTCTCTTTGTGACTTACTCCATGTTCGACATATACAATATGTTGACATATTAAGCCAACTGCCATCATACATAAGCGCACTCAATTAAGTGACCTGGTGGCCGGGATTCCAGATTATGTATATGCACTGTTGGGCGAAGAATCTACGTAAAGATTAATTTTTGGTCCTACAGAATTTATCTATTATGGTAACACTAGTTATTAGAGGAGAGAAATTGGCTCCAGCGCCGGGGATCGAACTCGGGTCCTTGGTTCTACGTACCAAGTGCTCTAACCACTCAGCTACGCCGAAGTTCAATCCACAGCATCGGAACGAATCCCCCTCCTCTAGTGTTTTTTCTCTTTGTGGCCTTACTCCATGTTCGACAAATATGTTGACATTAAGTCAACTGCCATCGTACAAGAAGCGCACTCAATTGAGTGACTCGGTGGCCGGGATTCCACAGTATGTATATGCACTCTTAGGTGAAGAATCTACGTAAAGATTAATTTCTGATCCTACAGAATTTATCTGTTATGGTAACAATAGTTATTAGAGGAGAAAAATTCGCTCCGGCACCGGGGATCGAACTCGGGGCCCTTGGTTCTACGTACCAAGCGCTCTAACCACTCAGCTACGCCGAAGTTCAATCCACAGCACCGGATCGAATCCTTCTCCTCTAGTGTTTTTTCCCTTTGTGGCCTTACTCCATGTTCGACATATATGTTGACATACTGTATAATATTAAGTTAACTGCCATTATACAAGGAGCGCACTCAATTGAGTGACAGTTGACTTAATATGTCACCACCACAACTATCTATCTTATCTACCTTTGGACAAACTGTAACACTTGTTGTAGAGGACGGTCGTACCACAGGAGATGCTTATTTATCAAGATGCAGATGACAGTGAAAATAATATTTTGGAGAGTGTTTGTGGAATGGCGATGGAAAACGGGACAACCTCGAGAAAAACCCTCACAATCTTTTCTTTGTCCACCGCAAATACAAATCTGCCATACCCAAGTTTTGAAGTTAGGTCTTCTGTTGTTGTAAACCAGCGCTCTACCAACTGAGCTACCAAGACGGCTATAAATTATACGTTATATAGGGTGGGTGATAAACTGCTTCTTTGCCTTAATCTCATCTTTTCAAATTCGCTTTCAGTACTCCCACTGCCATCTATTGAGATATAAGAGCCTTGATATAGTGTATACTTTTAATGACTTCCATTAAATATTGCAGCAATCCTCTTTCGCTAAGATATATTACAGGCCTTTCATCTCTTCACTCGATCTAATGTCTTTACATAATCTGTAAATAGACGGTGTGTTTCGTCTACAGTCATTCTACATGCTGAACTCACGTTCTTTGTAGAACTGAACTCGTGCCATAAGAATATGCGAGGAGAAAACTAATTGCGAGAAACTATTTATTTCCCTATTAGTCCAGAAGTTTAGCATAAGTTTTTTTTTCTACAAAAAGTAATAAATTATGTCAGAAAATGCTATTCTTGCTAAAGATTAGCGCTCAAAAACTGGAGAAAAATTTCTGCTTTATCAGAATGATTTAATACTTTTACAACATGTGACTACTAGCTCTGCTTCTCTGGTTCCTTAAAAATTGGTTGGCTTCGGCGTCGTTTTAACTTCAGACGCACAGAAAGAGAGTTTGTTCCATAGTCGTTAATATTATACTAATCTCCCGATACGGAAGTTCGGTAAAACGTATCTTTCCCCTCCATTCTCATTAGTGATATAGCTACGGCACATGATAAGGTCACATGGCAGGTCTTACCTCCTCTACTGTAAGTATGTATACAACGGACACACAGATAGCCATTTCTACGAGCAGTGACGTGATCCTGCACCTCTGAAATGTTGGAAAACATCGCAAACTAGTTATAATTATACAGGGACATTTTATTTTTACTTCAATTTTTATTGTACCTGAGTTTTTGAATGTACTTCACTCCCACCCCTTCTACTAGTAAACTTCCAACCGTCCTCCACACAGAACCGAGGCCGCGTATGCAGTACTGAGTTAGTGAGTATAGTACGTTCCAGAAATATGTTTGCGTTTTCCAGTGACGAAAGAGCTTTCAATATTGAATCATATTTTCGCACAGGTACTGTCGTCAGTTTGCCTACGTCGCATCCTGGTTTCCCCCACCCGCTTCTGCCCGCCTCTCTGTAACGTCTAGTAGCTAGGCTGTCTTAGCTCTTTTCTGAAAACATCAATTTCTGTTAGGAATTGGACGTCTACGTAATATTGTACAACTGTTTAAAATAACTTAAGTAAAAGGGCCTCGTTAAGTAATTAACTGTCACGTGATCCCCCCACTCTTCCTACGACCCTGCGACATAACCACTTGGACGGACAATAGATAGCATTTCTGAGTAATTTTATCTTTTCGGATCGGGCAGAAGTGAAGATTGAATTTACAGTACGTAAAGTACTCTTTTATAGGGTAGGTACAGAATTATTTCAACATGAGTTACTAGTACGAAGGACGAAACTGGTAATCGGAATTAGGTACAATAGTCTATAGTGCAGTAAAATGCACATTAGAACTGAAGCCTGTATCGAAATGAACGGCCACCATTTAAAAATGTGTTTAAATATCCATATTATGATTATTTTTCAATTTAACTTCATTCTCTATATTGTACGCTAATGTGCTGTAACAGCACAATATACACTGCATAATGAATACGTCCGAATGGATAGCTCAATTCGTGAGTAAAAACACTAAGTTTTAATACAGTACTGCATTGTGGTTAAACAAAAACATAATGAAAATTATCATACTCAAAATTGCGATATTTCCTAGTTTACATAAATGGATGAACTACTTTTCTTCCCTCCTATACCTAGTAAAGTGATTTATATTTTACGCCAGTATCATCGAACTCCAGTCGTGGAAGGGGGAGCAAGCGGTGTTTCCGGTTCTAGACCTTTAATTCAAAGATATAGCCAGGTTAATATTAAAAATGTTAGTAAAAATAAAATGATGTCCCTGTATAACTACTATTCCAGTATGAACACCACTGAAGACAGGAATATACAATACAGGCGAATCAAATGCACGTGCACAATAGTGATGGGGGTAGAACACTGAGTTTTTAATTAGCAGAACTAAGGAACGAGATGAGATTCATGGAATCCAATATGCTTTGTTTCTCTATCTTAATATATAACCTCCCTGACTGTGTGAAGTTATACATTTTAAAAGAGACCGACGGAGCTCAAGCGGTAACGCGTTTGCTTGCTGGTCAGGAGCTGTGCTCGGGTGTGGGTTTGATTTCCGCTTAGGCTGATTATCTTGTTGAGTTTTTCGTAGGTTTTTCCCCAACTGTAAGACGAATGTCAGGTAATCACATGGCAAATCCTCGACCTCATCTCGTGAAATATCATCTCGCTATCACCAATTCCATCGATGCTAAATAACCTAGTAGTTGGTACAGCGTCGTTAAATAAACAATTATATAAAAAAACTGAAATCTTAGATTCCTGTTATCTTTTAATATAAAATGTGAACCGTAAGTAATGTCATTAATTTCAGGAGGTTATTCTTTGAGATATTTCAAATAAAAAGGTTAAATGCAGTAAATTTTGCTCGTTTTTGCTTCCTTTTTGAGATAAAAATTGTTTTATGTGAAATATTTCATAGCATGTTTTGGAAAAGCCGTTGATTAAATTCCCAATATACTTAGTTAATTCTGCACCTTGTTTTACCGTAACAGCACCTTTTAGTTCTTTTAGCACACTCATATTATTGTATTATTTGTGTCTTTATTTTATGAAGAATTTTAGAAAAGACACAAATAGCCATAGTAGCTGACGTGCCCATTTTAAACCCCACTATCTATCTACTTAATTAATTTAAGAGAGCAGTGTATTATGACAATAAATGATTGAAAGAATTTTAGTTTTGTCCTTTAAATATGTAGAAATTTGATCCGAACAAATGTAACATTGTAAAATTCCTTTGGAGAACGAAAAGTAACAACGCTTTTTAGTTCTTTAGCACTCTGATTATTGTATTATTTGTGTCTTTATTTTATGAAGAATTTTAGAAAAGGGCACAAATAGCCTTAGTAGCTGACGCGCTTCTTTTAAACCCCACTATCTATCTACTTAGTTAATTTAAGAGAGCAGTGTATTATGATAATAAATCATTGAAAGAATTTTATTTTTGTCCTTTAAATATGTAGAAATTTGATCCGAACAAATGTAACATTGTAAAATTCTTTTGTGCGAGATCGTGCGTATTTGCTTGGTTTCCGCACAAAACCAATCCGCGGAAAGTCTAAAATTCCACATTCAGTATTCCCAATCTAATACATATAACAATTTCCCTCTTCTTACCGCTTAAGTGACATATTGATTTTACTGCTTTAGGCTTTTAACATATTATTTTTAGAGACGTTCAATATAGTAATAATTATAAATTGGAAACTTACCACTGCAATTTCACCTAAATTGCACTGTCAATTATTGTTTTTAAATATTTGCAAAAATTAAGTAAACTCTGAATCATTACATGAGTAGTTTAATATCAAAGACGGACATCTGTTGACTCCATAGTTTTGATCTAGAGGCACTTTTTGTTTCACAGTGTTCTTTGTAATATTTTAACACAATTTGTTTTTATAGATGTAGTGTTAGAGTTTGCATATAGTTCACCATAACTGAAAAGAGCATGTTAAAATTGTATAAGAATCCACATTATCTAAATTTCGATCTTAGGTCAGATGTCCGCCTTTGATATTAAGCTATTCACATAACCTTACAGTTTGGTTTAAGTTCGCATTTATAGACTGGGGGGTGGGGGAAAGACAGACGTATATCACGGCCTGCTGGAGTATAGTAAACACAGAAAACATTTTAAAGCAACAATGTTGAAGATAGATATTTTTGTTTTGCAAATTTGCCGTCATTGAACAGAAACCAAGATGGAGATTTCATTGCAACTAATTAGAAATTCCTCTTTCAGGTATGTAATAAACAATCTTCGCACAAAATAATGTACGATACACGAGCGGTATGTTTTCTTTCAATTCTCGGAAATTAAAAAAGCTCAACTACGTTTCGCTTTTTCAAACTTTTCCTCGAACATGAAAACTTCAACATACTGCTCTTGTAACGCATATTACTATTGCAGAACGAAAAGTTATATTTATTCGTATCAAATTTCTGCACATTTAAAGGACAAAACTAAAATTATTTCAATTATTTATTATCATTATACGCTATCTTAAATTGACTCAGCATATTGGGAATTAAATCAATGGCTTTCCCAAAACACGCTATTAAATGTTTTATATAAAACAATTTTTATTTAAAAAAGAAAGCAAAATTGTATTTAACTTTTGTGTTTGAAATATATCAAAGAATAATTATATGAAATTAATGACATTACTTACAGTTCACCCTGTATAAAATAGAGCTTCGAATTCGTCTCTGTTATATAGAATGATATGCAATATGCAGGCTGCATGTAGATACACATACAAGCTGACAGCAAGAATTGTTTTCTGACAAAAGAAAATCAGATTTTAGTACAAACAAAAAATCTCATTGGTTTTATGTGTGTGTGACGCTGCTCTTCAGTTCGACTAGCTACGACGTCTAGAAGTTAAAAGCCAATAGGATGGGGACCTCGGCGGGAGGGGATCGCCCGTCTAGAGCGCTTTCGCCGTATCGACTTCCTGGGGAGCAGTTCTCTGAGGCTGTGTTCCCATTTGGCTTCTTGTAGGCTTGCAGGACTCCCCAGCGTCGCACTATTCTTGTTAGAAACTTGTACAGTATACACTGATTGAGAATACTCCAAAGTCTGCAGAAGCGTCCTCAAGTACAATCAGAAAATAAAGTAACACTACCTACTGTACAAAACGAAATACAGGGACATCATTTTATTTTTACTTCAATTTTTATTGTACCTGCGTTTCTAAATGTACTTGACTCCCACTTGCTAACGTCAGTCACACAAACTTACGGCCGCTGTTGCTAGCAGTGAAATAAACAGTACAGAGTACAGTGTGTTTCAGAAATATGTTGCATTTTCTATAGAAAAAGGAGCTTATATTATTGAAGTTTATTTTCACACAGGTATCGTGTGTAGCATAACTGAATTTATCTGTGTGGACTGACAGTGAGCACAAGTGAAGATTAGAGTTACTGAAAGTACGTTACCCTATAATATGGTACGGTACTTAACAGCATTATTTAAACAAGAGTTTTGTTTTACTGTTTGTAGGTATGATAATGGAAACTGGAATTACAATATAACCGAATGTGAACAACAGTTTTTTTTTCACAATTTCCTGATTAAATCATTATGGAATATTTTCGTAGAAATGTCATTAATCTGGTAGTTAAATTTAGAGCAACAGAGTGTACAGAAAGAAGGGAAAGTGTAATATGGCCAACAAAGGTGACAGAAGATACTAGAGAAAGGATGCAGCGAGTCCTAATAAGTCGGTCAAGAAGTTAGCTGTAGAAATTGGGGTTTCTTACGGAAGTGCTCACAAAATTCTCAGGAATAAATTAGGTTAGTAATATGCTAAATAAAGTAGACATTACATAATTAATATAACCGCCTGAAGAGTTGAGTTTGTGAAAATAAATTGTTACTATTCTACTGTTTTTTGATAAAATACTGTAAAAGTAATGATCAAACTGAAAATCGTAATACTGTATTTCCCTGTAACATAAATGTATACACTGCTTTTCTCTCCTCCTATAGCTAGTAAAATGATTTGTTTACATATTGCACTAGTAACACCAAACTCCTGTAATGGAAGGGGGGTAACAGTGTTTCCGAGTATAGCCAGGTTAATGTTAAAAATGTTGGTAAAAATAAAGTGATGTCCCCGTACAAGTAAAGTATGTAAACTTTTTCGTTTGTTAATCATTACCATTCTAAACTTCCTCAAAATTTTAAGTTAGAATAGTTTTAGTTCCTGTTCAACTACTTTTGTAATTTTCCAAGTTTCAGAAACGTAACTACATTACGTTTAGGAGCAATCAGCGATTTGTATACATCAGTGGTCGAAAAAGATATAAAATGCAGTCCGCAATACACAGCAAAGAGGAAGGTAGGAGGGGGAGGATACTAAAACTGCTTAACGTTGAATGATCAAGTAATGACTAAGAGGAGGGAGATCATGCCTTATCCCTCCGCCCCGTGCGTGTTCAATTCAAAGTGCGTCAAGGCTCGCTGTATGCCGTCATGTGGCTAGCCGATGAGTCTAGAGAATTCAATCTTCCTACACTTCCGCAAAGGCGTATTACCTATGTGTCAGAGAAGTTGCCTGGCAAGTACGGCGTTCATTCTGAAGAGTACGTACCGATACGTACGGTAACGCCGGTAGTGCAGGAATGTGAACTGTTTGGAAACACGTGAGGTGAGGTGAGTTTTTTTCTTACTGTCGAAACGATTACTTACGTATTTGTTGACATTAACTTGGACGGTCAGCGTGGACACGAAGCATTTGATTTGTGTTGTGGAATGTTGCCGTACGCAACCGAAGATAACAAATACCCTGCGTACGACTTGGCCGCGCAAAACACAGTTCAAAAGAGGTTATGGTAGCACATAGACAGTATAGACCGCCATCTGTTGCTACGACGTTCAAGTTATACAGCACACGTTCTCAAGTTCAGATTGAACGCCTTGATTAATAGGCAACTTCTCTGACATAAAAGCTGAAACTCGCTTCAAATCGCTGATTCACAACAGTGACGTCATGACACACTTTGAAATGAACATCCAGTAGTGCTCTCATTTTACGAGAAAACTACTGGGTGTTCATTTCAAAGTGTGTCATGACGTCACTGTTGTTGGGTCACCGATTTGAAGCGAGTTTCAGCTTATATGTTAAGGCGTTCTTCAATCTGAACTTGAGAACGTGTACGGTATAACTTGAACGTCGTAGCAACAGATGGCGGTCTGTACGGTCTGTGTGCTACCATAACCTCTTTCGAAATGTGTTTTGCGCCGGCAAGTCGTACGCAGGGTATTTGTTATCATCGGTTGCGTACGGTAACATTCCACAACACAAATCAAATGCTCCGTGTCCATGTTGACCGTCGAAGTTAATGCCAACAAATACGTAAGTAATCGTCTTAACCTCTCCCATATCCCGACAGTACGTATTTCCAAACAGTTCACATTCCTGCCACTACCGGCGTTACCGTACGTATCGGCACGTACTCTTCAGAATGAACGCCGTACTTGCTGGGCAACTTCTCTGCCTCTCCCTCTGCGGAAGTGTAGGAAGATTGAATTCTCTAGGCTCATCGGCTAGCCACATGACGGCATACAGCGAGCCATGACACATTTTGAACTGAACACCCAGTATATTACAGCAAAACCCCGGCGTACACTTTCCTGGATGTTGTGTTTGCACCGGTGGGGAGCGTATTCCGTTACTACCGGCAAATCATTTAGTATCTACAAAATAAACGTGTCTTTTCCGCTTTCTCTGCACATCACAAACTGAATCTGTTGTATAGACTACTGTCGTGTATTTCAAGCGCTATGTTCGTTCACGTTTGTCAAGCGTGACAAGAAGCGGATCTATCCAGCTCGCTCGAATCTGCCCCTTCAAGCTCGCTGGCCTCTCCTACCCTTCCCTCCCAATCCTTCACGGTTTTAGCTGCGTAAGGATTTTAGAACAAATCTTGTGAAGTTCAATATAATTTAAGTGCAGATAATTTTGTTGTAAAATCATGATGAAACATTAACAGGATTACAAATATAAGTAAATTACATTTTTTAATGCTTGATAGTGTTTACTACACGGCAGGACTTCTAATTACATTCACCACATAAAATTCAAATAAATCACAGTGGATGTGTGACTATAAGGACGATGAAAGTAGAATAACATGAACAGCATAATATAAAATAAATTCCATAAAAATAATCGTTTCATTTTCCCTCTACTCATCATTATAACCAGAGACCGGAAGTTTAGGATTATTAATCATTAAAATAGGCAGGCAAAAAGGCATAATAAATAGCTAAAATAGGCAGGCAAAAAGACATTATAAATTGCTAAAATACGCAATAAAAGGCAATTACAAAAACCATGCACTAGACCCACAACCTTACACTTTCCTCAAAGGAATTTCGACAGCAAGAAAAGCTTTACATAAGTCGAATGCAAATTGAGATTTTTAACTCGATGTTGCAATTACTGTTGGAAGCAAAGAAATTTTCTTTCCAGTAGCCTTGGAAAGTGCTTATTTGTGTTTGGTGTGCACTGATATGTTGCAATATGAAATATTTCGCTAGCTACAACAACGTCGCAATGAAAACTGAAAGAAAAATAACCGCTAAACATAACGTTAGACCCGCACTCATTGTTGCCTTGTCAAATAAACAAAAGCAATAATTAAAACGCTTACTGTTATACATTTTTGACGGCAGCACTCATTGTTGCAAAGAGAATATGAACTGACTGAAAGACAATAATATACATTCGGTGAAGTCACTTTCATTGTAGCGGTTATAGAGATAAATTAAAATACTCGTATACCTGTAGGCAATTTTTAATAATAAATTAATAAATAATACATAAGTAATCAAATAAAGGCAAAAAAACATTTACTTTGTAAGTTAGGCATTTATATTAAAAAAGGCAGAAAAGGGCAACATAAAACTGTGACGTTTCAATCACAAAGATATAATTCGTACAGATTTACTTTTAAAATGAAGATAGATTTAACACATTTAAAATGGCATTCTGCCAAAGTTCCGGTCTCTGATTATAATATATAATATCCATCCTATCTGTAACTGAAGTATTCATTTTCATGCTACACATTATTTTAGCGTAAATATAATATTCAACCTGTTATTAAATAAAATAAACCTAAATTATTTTATTTTCATACTGCATATTATCATCGTACATGACAGGCACAATGTTTGGTGCATTTTTTGAGTGTGGCGAAGTTCCATATTCGCGTTGCAAGAGGTCTATTGATCAGATATTTTGTATTCGACAGAAACGTCTCAGTGAAACGTACAGCAAAGTCATAAGGCTAGTTTCTGTCAGATGCTTTTCCAAGTCACTGCGGATTAAAGTAAGCAGATGCACTATCACCTTTATCTTCTAACTTTGCTCTAGAATATGGCATTAGGAAAGACCAAGATAACAGAGAGGGTTTGGAATTGAACGGATTACATCAGCTGCTTGTCTATGCGAATGACGTGAATATGTTAGGAGAAAATCCACTAACTATTAGAGAAAACACGGGGATTTTACTTGAAGCAAGTAAAGACACAGGTTTGGAAGTAAATCCCTAAAAGACGAAAGATATGATTATGTTTCGTGACCAGAACATAGTACGAAATGGAAATATAAAAATTGGTGATTTGTCCTTCGAAGAGGTGGAAAAATTCAAATATCTTGTAGCAACAGTAACAATGACACTCTGGAGGAAATTAAACGCAAAATAAATACGAGAAATGCGTGTTATTATTCGGTTGAGAAGCTTTTGTCATCCAGTCTGCTCTCAAAAAAGCTGATTATAAAACAGTTATATTACCGATTATCCTGTACGGCTGTGAAACTCTCACTTTGAGAGAGAAGCAGAAGTTAAGAGTGTTTGAGAATAATATTCTCAGAAAAATATTTGGGGGCTAAGAGGGATAAAGTTACAGGAGAATGGAGAAAGTTACACAATTCAGAACTGCAAGCATTGTGTTCTTCACCTGACATAATTAGGAACATTAAATCCTGATGGACAGGGCATGTAGCATGTATGGGCGAATCCAGAAATGCTTATAGAATGTTAGTTGGGATACTTGAGAGAGAAAGACCTTTAGGGAGGCCGAAACGTAGATAGGAGGATAAAATAACAATGGATTTGATGGATGTGGAATATTATGTAGAGACTGGATTAATCTTGCTTAGAATAGGGACCGATGGCGTGCTTATGTGAGGGCGGCAATGAACCTCCGGGTTCTCTAAGAGCCTTAAGTATGTAATTAAGTTTATCAAAATATTTGACTGATCCAATTATTTTCTTTATTATTAGTTTAAATCGTTAACCAAAAGCAATGCACATAGTTTCAGAGCGTATGAAGAAAGTGAAGCCGATTTAAGTGAGAAAAGTGTCACGAAAAATGGGCGTGGCGACGACCTTTTCCATTCACCACGGCCTTGCCGTGCCGCGCTGTCCCTGCGTGTTGTAGCACTCACACGCAATCAGGGCTGTTATAAATATTGCACCTGAACTTGGCCAGGCAACACAAATACCCGCGACTGTAGTATTGCCAACTATGGCGAAATAAGTGGAAAATCGCTTCTTCTGAGTAGGTGTGCACAAAGCGAGCGGGCTGCTGAGTGCACACAGCCTGCACTATATAGACACGACACAGAGAGATCCTTTTAAACTAAGTTAACCTTTTTGAAGAATCTCTTCAGAAAGATGTCTCCAAATTCGTCTGACGGAAATTTTATTTTTGTTGTTATTGTCATTTCAGAAGAGAGAAAAGCACTAACGGTGTTCATTTTACTAGTAACAAAAGGGAAATTCCTGGTAAATATCATGGTTCATGTAATCAACTAAAAGTAGAAGAAAAATTAGTCTAATGAATATTACAGATTTATTAATGTGTCCTACAGAATAATATCTGTAATATTGACAATTAATATTTGAGGAGAAAAATTCGCTCATGTATGCCTAACTTGGAGCCAGTCCACAAAGGGAAACATTGAAGGAGTGGGGTTCGGTCCGGTGCTGTGGATTGAATTCGGCGTAGCTCAGTGGTCAGAGCGCTTGACACGTAGAACCAAGGACCCGAGTTCGATCCCCGGCGCCGGAGCGAATTTTTCTCCTCAAATATTGTCAATATTACAGATATTATTCTGTAGGACAAATTAATAAATCTATAATATTCTCATAGCTGCAGTGCATATGTCTGTACAGATTACTGTGCACTTAACTGCGGAATCCTGGTCAAACAAGTCACTCAACTGAGTGCGCTCCTAGTATGAGCCGTTCAGAGCAGAAGTGGTGTAAGTCAAAAATGGGTAATGAGGATTAAAGTGAACATTCTGTAAAATACAGCGCAAAATAGCAATTAATATTAAATTTATTTAAACTATTAGTAGTCGGTGGATAGCAAGAAGACCATATTAATTGCTACTTTGCGCTGTATTTTACAGAATTTTTACTTTGAACCCCATTACCTAATTTTGACTTACACCACTTTTGCTCTGAACGGATCATATAATGGCAGTTGACATTGGTCATATACGTCATCATATATGCCTAACTTGGAGTCAGGCCACAAAGAGAAACATTGAAGGAGGAGGGTTCGGTCCGGTGCTGTGGATTGAATTCGGCGTAGCTCAGTGGTCAGAGCGCTTGGTGCGTAGAACCAGGGACCCGGGTTCGATCCCCGGCGCCGGAGCGAATTTTTCTCCTCAAATATTAATAGTCTCATGAAGGTTACACATAAAGCTACAACGCAGGGATGGGCGTTTGAACTGACGATATGAAGGGTGGTTATTGTCACTCCATTACTGTGACGACACTACATACACCCTTCCTGTTACACGTCACGGAAACTTGTAAGTGGAATTTAAATGACATTAAATATAATGGCCAAAAGAACATAAATATAATTCGACGCTGTGTCTGTAGACAACGTGTCTTGGAACCCTGACTGCAAATGTTGATATATAAATTGATATTGTATTGTATTGTATTTATTTATTACAGATTATAGGTTCGTCATTAGGTATTCACACAGACACACACACACACAAAATAATATTTGTAATATGAATTTAATTTTAATTGTAACATACTTAAGTTCTTCAAAGAAATAATAACACTATGTACCTGATCTGTTACGTCTCAGATTTGGGTTGGTTTGGATTGGTTGGGTTGGTAGGATGATTGGTTAGATAGTTGGTTCGTATGAGTAGATCTGTTAGTTGTTTTGAGATAGTCGTTGGTTTGGGTAGGTTGGTTGGTTGGTTGGTTGTCTTAGGTTGGTTGGTTGGTTGGTTGGTTTGGGAAGCGTAATTCTCATCACCGGAACTCTTGTCATTGTACCACCTAGTCACTGCAATTTTATTACCCGGAGTTTTGGTCACTTCGACTTTTTGGTCACCCAATACTTTGGTCATCAGTACACATTTTCTTAAAAATAATAATTTATTTTGACAAGTAAAATATCCATAGGTATACTGTAAAAAATACTGTGAGATTAATGTTTCAAAATTGCCACACAGCATAAAATGTTACAAGATTTATGTCTCAAAATTGGCATCCAAATTGTGTCCGATGGCTCTGATAATGCCGGCCCGGATGGATCAAGCGGTAGGGGGACGGCATGACACTATCGCTTTGTCCGAAGGGTTGTGGGTTCGAGTCCCGCCTCGGGCATGGGTGTTGTGTTTGTATTAGTGTAAGTAAAACAAAGGAAACAAACGAAAAAGTAAAAAACAGAAAACAAAGATAACTTTGGTAAACGGCCTCTGGCCTGTCTAAATTTTAAAATAAAAAAAAATGTAAGAACATCAACATCCTATTTATAATCATGGTACCATTCTGCGGTCCTTCTGTCTAAATCCTCCTCTTTCTTTTTACGGGGTGAGGAGTGACCTTAGCAATAACCCTAAAGCCCCTAATACTTCAAGTGAACCGAAATTCACCTTCGTGATGGTCCATCAATACAACGAATTCGAAAATATCTAAAATAAGTAAGAGCGTCACCTTACACCTGAAATTATTTTGCCAGATACTTATATGTGGAACCAAGGAAACAACCTTACAATGACATTTAAATCTCAGTATACTTATATGCATAACCACAGAAACAATCTTACAATGACATTTAAATCTCATTATAATTATATGCGTAACCACGGAAACAATCTTACAATGACATTTAAATCTCATTATACTTATATGTGTAACCACGGAAACAACCTTACAATGACATTTAAATACTTATATGGGTAACCACGGAAACAATCTTACAATGACATTTAAATCTCTTTATAATTATATGCGTAACCACGGAAACAATCTTACAATGACATTTAAATCTCATTATACTTATATGCGTAACCACGGAAACAACCTTACAATGACATTTAAATACTTATATGGGAAAACACGGAAACAATCTTACAATGACATTTAAATCTCTCTATAATTATATGCGTAACCACGGAAACAATCTTACAATGACATTTAAATCTCTTTATAATTATATGCGTAACCACGGAAACAATCTTACAATGACATTTAAATCTCATTATACTTATATGCGTAACCACGGAAACAACCTTACAATGACATTTAAATACTTATATGGGAAAACACGGAAACAATCTTACAATGATATTTAAATCTCATTATACTTATATGCGTAACCACAGAAACAACCTTACAATGACATTTAAATACTTATATGGGAAAACACGGAAACAATCTTACAATGATATTTAAATCTCATTATACTTATATGCGTAACCACGGAAAAAATCTTACAATGACATTTAAATCTCATTATACTTATATGCGTAACCACGGAAACAACCTTACAATGACATTTAAATACTTATATGGGAAAACACGGAAACAATCTTACAATGATATTTAAATCTCATTATACTTATATGCGTAACCACAGAAACAACCTTACAATGACATTTAAATACTTATATGGGTAACCACGGAAACAATCTTACAATGACATTTAAATCTCAGTATACTTATATGCATAACCACAGAAACAAACTTACAATGACATTTAAATCTCATTATAATTATATGCGTAACCACGGAAACAATCTTACAATGACATTTAAATCTCATTATACTTATATGCGTAACCACGGAAACAACCTTCCAATGACATTTAAATCTCATTATACTTATATGCGTAACCACGGAAACAATCTTACAATGACATTTAAATCTCATTATACTTATATGCGTAACCACGGAAACAACCTTACAATGACATTTAAATCTCATTATAATTATATGCGTAACCACGGAAACAATCTTACAATGACATTTAAATCTCATTATACTTATATGCGTAACCACGGAAACAACCTTACAATGGCATTTAAATCTCATTATACTTATATGCGTAACCACGGAAACAATCTTACAATGACATTTAAATCTCATTATAATTATATGCGTAACCACGGAAACAATCTTACAATGACATTTAAATCTCATTATACTTATATGCGTAACCACGGAAACAATCTTACAATGACATTTAAATCTCATTATAATTATATGCGTAACCACGGAAACAATCTTACAATGACATTTAAATCTCATTATAATTATATGCGTAACCACGGAAACAATCTTACAATGACATTTAAATCTCATTATACTTATATGCGTAACCACGGAAACAACTTTACAATGACATTTAAATTCTTATATGGGTAACCACGGAAACAATCTTACAATGACATTTAAATCTCAGTATACTTATATACATAACCACAGAAACAATCTTACAATGACATTTAAATCTCATACTTATATGCGTAACCACGGAAACAACCTTACAATGACATTTAAATACTTATATGGGTAACCACGGAAACAATCTTACAATGACATTTAAATCTCAGTATACTTATATGCATAACCACAGAAACAATCTTACAATGACATTTAAATCTCATTATAATTATATGGGTAACAAGGAAACAATCTTACAATGACATTTAAATCTCATTATACTTATATGCGTAACCACGGAAACAACCTTCCAATGACATTTAAATCTCATTATACTTATATGCGTAACCACGGAAACAACCTTACAATGACATTTAAATACTTATATGGGTAACCACGGAAACAATCTTACAATGACATTTAAATCTCATTATACTTATATGCGTAACCACAGAAACAACCTTACAATGACATTTAAATACTTATATGGTAACCACGGAAACAACCTTACAATGACATTTAAATCTCAGTATACTTATATGCATAAACACAGAAACAATCTTACAATGACATTTAAATCTCATTATAATTATATGCGTAATCACGGAAACAATCTTACAATGACATTTAAATCTCATTATACTTATATGTGTAACAACGGAAACAATCTTACAATGACATATAAATCTCGGTATACTTATATGCATAACCGCAGAAACAATCTTACAATTACATTTAAATCTCATTATAATTATATGCGTAACCACGGAAACAATCTTACAATGACATTTAAATCTCATTATACTTATATCCGTAACAACGGAAACAATCTTACAATGACATTTAAATCTCAGTATACTTATATGCATAACCACGGAAACAATCTTAGAATGACATTTAAATCTCATTATAATTATATGCGTAACCACGGAAACAATCTTACAATGACATTTAAATACTTATATGGGTAACCACGGAAACAATCTTACAATGACATTTAAATCACATTATACTTATATGCGTAACCATAGAAACAACCTTACAATGACATTTAAAATCTTATATGGGTAACCACGGAAGCAATCTTAAATGACATTTAAATCTCATACTTTTATGCGAAACCACGGAAACAACCTTATAATGACATTTAAATACTTATATGGGTAACCACGGAAACAACCTTACAATGACATTTAAATCTCATTATACTTATGCTTAAACACGGAAACAACCTTACAATGACATTTAAATACTTATATGGGTAACCACGGAAACAACCTTACAGTGACATTTAAATCTCATTATACTTATATGCGTAACCACGGAAACAACCTTACAATGAAATTTAAATCTCAGTATTAAATTTCAATTTCATTAAACTTTTACAATAAAACATTAATAAAGTATTATATGCAATCGGTGGCGAGAACACCGGTGATTAAAATGTAACTGGTGGCCAGAACGCCGGGGACTAAAATATAATCGATGACAAGACGGTATAATGACATCTCTAGTGACGAGAATTCCTAGACCCTGTTGGTTTGGGTAATTCTTGGTTGGTTTAGGTTTCTGGTTGGTTGTGGTTAAGATTGGTCCACAATAAACAGGGAACGACAACCAGAACAAGTCGATCGGATAGCGAAGGATGTTAATGTGAAAATTTTTTATTCACAATAGCCTAAACCGAGAACGGAAACGACTATGCATATCGATTTGTACGTGAATAACGATATGTTAAGTCGATATTACGCATTCTGATGTTATTTGTGTATAATTGACCAGTGGTATTCTGTCATGAGTACAGGCCAGCAAACATAAACACAGGTTAACCAAATCCAAAATGTAAGACACTGAATACTTAAGAATTCAACTCACGTGCATCAGTATGATCGCATGTACACATAGCATATATTGAAAGTGGTTCTACTGAATTTCTGAGTTAGAAACGATGTATCAAAAATAATGTCACGGGTTTCTTGCTACAAAATGTAGCTTCATGATGACAACAGAAATAATATAACTTAGAAAGCATGAAGTTTAATTACTGCATGGTTTTTAACATTTTTAACATTATTTAAGTTTACTACCTGTAATATTACATTTTAATAATGGAGATGCCCTGTACATCATTAATTTTAAATAGTACTCACCACCAATAGCTACGTATGTGACATTGAGATATTGTATAACTCTGCCTGAGGATGCCTGAATAGGCGAAAACGTTCGCAATCTTGTAATTCATGTATATAAACTTAATGACTATAAAATAAGTCATTATTTTACATTGATTTGTCATTGACTGAGTAATAAAATAAAAAAATATTATATTGTATTCATTTATAGAAATAATATAGCAGGCTGTGATCGGAAACGAGAACGACAAAGTTAAAATTCGGTCAACTCTCACGTTCCCGAATTCCGGAAAGATTCTTGTTAATTGTGAATGCTCACATTAAATACTGATTGTAATACTAATACTAATTGTAAATTTATTCTTCATATTATAGTTGGAATCTCCTGGTAGAGGACCAGAGAAGGTCTGACGGCCTTATCTCTACCAGAATAAATAAATAAATAAATAAATAAATAAATAAATAAATAAATAAATAAATAAATAAATAAATAAATAAATAAATAAATAAATAAATAAATAAATAAATAAATAAATAAATAAATAAATAAATAAATAAATACTACTAATACTAATGCTAATTAAATATATTTATTTCAAAAAATTTCCTCTCTCGTTCTCGTTGTCGTTTCCGTCTCCGGTTTATTGTGGACCAGGTCTTAGTTGGTTTGGGTAGGTTAGTTGGTTCTGTTCTGATTCGATTAGACCAGCCGTGGCGAGAACGTGACTCGCGAGACATTGTGGCTCGCAGTGATAGCTGCTTCTAACCTCCACCCTCTCACTCACTGGAGTCAAACTCCGTTCCATTTGTATTTGTCTCTGACCTGCGAGTGGCATATGTCTCTCTCGAAACCATGTACGAAAGTTCCAAGTAGGATGGGAGGACGCATTTTTTTGCTGTCAATATGATGAGAATATTAAATGTATGATTTGTTCACAAGTATTACGAGGAAAACGGTTGTATAACATAAAAAGGCATTATACTACATATTACTGATGAAACATTAAAAGGTTGTGTTATCATCATCAACATCATTATCATCATCTCTGTACGTCGATAATTTTTCAGCAGATGTACGAATAATGCGGTTAGCTCTTCAATTTAAACTCACAGATTTACAATGTGATGTTAAATGAAAGCTAGATGTAAGGACTTGACAAATGTTGAACTTTCAAAGCTTTGCCAAAAAATAAATATCCGAAGCTTCGTTCTTTCGCTTGCTCTGTTGAAGCCATGTTCGCTACAACTTACGTTTGTGAAAAATTATTTTCGACAATGAAAATAGTAAAAACCAAATTTAGATCACGACTGACAGACAAATACCTTCGTGATCAACTACGACTGGCAGTAAGTGACATAATTCCTGATTTTGAAACTCTGTCGCAGAGACATTCTGAAGACAGTTAATTTTAGTTTGTGATAATGTGTCCTATGTTTTCTTATTCATTTCTTTCTTCGTTACACGTACTAAACATTAGTATGTAGCCTTGTACTGTATAAAGTTATATTTGAGTGCTTGATGTAAGGAAAATGAAAATCCGTTAATAAGTCAGACAGTTGCTTCACTTCCCCTTCGGGTGTCCGCCTCCCTCCATAGGTGCTATGCACGTTGAAAGTTACACAGTGGCTCGGCGCACGATTACATTTTGGCCACCGCTGGATTAGACTATGGAGTATGAGGATGACAACGGCGATAGTGAAGACGAAGACGATACATCTCAGTCGTTACATACAGCTTGGTAGGAAACTTCGGAAATAAAATATTTGGAATTCAATTGAAATTAATTTGAAATGTGTCAGAAACAGTTACGCATGTACTGGTATTAATGTTGTTAAACAAAATAAATTTCACCATCATCAATCATCGTCAATGTCAAGCCTAGTCCTCGAATGCCAGTTCCAAGTGCGTCATTAGAAGAATGTTGCATAGTTAAAATAAAATTATAAATTAAATCTTTCGATCCAGATGTAAAAACATCTGCGTCCGCCAGCTCTTTTATCACTCTGTTTGCCACTTTGTAAGTATTTTCGAATAGCTATCCTCTGTTCTTCTCTCCATACGCTGTAACTGCTGTATTTGATTGCTTCAATTTTTCATATCATTATTTCAATTTGTAGTTGTGTCCTTGTATTTTAATCTCTTCTCATGACCGCTGTTTTACGTATCGTCACCTATATTGCAAGTTTCTTGTTTATGTTCGTTAATTAGTTAGGATACAATTAATTAAGATACTTAATCACTCATTTAAAGTTTGTGTGACTGCAACCTGTGTATATTTTTGTGTGGCTTTACTTTGTTTATAGTGTTTTTTTCTCTCTTTATTTCTTGTATAGCTTTATTTTGTAAGTGTATTTTTTCTGTTTATTTCTATTATTGTATTTGTATTCCTGGTGTTGTGGAAGAGACGGCCTGATGGCCTTAACTACGCCAAAATAAATAAATAAATAAATAAATAAATAAATAAATAAATAAATAAATAAATAAATAAATAAATAAATAAATAAATAAATAAATAAATAAATAAATAAATAAACAAACAAACAAACAAACAAAATGAACGAATGAATAAATAAACAAATAAACAAACAAACAAACAAAATGAATGAATGTATGAATGAATGAATGAATGAATGAATAAATAAATAAATAAAAATATATATATATATATATATATATATATAAATAAATAAATATTAAGTGGAGCAGTTCTGCGGTATGTGTCTTTATTCTCTGTCGCTTAACTCCAATAATCTAGCTCATAGAGACATAATATTGTCGTAATTGTAGGAAATCTAACGAATATTAACTATTTTCTATAGTGATTCATCAGTATTCTTTCAATAATATCACATATTTGGTTAATTTATTTGTATAATCACTGATTTATTATGCCATTAGGAAAGTCTAGAGAAACAGAGAGGGTTTGGAATTGAACGGGTTACATCAGAGTTGCTTGTTTATACAAATAACGTGAATAAGTCAGGAGAAAATCTACAAACTATTACGGAAAACACGGGAATTTTACTTGAAGCAAGTAATGAGATAGATTTGGAAGTAAATCTTGAAAAAAAAAAAAAAAAAAAAACAAAGTATATGATTATGTTTCGTGATCAGAACATAGTACGAAATGGAAATATAAAAATAGGAAATTTATCCTTCGAAAAGATGGAAAAATTCAAATACATTGGAGCAACAGTAACAAATATTAATGACACTCGGGAGGAAATGAAACGCAGAATAAATATGAGAAATGTCTCCTATTATTCGGCTGAGAAGATTTTGTTATCTACTCTGTTAAAAAAAAAAACTGAAAGTTGGAATTTATAAAACGGTTATATTACCTGTTGTTCTTTATGGTTGTGAAACTTTTACTCTCACTTTGAGAGAGAAACAGAGGTTAAGGGTGTTCGAGAATGATATGCTTAGGAAAATATTTGGAGTTAAGAGTGATGAAGTTACAGGAGAATGGAGAAAATTACAAAACACAGAACTGCACGCATTGTATTCTTCACCTAACCTAATGAGAAACATAAAATCCAGACGTTTGAGATGGACAGGGCATGTAGCACGCATGCTTATGGAATGTTTGTTGGGTGGCCGGAGGGAAAAATAACTTTGGGGAGACCGAGACATTGACGGGAGAATAATGTTAAAATGGATTTGAGGGAGGTAGAATATGATGGTAGAGACTGGATTAATCTTGCTCAGAACAGAGACGGATGGTGAGCTTATGTGAGGCGGTAATGAACATCCGGGTTCTTTAAAAGTAATTTGTAAGTAGGTAAGTAAATCACTGATGAATTTATTATCTATTATTTATTTACTATTTTATTTTTACATTTGGCATCGACATCAATTTCTTCATTGGAACGTAGATTAAAACACGATTAATTAAAAATAATGCTTGATTACATATCACGTCACCATACTAATTCAATGTAATTGTATAGTTCCGCACCTTAAGAGATGCTACATTAAATCTATGATGACTTCTACATTGTTTACATGCATTAAAGTGGAGAAATCTCAACCTAGAGTGCAGCCTCTGGCCTGTAAACGGAGTGATTTATATTTACAGTGTACTCACAATTTAGTTATACAAAAATATTCCGCCTGAACTTCTAACAAGTTGTAGAGAAGAGGTCAAGCGACTTAAAAAGTTCCTAGGAGTCCTCAAGTTCACTTTACATCCGCTAGAGCGCACGAGTACACCACGCTACATTGAAATCTCGGCAGTCATCATGGGGTCGTACACAGGTGCAGAACCTGTTAAGTATCGTTTGTGGTTTTATGAATCGCGATCGACCACTTCCGTTCAAAGGAAATCCAGGACCAAATATCACAAGGAACTACATCAAAGACGGGCTGTTACTGCATGGTACAGGGACATCACTTTATTTTTACCAACATTTTTAACATTAACCTGGCTATACTCGGAAACACTGTTGCCCCCTTCCATTACAGGAGTTTGATGTTACTAGTGCAATATGCAAACAAATCATTTTACTAGGTATAGGAGGAGAGAAAAGTAGTGTATCCATTTATGTTGTAGGGAAATACGATATTACGATTTTCAGTTTGATCATCACTTTTACGGAATTTATCAAAATACAGTAGAGTAATAACATTTTTTTTTCAAAAACTCAACTTTTCAGGCGGCTATGTTCGTTATGTAATGTCTACTTTATTTAGCATATTAATTATTGATGTTATCATACGTTTTCTTATCTTAATGTTTTTTCTTTTTCTTTCCAAGCGTCACAAAATTGTTTTGTTTACTTATTATTCTTTATGCATTGATTAGTAGGCCGATCTATCGAACCCTTATTTAGGGCGGCTTTTGTTTCTACAAATTATCTCTCTTGCGAAAATGGGGTTTAAATATTTAAGCTT
Organism: Periplaneta americana; assembly: GCA_025594305.2. Classification (NCBI taxonomy): domain Eukaryota; kingdom Metazoa; phylum Arthropoda; class Insecta; order Blattodea; family Blattidae; genus Periplaneta; species Periplaneta americana. Next base: position 33,508,961 of record JAJSOF020000037.1, read on the forward strand.
TCGTAAAATCGGTGAAATTTTTTATTTAAATTTTAATGTGTAATGCGATTAAAATGTCCCTTTGCCACTAAAATTTTAGATACTTTTGCTTACACTGGATGCACTTAACTCACAAATATCACTAGCATTCCTTTGCTTCTAGCCACCTCAATTCAAAAAAGCTAATCTGAATTTTTAAACAAGTTGCTGAAAATGGTTGCCGTTCATTACAATGCAGGCTTCAATTCAGTACGCATATTATTAAAAACATTTTGAAGCATATTCTCTGAAATTGAATTTATCGATTCTTGAATATAATTTTTTAGTACGATATTATTAATATAGGTTCTTTCTTCTATAGAAAACGCAATCATATTTATGAAACACACTATACACTGCAGTGTTTACTTCACTGCTTGAAGACTTCGAATGCAACAGCAGCCGTAAGTTTGTGTGTCTGACGGGAGCAAGGACATTAGTGAAGGGGTGAGAGTGAAGTACATTCAGAAATGCAGGTACAATAAAAATGCAAGTAAAAATAAAATGATGTCCCTGTACAATCGTTTCATTGAAACCTGTGTAGCTTACAGGATACGAGGTCAGGGCAGACCACGGGTTGCAGATGGGGCAATCCAACATGTGCGTTAGATCTATATTCACAGTCGAAAGAACTTGACTAAACTTGCCAGCTTAAACTGAATAGTCCTAGAACGATAGTTCAAGAGGTATTTTTAAGAACACGTTTGCGATTTAAGCCATACAGATTACAGTAAATTGAAGTAACCTTTGAGTGATGGGGACAAAGAAAAATTATCAGTGTAATATTGCCGAAATAATCTTGTCGCACCAGATTCGCAACTGTCTGCATATTGTCACACCTGATTCGCTATGTTTTGGTTAATGCGGGGAATATACAGGGTGTTCCGAAACTATTTGTTCAAATTAATACAGAAGGTAGAGAACATGAAAACAAATATATTTCGATAAGGAATATATGGTCTCTGAAGTCAACTTGTAATGTTATGGAACATTATGTTAGTGGTGCTGACGTAAGCTGTTGTGACGGTGTCGCTGACTGGGAATGTGTACTGACATTCAAAACTGCTCTGTGTACAGTTGGTTGGCTCTGAGGTCTGTTTGGAAACATACCGATTCATTCGAAAGCAGCACCGCCTAGTGACAACAACGGTGACTTCCTTGTAAACACACCACCCAGATCACCTGACCCCACGTGTCTGGATTTCTTCCTCTGGGGGCATATGAAGCAGCTGGTGTATGAAACCGTTGTGGAAACAGAAGAAGACCTCGTCGCTAGAATTACTGTCGCTGCTGATGCCATTGCGGACATGACAGGTATCTTCGAGCGGACACGACAATCAATGGTCCGACGATGTACTGCGTGCATACAGGCTAATGGTCGCGCATTCAAGCAGTTCCTGTGAATGCCACTGATGTAATTAGCATGCTAAACTACCTTCTGTGTAAATCGTCCCTAGGATCAGAAATTGCCTTCAGGGACCATATGTAGCATTACAAAATATATTTGTTTTGATGTTCTCTACCTCCTGTATTATTTTGAACGAATAGTTTCGGAACACTCTGTATATTATTTTAGAAGGCAATAACAGCTCATCATCACTGAAATCCTATTAAAGCCCGGTTCAGACGGTGCGTGTTTCTGTGATGGATTCCAAGGTGGCTGCGCTGATGGGTAGCCTGCGTGTTCACTTGCCAGAAGTAATGCGCTCTGGTGGCTCCTTGGATGGCTAGCTTGCTGGATTTCGAGGGTAGGTTCCTTGCTATTTTTCGTGATGGTTTGCAGGCTGGAACCAAAGATAATCATATAATATCACCACTGAAACCATGTCGCCATGTTCGTTATTTTCCAACTAAACCTGTTTTTTCTATATTCTTTAGTTTCTAAGAAACAACAATTAAATATCGGACTTTAGCTGTTTTGCACTTATGGCTTAATTAATTTATTACGACATTTACTACTGTTAATGTAGGACTTTAGTTGCTTTCCACTCACGGTTTAGTTTCTTGACCATGAGTATTGGCAACAGATGAAACAGCAGATGATTTTCCAATTTGAACTGTGAACAACTACCATCGCCATAGGCAACACGGGAGCCAGCTAGTGAGCACGCAGGGCAGCCATCAGCGCAGCCATCTTGGAATCCATCACAGAAACTAGCACCGCCTGAACCAGGCTTAACGCACAAATTAATAAGGAATACCATAATCTCATTATAAACAAACTACGAACCAACCAATCAACATCTTCATCATCAAATACTTTTACCTTTAAAGGATTCAGTTCCATAATTGTACTTTCAATTAGAAGACATAAATGTGTATTAAGACCCATATTATAAATTTTACAGTAGAGAACCTGAAGAAGTCGTTGGTTGTTTACGCGAAAAGCGAAAAGCAAAGAAGCTAAAAAAATAGTTGGAAAATTAGAAATGTACCAATTCAAATATGTAGGCCTAAGTAAAATGAGTAATTAATACTGTGACAGCGACGTGAGATTCGAACTCACGACCAGCGTCCCGCAAGAGAGAAGATCGCGCGGAGCACTTTGGGACGGCGAGCGGCGGAGAGAAGAGAGGGGGTGTATTACCTCAACGCGACGAGAGTGCGCGCGCATCTGGTGCTGGTAGAGAGGAGAGGGCTCTGGATTTTTCTGGAGTGCAATCTCTGGAGACGCGTCGAACTTTCGAGGCTACGTCGCTGTGATTATAAAAGAAGAAACGCCAGCGAACTCGAGCAGTTTTCAGTTATTCAGTCAGTGAGTAAGCCAGAGCAAGCAAGCCTTGTGTACCGGAGTTCGACTCGAGTGTGCGTCCGCAACTGTATCAGCATCCGAAGGCCTGAGTTCGAGTGCAGTGGACCGCAGTTGGAGGGACCTGAGTTCGAGTGCAGTGAACTGTCTCTGAAGGTCTGTGGTTCGAGATACTGTGAACTCGAGTGACTGAGCTAGAAGAACTGTGAACCGAGAACTGATAGTTCTGATTTGTAAATAGTGCTTTGTAAATATTAGTTAAGATTAACAGTTCATTGTTGTTCGTACTAGTCCAAGTAAATTGTCATTGTCGTCGGTGGAGTGCTATAACGAATATTGTGTTGAGTGAAAATCCAATTGTTGACGAGAGCGTTTAAGGCGAATTGTAGAAAGGAATTATTGTTGGAAGAATAAAATCCTACTGTTGAGTTGAAATAAAATTCACAATACATTTATAAAGAAAAATATATTCAATGAAAATGATGACAATTATTACATTGAATAATTTTCATTTATATCATATTATTAAACATCTAAATTGTAATGTTTTCTGCATATTATATTTTAATGTTTAGTGCATATCTCAGAAGTTTTACTGCACAGTTGCATGCATATTTTCAGGTTCTTTAGTGCATTAAATTCCGTAGTCTAATGATTACACACGTTTAACACATGCATACCACTAGACTAATGATACGGTTAGGGTGACCAGACGTTCTTTTGTCCGAATATGTCCTCCTTTTTATGCCTTTGTCCGAGGTCCGGACGAATTTTAAAAAATCAAGAAATGTCCTCCTTTTCGTAACCTGTATGCCTAATATTTTGAAATTATCTGATTTGACGCCTTTTTCAAGTAATGTACCTTTAGGTGGCAGCAGCATCGACGGAATATACTCTTTGTCAACGATCATAATTCTCTTTGCTTATAAAGTAATATTAAATTCACATTTTGTGCGGTCTTTTTATGTATTTTGATAATAATTATAGTTCTCTTGGTTTTCATATGTAGTTAACTGTAAAATCATTTTATGTAAGTATGCTGTAATAAAATAGATATTGACATAATTTTAAGTATATTATAGGTCTAAGCCTAATATATATATATCTAAATCTGTAATGTAAATATTTTGTAATAAAAAGGTATTGACGTAATTTATAGTATAATATAGTTATAAGCCTAAATCTAAGTACATATTTTCTGTCCTTTTTCGAACAATGTTCTCCTTTTTTGAAGCTTTGCGTCCTCTTTTCTATCGATGTGAATCTGGTCACTCTAGATACGGTTAAACTTGTTAAATCAACTTTTTTTTTAACTTCAATGTGTTAAATAACGAGACTATGGTACTTTATCTATTGACTAGTTTCGGCGAGAACTACACCATTATCAAACTTCTAGTGAGGTCTAGGTAAAGTACCATAATAATTTCATTATTTAACATAGTGAAGTTATATAACTTGTTAACTGAACAAGTTTAACCATATCATTAGCAAAATATATTATTTTAACCTTATTTTTCATCTTCCTTGCTGTCAACTTTACGCTTCTTATGTATGTACAGGCTGTATGATGTAAGCCATTCATTTTTGTTTAGGCAGCCCAAATATCAATGTAATATCATGGTCTGTGAAGAAAGGGGTTGCTATGACAACAATGATGTGTTAAATAATATTATAGCACGGTAAATCGTTTCATAATGTTAACTTTATGGCACAAGTTATGCCATAATAGAAGTTATGACGTTTTGTTGGCACGGTAATATTTTACGGCACTGATACAATAATGCAACATATTATGCTATTATGCACGATTTTGACTAAGAATAAATACTGTTTATAATTCTGAAGTCTAAAAAAAATAATAAAATCCAGAGACCGGAACTTTGGCAGAATGCCTTTTTAAATGTGTTAAATCTATCTTCATTTTGAAAGTAAATCTGTACGAATTATACTTTTGTGATTGAAACGTCACAGTTTTTTTAATTTATTTATTTTATGTCGCTTTAACTTAGGAAGTCATATCGCGACAATACGTACATAAACAATTCTTACAGTTTACATTAGTTTACTGTATTACAATAATCATTTAGATACATTTGTAAATGTCGATAGCTTACAGAAATTTAATTAAGATCACAGTTTTATGTTGCCCTTTTCTGCCATTTTTAATATAAATGCTTAATTTACAAAATAAATGCTTTTTTCCCTTTATTTGATTGTTTGTCAATTATTTATTAATTTATTATTAAAAATTGCCTACAGGTATATTTTAATTTATCTCTATAACCGCTACAATGAAAGTGACTTCACCGAATGTATATTATTGTCTTTCAGTCAGTTCATATTCTCTTTGCAACAATGAGTGCTGCCGTGCAAAAATGTATAACAGTAAGCGTTTTAATTATCGCTTGTGTTTGACAAGACAACAATGAGTGCGGGTCTAACGTTATTTTTAATTTCGGAATACGTATGATAAGAACTTTCTTGTGTTAAATTTTAACGTACCATTTAACATGTTTCGACCTATTTTGGGCCATCTTCAGAACTGGTCTTTGAACTTGGCGCCTCTTGTTTCCTGTGAGGGTGCGTTCGTAGTGTAGAGTCAAAGAGTGTATCTGTTTTGAAATTGAGTTGTATGTTGAGAATATCGTTGGGGTGTGTTTTCGTATGTCTATATTTCATATTGTTCTAGTGTGTTGAGTTTCTGGCTTTTTGGTTGGATGTGCAGTATTTACATGTCTGTGTTGATGTCTTTGTAGGTGTGGTTGGCATTTGTGATGCGTTCTGCATATGTGGAGGTGTTTTGTAATTTTGTTATGGCTGTGATGTGTTCTTTGTAACGTGTTTTAAATGACCTGCATGACATATATGATGTTATTTTTAACGGTTATTTTTCTTTCAGTTTTCATTGCGACGTTGTTGTAGCTAGCTAAGTATTTCATATCGCAACATATCAGTATAACCAAACACAAAAATACACTTTCCAAGGCAAATGGGAAGATTTCTTTGCTTCCAACAGTAATTGCAATATCGAGTCGAAAACCTCAATTTGCATTCGACTTATGTAAAGCTTTTCTTGTTGCCGAAATCCCTTTGTGGAAAGTGCAAGGTTGTGGGTCTAGTGCAAGGTTTTTGTAATTGCCTTTTATTACGTATTTCAGCTATTTATAATGCCTTCTTGCATGCCTATTTTAGCTATTTATGATGCCTTTTTTCCTGCTTATTTTAATGTTTCATAATGCCTAAACTTCCGGTCTCTGGTAGTAATCATTCTCATATTAAAGGATATTTTGTATCTTTCCAAACGTATCACCCTGTATGTATATAATTTACATCTTTATACAAATAAACAGAGAGTGACAGATGCAGTTGCTGTTAATGAACTTTACGGCTTTGTCCCCTATGTCATCCTAGAACCCAGATCTGATTGACACAAACGTACACGAACAATGGATGTAACCCTTGTATGGTGTCGACTGCGAATAATTACATCGGCATGATATACATTTACATGCTGAGAGATAATTCAGTGCTTGTAATATGGGATAAAACTATCACTATAACATAACTGTTTTATATTTATGTATGAGCCATATTTTCCCTTAAAGTTTTCAGCAAAATATCTGGAGTTACAATATTAATGATGCTTCACACACATTTCCGTAGGCCTTTCTATCGACACGAATATACTATTTTATTCACTTTGTTCGTCTTCAACCCAGCAATCTTTAGTCCAGAGTTTGGTTATGAAATCGAGAAGCAAAAATAAGTTTTTAAATAAGAAATTTTGACTTCGCAGTGAAACGTTTTTAATTGAATGCTCTCGAGTTTTCATTAAGAGTAGTTCTACTAATAGATACAATACAAGAACAATTTTCTACTGATGTGATTAATAAAAGTAATAAAGACTTTTCGACAACAATTTCTACCAAAGACTTTGTACAGTTGCTTATTGTAGCTGATATTACACTTGTTTAAGTGCATTTCAATACTGTATCTTCTATAGCCAAACAGTGGGCAATAAAATAGGAAATATTTTACTGTTTTTTCACTTTCAAAAACGCATTCAATTCCATTCTCTACATTAATATGAAATCTCCTGAAGTATGAGTGAAATTTACCATGGCCGGATACAAATTGTGAGTATGAAATCAGGTACAAATAATGTTCACTTTAAGCGGCTGTGAAGAAAAGATCTTTTGTGGTGGAGCCATAATTACTGTTTTTTCACTGTGAATTCTACAAGTTTATTATTTGTGTTTCATACTCAGTCTTTGCACGAGACAGTTTTTTTTATGCTCGACCATGCCGAAATGTAGTAATTATACACCTGGCAGCAGCCCTTTAATGGACCTCATTAAAGTACACCTATTCATTAAAGTTCAGGTGTTCCACCAATCAGAAAATACACATTGTAGCAATATGAAAGCGCAAGTATCGATTATTCTCGGATATGCAATCGAAAAACAACTAGCGCGAGATTAGACAATATTAAACTCAGTCGAAAAAACAACACACAAATTAACATCATTTCACCGTCATCTTCCAGCCTTTCACAAAGCACATTCCCGCAAATTCATTTCACCAATTGCCGGAAAAAATCAACATGGTCGAGCATAAAAAGTCGTATGAAACTTGACTATAATGGTAATTAAGACGCTCGTATGAAAATTATGAAACTCGCTTGCGCTCGTTTCATAAACATACTCGCGTCCTAATTACTACAATTATAGGCTCGTTGCATAATGTACTATTATTTAACACTTATACCACATTTACAATCTGTCTACAATAGACACCATGAGAACACTCCAAAAGAAAAATAATGTTTCAAATAGCTGTAGTAAAATGAATGAAAGATCAAGAGCATTGATCCTTTTAAGTCTTCTTATTGTTTGACTATTATCCAGCAAATTTAATACATAATGATTAGGATGCTGATTTAATCTGTGCAGGTATTTCTTACTGAATTTAGAGATTTCATCTTTCACAGTTGAAATGTTTAGGTCACGATGAATGACATCATTACGGACATACCATGGTACAGTGACAATGGAACGTAAAGTTTTAGACTGATACTTCTGCAGTATTTCAATGTTTGAGTTGCTAGCAGTTCCCCACAGTTGAATGACGTTTGTCCAGATTGGTTTTAGTATGACTTGATAAACAAGAAATTTATTTTCTAATGACAGTTTTGATTTAGGTCCCAATAACCAATAGATTTTTAATGTTTTAAAATTTAATTCTTTAAGTTTAGTTTCAGTATGTTCACGCCATGTTAATCGGCGATCTAAATGCATACCTAAATATTTTACATTGTCTGCTTCGTTAAGTTCTTTGTAAGCAAGAGATAGTGGACATTTTATTTTAAAATAGCTACAGTTATTTACTGATTACATGAGCAATTTCTTCATTGCATTATTTTCCTTGAATCTCGTAATTCTTTCAACACTGAATTCTGAAAACTGGTTAAAACATTACAATATCTCTTTTTTTGGTTTTAAACTGTTAATATCAAGACCACAACGGCCTTCTAAATTGACTACGAGGGAAGAAATGTGGCCAAGGTTAGCGATAAAACAAAAGCCATAATTTAGAGGGGTAATACTGTAGTGATAAACGGCTGTGATTTGTTGAAATTCAATGGATTCTTACGGGCCATTGGTTAGTAGATACATGAGTGAAACAATGAGGTAAGTAAGCCTTTACAAACTGTCTCTTGATCACTTATAATATGTAGACCTCCATTCTGTTCGAATTTTCATTACCTCCTAAAAATGGTATCTCCATATAATATGTATTTTCTGGGTGATATATATGTCGTACTTAAGCGTGATATATTCCCTCAAGCTGCATATTAGGGAAGAAGAGGTTTTCATCCAGACGGCGGAATCATGACTGCGCATTTCTTAGTAGGTTTAAAATTCGAGATCGATATTCACATTTCAGCGAGAGATGTGAACGGAGTTATTCTGCTTTTCGTATGACTCACCACTATCAGGCAGTTTCTTTTATGATTTTCTACAATTTCAACGAAAAATTGCCTCAATATTAGTAACAGTAATACTTGGTAACGTTTCTAATTTTTGTCAGATAAACGCAACCTTCTTTTTGACTTAAGAAGTTGCATTTTTTAAAAGAGTTGTTCGTGGAGGTGAATAAAACAAAAACTTTTTTTATGAAAATGTCCGAAGTTTAGGATAACGTGATTTTTCAAGTGTTCTAAAGAAATTCTCTCCACGTAAATATCTAATTTTTTAAATTGTATCTTTCAGCACTTGTATTAGCTCTTGCTGTAAATTTAAATGAGCAATCCGAATATCAATCGAAATGGGGTTTTCAAATAATAAAAAGCCGCGCTGAATACCCTGAAAGTATTGAAATGAATTGCTAATAAACTGTAATTTAAATTTTTCCAAAAGGTTGCAATATTGTCCACTATTTTTTACTTGTTTATTTAACGACGCCGTATCAACTACTGAGTTATTTAGCGTCGATGAAATTTGTGATAGTAAGATGGTATTTGGTGATCTGAGGGCGAGGATTCGCCATAGCTTACCTGACATTCGTCTTTCGGTTGGGTAAAACCTCGGAGAAAACCCAATGAGGTAATCAGCCTAAGCCGAAATCGAACCGACACTCCTGTTCAGCAGGAAAACGCGTTTTTCACTCTTGTGATTAGAAATATTATTTAGCGATTTTAACATTCAAAATAATGAATCTCCTTTTGTAGAAGCTCAGGCTGTGTTGTTGACATTCGAACACACAACAAAAACCAGTAGGTACTCCGCGCATTACGTGAAGAAGGTTCAAGTCATAACCTGAAGGTCGCGAATATATCGTGAGCATCAGTAAACACACAGACTGAAATGACATTCGGACACTAGATGGAGACGCACGTTACAAAATGGCGCAACGACAATAGTAATGTTACTATAGTGAGGATCACGTAAGAGTAGTTCCTAAAAGGCTAATTTGGGCGTCTCTTCAGTGTTACCAACTAATACCAGATATCACCAAAGAGAGTGAAGTCACAATACCATGTACTGCAATAATAATAGTAATAATAATAATAATAATAATAATAATAATAATAATAATAATAAAAGGTAAAAAGTAAAGGTATCCCCATAACACGCCATGAAGGCACTTGGGGGCATGGAGGTAGAGCCCCATGCTTTCCATGACCTCGGCACTAGAATGAGGTGGTGTGGTCGGCACCACGCTCTGACCGCCTTTTACCCCCGGGAAAGACCCGGTACTCAATTTTATAGGAGGCTGAGTGAACCTCGGGGCCGTTCTGAAAGTTTGGCAACGAGAAAAAATCCTGTCACCACCTGGGATCGAACCCCGGACCTTCCAGTAATAATAATAATAATAATAATAATAATAATAATAATAATAATAATAAATAATAATATAAATAAATAATAAATAAATAAAATAAATCAATCAATCAATCAATTTAGGACATTTCAAAACCTATGAGGTCTTTAGCCTCATTCACGATATATCGCCATTCGTCTCTGTTCTCTGCATAATAATAATAATAATAATAATAATAATAATAATAATAATAATAATAATAATAATAATAATAATAATAGTGATAAATTTATTCTCGTGGTGTTAAGGCTATCAGGCCTTCTCTTCCATGCCACCAGAAATATATCTTCTTCTTCTTCTTCTTCCCTTCAAGTATTAGGCCATACGGCCTGTTACGATCTCACAGTTGAATTTTCAATCCAGCGCTTTTTTGGACGACCGAGAGATCTCTTCCCATTTGGACGATAGTGGAGCATGACTTTTGGGATTCTATCTCTACGCATGCGATGCAGATGATTTACCTAGTTGTTCCGATAATGTTTTACGTGATTAATTACAGGTTCTAGTTGTAATTCTTACATTACATCTTCATTGCGTTTGTGATCCCATTTCGTATATCCCGCTGTATATCTCAAAATTTTAATTTCATTGGCCGTTATTCTGCTTTCGTCTTTCTTCCTCAATGTCCATGCCTCACTGCCGTAACAAAGTACAGGCCTCGCCAAGGCGAATTCTAGTATGCCTTTGTACTAGGGAAGGTTTCATAATGTTAATTATTCCCATTGTTTTGGTGTATTTAGAAATTTTCTGTGAAATGTCTACTTCATCGAAAAAAGATAATGTGTATCCGAAAAATGCAAAATAATTTACTCTTCCTAATATTTTTTAATCTAAACATATTTTGCTAGGCACAGGGTATTTTCCGCAGAAGGCCATAATTTTAGTTTTTTCTTTATTGATTTTCATGTCATATTTAATTCCAATTTTGTTAAAATTAAAAGTTGAACGTTATACACAGTACATACGGCGAAAAAAAAAACAAATTAATAATGTTCATTCAAACAAAACAAAAAAAAATATTCAAATGAGTAACTTAATAGATTTTTTTTATTTTAGTAGGTTATTCTACGACGCTTTATCAACATCTTAGGTTATTTAGCGTCTAAATGAGATGGTGATAATGCCGGTGAAATGAATCCGGGATCCAACACCGAGAGTTACCCAGCATTTGCTCATATTAGGTTGAGGGAAAACCTCGGAAAAAACCTCAACTATGTAACTTGTCCCGACCGGGAATCCAACCCGGGCCACCTGATTTCGTGGCTAGACGCGATAACCGTTACTCCACAGGTGTTGACAAAATTAATAGAAAAGTATGGTAGGACGAGATGAAATAGCCCACACGAATACAAACTTTTAAACGCCCTGTATATTCTTTTCCTTTTAACGCGTCTCGTTTTCCAACAGTTGGTTTCAGTAACAACTTCTTCTTCACTGCGCCGAGATTAGAAGCGGAATCGGATGTAGTGGGGGTGTTATCAAACTTTGAAGCATTATTGTATTTTCTTAACTAAGTCTGAGAGGAGATATGGTAGCATCGATTAGCTGGCTGGCTTGCTCTAAAAGCTACTATCCATTCAAAAACATTACCCTATTAAGCACATTGATGGAACTTGAGTTGCTTGTGTTCCATCCTTTCCCATGGTGGAGGCACTGATTTATGAAGCTGAACATTACCTCTATTGAGTATTCGGACCTTAAATTGCAGTACAGCGCTTATGGAGTGCGCTGTTGCTACGTCAACTGCAGAAGAATGCGCGCAAGAGTGGTTTAAGCGAAACATCACAACTACATAAGCTTATCTATGAAACGTTCGTTCTTAATTTGAGAATCAATTTTACACTCTGATATCTTATAGGCCTATATCTTATTTTATCTTCCACAAGTTTTTTACTTTAAGAAACTCTACGCACAAGCACTAATACACACACATAAAATTACTATCCTTACTTGTATATAATTGGATATATTACACTATAACACTTCGAAGAATAAATCACCAATTTTTATATTTTCATTTCTTACAATATTTCGGTCACGAGACATAATCATATACAGTAAAACCTCTCCTTACGGACACCTCCAAGATACGGACACTCCTCATATACGGACAGATTTTTATGTCCCAACTAAAATAATATAGAAATAATGATAAATTTAACTCTCATTTACGGACACTCTGAGACACGGATATGGACAGCTGTTTCACAGTCCTAAACCTTGCTTTACCTCCTGACTGCGGACGAAACTTGTTACAAAAATAGAAAATTTAGTTTTGAGAACTGTACAGAAATTCCTTAACATGAAAGAAGACAGTAAGAGTCTCGTACTCTACCACTAGCCCGGCAGGCTACCTCTCGTTAGCTGGAAGCGGGTGGATAAACAGTCATAAAATTTAACCTGTCTGATGGGTCCAAGGTTTTCGCGATCGTGAAATTGTATTTGACTCATGATAGGGTTAGTAGGATTATTCTCTTCACCTCAAACAGTTGTTCTGTTTCGAGAGACATGGCACCTGAACATAAGGGTTAAGTTGAAAACTGTAAATTTACAGTATTGAATAACTGTAGACCTAGAATAAAATTGCATGGCACAGCACTGTATTTTCCTTTTTCGGTCTTATCTAGTGTAGTTCAAAGTTGCAAAGAATTTTGCTGTAGTATACTGTATTTAGAATTAAACTATGTACAGTAATACATTTCATTTAAAGCGTGAAGGGATACATAATGCACATTATAAATTTACTGTTAGATTGGGGAGCCTCCCTTCCAATAAAGGACACCTCCCAGATGCGGACAGATTTTTACGTCCCTTCGATGTCCGTAAATGAGAGGTTTCACTGTACTTTGTCTTTTCGGGGTTTACTTCCAAACCCTTTCGCTTTAGCCTACTTGCTTCAAGTAAAATTTCCGTGTTTTCCCTAATCGTTTGTGGATTTTCTCCTAACATATTCACGTGATCCGCATAGACAAGAAGCTGATGTAGCCCGTTAAATTCCAAACCCTCTCTGTTATCCTGAACTTTCCTCTACCGAACGGATTTTATTTAAATTAAGTATCTGCTAGGATGTGTGCTTACTTCAAGGAATAGGTACGCCACGTTGCCTTCTAAGATGTCGTATGTTAACATTGCCATGTACATAAAATTTCATAGCTGTAAGGTGAATATCAACTAATACCATGGCAGAATCTCCCTAAATAAAATTTCTATGTCAATGACCCTATCGACGTTAGATACCTGCGTCGAGTGTTCACTCACTCACTCACTCACTCACTCACTCACTCACTCACTCACTCACTCACTCACTCACTCACTCACTCACATAGCCATTAAAATCTCACAAGACACTAAACTTAAAAAACCGCCTTTACTTAATGAATCTACCTAATATTTTCGACTCCGACAGAAAATAATGCACTGAAATTCGAATGCTTGTACAGGCTGGATTTACAACTCAATCTCTGGGGAATGGAAGGGTAAGACAAAAGAAATTTCTTCAAGCTATTTGGAGTGACACTGACTGTTTGTAATATGAAATATTATAATCCAAACCTTTTAATTTTATGGTAACAATGGTTATTAGAAGAGAAAAATTCGCTCTGGCGCCGGGGATCGAACTCGGGTCTTTGGTTCTACCTACCAAGTGTTCTAATCACTGAGCTACGCCGAAGTTCAATCCACAGCACCGGATCGAATCCTTCTCCTCTAGTATTTTTCTCTTTGTGGCCTGGCTCCAAGTTTGACATAATATGTTGACATATATTAAATCAACTGCTATTATACAAGAAGCGCACTCAATTGAGTGACTTGGTGGCGGGGATTCCACAGTATGACCAAAAAATTAATCTTTACGTAGCTTTCAATTTTTATAATATTTAATTATTTCTGACATAATAACTATTTCATTATCTTGTAAATGAGCGCCATGGAATGTTGCAGTCTTAATTTATTTATACTGAACCTTATAGATTCTAGCTGTAAACGAGGAATTGGGTGCAAAAGTAATGTTAATGTAAAAAAACCCTTTTCAGAAAAATAAGACAGATAATTTAAAAGTGTTAGAAAATAAATTTTTATATTTGGCAATACTTAATCTTATGGGAAGGGGTTATACGAGGGGGATCCAGGAAATAACGACCGTTTTGTTGTAATACAAAAAATATTTATTTGAAAAAACAAAGTCTGTTACATAACTGAAGCTTCCTTTACTTCTCTACACAATCACCACCTACATTTAAACATTTGTCGTATCTGTTCACTAGCTTTAGAATTCCCGTGTTATACTCCTCTGCCGCCAGTTCATTAAGCCAGGTGTTCACTGTCTTCTTCAACTCTTCATCACTTCCAAAACGCGTACCACCCAGAAAGTCTTTCAGCTTAGTGAAAAGGTGAAAATCGCTAGGAGCAAGGTCTGCACTATAGGGCGGATGATCAAAGATTTCCCAACCGAATTGATCCAGCAATTCTCGAGTTGAAGCAGCAGTGTGGGCGGGCACAGATTTTGTGGTAGCCAAGATGTTGCGACACAATTTCACCGAGCAAAGAACGAGAAATGTCAGGAAAGGCAATATGCAATTCGTCGAGTGATGTGCGCCTGTCTTGCAAGATTCTGTCGTTCACTTTAGTCTTCAGGTCTTCTGTGATGAGTGATGGGCGTCCGGGTCGAGTTTCATCGTGGACATTTGTTCGCCCATTGTTGAACATTTCGCACCATTTTCTCACATTTCTTTCATTCATTACAGTATCACCATACACTTCTTTCAATTGCCGGTAAATTTCTGCAGGTTTCAAATGTCGGGCATTCAAAAATCGAATCACACTCCTCACCTCACAGTCGGCGGGATTATCAATCACGTCGTTCATTTTGAAGTAACACAAAATGCACAATGGCGACTTGTTGCAACCAGTACTCACAACATTATGAGAACACATGTTAAGGAAGCCAGTTGATTTTCAAACAAGGAAGGGGAGTCAGCTGCGCGGCGGGTATGCGCGAACGGTCGTTATTTCCTGGATCCCCGTCGTATATTAATAAATTAACGATTTTATAATGTTTTGATATTGCAATACTAATATTATAAACAAAGGTATTACATATTATTTTCAAATTATCACTAACGACGCTATTGTATAAGGGTATAATCCACTAAAAATTGCGTCGCCTTGCACTTTACTGCAACAACAACGTTACGGATATAAAGAATCACAGACGTCTTCTATCATCTAGGGGAGAGAAAGAAAAGTAATACTTTGGGACATAATAATGACTTATATATTGACAAATAATGTGTTTAAACAAGTAAGCTGACAGCTGTATTGAGGTTACGTCGAGGATTTTGCTGACAAGCGTAAGCACGAGGTTAGATAATGCCCTACATTTAGACATAGAATGTACTGATTCAGCTATTCTGTTTTGTGCTCATATTGTCTGCATCTGCTAACCTCTATGCGATATTTATTACATGAAATAGTTAAGTATTGTGTAAACGAGGAACTGAAATTTAAATATAAATATGACTGTGGTAAAAGATAATTAGATGAATATAGCAGCACGGACGATTTATATACACTTGTTTATTATAAAATTTAAAAAAAAATGAGAATTTCAAATTTAGCAAGTAAACAAGATTTGAATGTGTAAAATAAATGCGATAGGGTGAAAACTTGCACAAAACCAGAAGTAAGTGTAAGTTAAACCAACATAAGTTGAATAGTTATATGATAGAAAATTTGTTATTAAATTGTGTAAATATTGTGTATTATCACTATTTGTGCATGTATCAGTTTTAAGATTAAGTTTATGTACTTTTGAACTATTAATAAATAATACCAATAATAATAATACCAATAATGACTTATAACATTTAAGATCACCTATCTGAGCAATAACAGCGTTAATGGATTAATGCCATTATTGCATCCAGCTCCTCAAATTATGTATACAGTGATCGGAATTTATTTTTAATCACAAAAAAAACCGCACTGAAACTCAAAACTGAATGTCTGCGTTTGGGTGTAAGACAACCAAGTTGTAGGCACACAGGGGAGATTCGCTTGTGCGGGCGAGAGCTACAGATCCATCCCCGAGGATAGGAAGGTTAGAGCAGTGAAGTGTTCTCTCTGTAAACCACAAATCTCAGTGTGAATGGGGATATCATTCCTCAAACTGCTTTCGGCTGAGTTCTGATCTCAACTTTCATCAGCTTATCATCCGCCAACGCCTTCAGCCTCAAAGTCAATCAAATTTATGTTTCACCGAATGGCGTTACCTTGTATGAAGCTCAGTTCATACACAGAGAAATGTGTTTTGTTGGTTCTTAGGAGTTGCGAATACACACGCAACAGAAAGTATCCGCGGACTCTGCCACACGCTAAAGTTCCTCGATAATAATAATTGAATATAAGCGTTGAGACATAGAATCCAAACATCGCCTACCTTGTTGCATAATCCAATAAATTCAAGTTAACAGCTTTTCCTTATTTTCAGTGACTATTACACTCTTACTACGTCATACTACTTTTGACCAATAAAACGGTACGAAAGGACGTATTTCAACCAATCATGGCTGCTTATCGCACAATTTTATCGCGTCCCTAGCATTTGTTTAATTTTATCGCGTCCCTAGCATTTGTTTCTTTGTTTGCCAACATTTGAAACTGCGCTGGTCTGGACGTCAAAATATATATAAAATTACAAACCGCTCCAGTCGATGCACAGCAGTTTCAAATATGACTCGCATTGGCATTCAAGAACAAGAATTAATAAAAATCACTGATCATACCTATGCATCTTCTGAAATCTGATTTACAAATAAATGAAGAGCACCATTCGGAAATCCTGAATAAGTTGAATACACCATGTAGGCCTAAAATCAACGAGTTCCACTTCTATTACGCACACGTCCAATATAACATCAATTGAACCACCAACCACATTCAAATTTGAAAATTGTACATTCAATAATTATTCCTTTTAAAATTATTCATGTTTATTTTTTATGTCATCGTCGTTAATTAAAACTTTTCTAACACTTGTGTATATTAGTTAGGTTATGTTATAGCTTCTGCTATATGATATTATGGATAGTCACGTATCAGAGATTGTTTAATATTAAGATTTATTGAAAATCATTTGTCAAGTGACGTTGATTACTGGGATTCGGATAATTGAAGTGGAATGCAACTGTTTTAATAAAAATAAAACTGAATCAACAAAGCCTTCTTGACTAGTAACATTGCCATCGTGTATAGGTAGATCGAGAACTTCTCGACTAGAAGGCATTGCTCACTACTGCCATCTAGCATGCATCTAGCGTAATATTTGTAATGTTGAGATGGTACAATAATACATTTGACGACAGTTGTATTTTCGTAAGTCAATTAATATTTTATTGTATTGGAGTACTTCGTTACTTCTAATCTTTATATACTTTCTTCTAATCGTGTAATAGTCAATTAAATCCCACTCGAGTTTTGATTTTCTCTAGATAAATCAAAACGTCTAGTGAGATTACTGTTGATAAACTAGCTGTAATAATAATTTTTATGTTTTATATATAATAAATTGCATTATAAAATAATATAATATATTATAAAATTATGTATCAAATTCGTTTAATATACAAACGTGGACAAATTATTAGACTAAAAGGTTTTCTTGGAAATCTAATATAATTCGTCTTATCAACTACCAGTATAATTCACAGAGTCTCTATTGTTGTAAATATGATTGTTTACATCTTCTGGCATATTTTTCAAATGGTTAAGTATATCTTTTTCTGGCTATGTTGGTACTACTGGTGTTTTAATTATGTACTGCAGAAGATATTCTCCCATGGCCTGCAAGAAGACCGGACATGAACGAAATTGAAAATCTGTGATCTGTACTGAAGAAGAAAGTGAACAAAAAGAGACTTACAACAAAACATAGACTCATTTAAGCACTGTCTGATATCTGGCTAAATGATGCTAATATTCAAAGAAAGTGTCAAACTTTGGTTTCCAGCATTCTTGACAAAATCAACGTGTTAATAAAAAATAAGGGAATATTAATAACCTCAAGACTCAATTTTCTGTTCATTATATCTGTGCAAAATATATATATATTTTTTTCATTATTTCTACCGATAAATACAGCTTCGTTGCACATATAATTAATTCAGTCTAATAATTTGTCCACGTCTGTATAGTCTATAGGCATATTATGGTTTTATTTCTCATAAGAGTTTTGTTTTTACATTTTCAGTGCTATCAAATCATTACATATTTTAAGTTGATGAGGTCAACGTCTCAATTCTTATTATAAAGGAACTCTAGAGTCTATACATTACAGATAATGCCAGATTTATTATTTCATCGGTCCAATTTCGTATTTTTATGATATTTATTTTTGTTATTGAACATAACAGGCAAAGCCCAATTACAATGTTCAAGAATGACAAAGTAATTTTGTAAAACATAAACAAGGAAAAGGAAACAAACATACTCTTATTAAAAACGGAAACAAAATAGAAAAAAGAGAAATTGACAATAAGGTGTGAAAGTAGTTTCAAATTAACAAACAACAATATTCTGTAAAATACGATAACAATTCTGTATTTAAAGAAATTCATATTGAAAATAACAACATTCGGATGAGGATGTAATTTATTGTATAATTATTGTAACATATGGAAAACTGGGGAATTTTTGTGCGATTCAGTATTTGCTCTTGGTATGAAAAATTTGTTATTAAGCTTAGGTGCATATAATGTTATATTATAAAATAAACAAACACAGTCCAACTTATTGTTAATAATTTTATAAAGAAAGTTTAAATATTGACAATTTCGTCTAATTTGCAAACTATTAAAATGGAAATGTTGAAGTATTGTAGCGTAACTCTCATAAGTAGAATAGTTATTATAAAATCTATAATATAACAATTTTATAAATTAATTTTGAAATTTTTCTAGTAACAGAATATATCTGTTAGTACCTGTGTTTCAGATAACCGCAGTATACTCTAATGTCGATCGAAAAATGGAGTTATACAAAATTATTACAGTTTTGACTTTAAATTTACAAGAATTTCTCATAACGAAACAAACTTTTATACGACAAATTTATAATATTATTAATATGATTATGAAATGTAAAATTACTGCTAAATAATACGTATACGATACCTAAATCGTTATGTTCATTTTCTGCTGGTAAAACTTTTGCCTCTATTTTACATGAAAATTTAATTGTATTTTTCAATCTAGAAAAGATGTTTACACTTATTAATATTAAATAACAATTTATTATTAATACTCCAAATATGTAAGTTTGTAATATCTTTTTGAAGTAGCTTACAATCTCATATAGTTTTGATTTCTTTATACAATTCAACATCATCGGCAAATAATAAAATTTCAGAATGTTGTACACAATTCACAATATCATTAACAAACAATTAAAACAATAATGGACCAACATTAGAACCTTGAGGCACACCAGAATTTACTGTAAAAGGCTTAGAAGTATGTCCATGAAAGTTCACAACTTGTACTCTTCCTTTCAAGTAAGATTTAATTAACGATAGCAATGAGAAAGAAAATCCATAATATATCTAGATGTATTAATTATATGTCTGTTATATTTCCACTCTATCGATTGCTAGCTGGTGTGATGTCAGCGCCAATACTAGGAAAAAGCAGAATCTCACGCTCAAACTGGTTTGAAGTTCATTGAAATCAGTCCTCCTACATCAAAGATACCGACGCGAAATGTTCATACAGAGTTTAATCTGTGATTTAACCAAATACGTTTATAATAATGCCGGAACAGCAGTATACTAACAGCATTGACGTGAGTGCGAAATATCGCGGACTTGATATCTAGCGAAGCGGCGTGGAATTACAGCCACATAGGCCTATACAAATATTAACATAGCCGAAATCGGACTATTGTTTAAAACGTTAGGTACTAATATGTGGAATTATACGAGACATTTGAGAAATGTTGAGTATTTAATGTAACATTATGTTATATCGAAGCTGCATATTATAAGAAATATTGCGTGCTTCATATTATTTTCCGTAATTAATTGTTGCGTATTTTTTCTTTGCTTTAGTGAGACAAAATTAATTCTGACATTAAGAATGAATTTACAGTAATGCTTTATGTACCCATTGCTAACAACTGCAAAGATAAAAATGGTAGTAATCTGATGCTTGTAGTAATTAGTAGGCCTAAAGGCATGTGGACAATAATAAAACAATTTGCTAAAACATTAAAATTTCCAATATATTTTAACTTCTATTCATTTATTAGGACTAAATAAAAAAGCTAATTTTTATTGTTCTATCAACACAGTGACAAAGGCATTAGGCCTAATAAAGAATTTCGTTGACTCACGTTTTATGAACTCTCGGAAATCGAAAGTACGATTTGGAGCAATTTGTAATGCTGTAATATTGTAGCGATTACAAACAGCACATATATATCCTGACATTTTAACACAGCACTAATTAATAAAACTATTAACTAGCCCAGCAACAACGTACATTGCAGCTGATTACAGTTTGTTTCGCGAGTATCGCCACACCGGCCGCCTAGGTAGCAGCACCAGCATCGTTCGCGCGCAGAACTGCTAGCTGTCCGGTATTATTATAGTAAGTTATTTGATGCCAGCGCCAACACTAGGGAAAAAGTAGAATCTCACGCTCAAACTAGTTTGAAGGTCATTTAAATGAGTCATGCTACATCAAAGATACCGAGGTGGAGTTTCCATACAGAGCTTAACGCTTAAATTGAAAGAACTCTGTTTATCACACTGTATTTCTTAAAAATAATAATAATAATAATAATAATAATAATAATAATAATAATAATAATAATAATAATAATAATTTATTTAACCTGGCAGAGTTAAGGCCATACGGCAGGGATGAGACGATATTAGCTCCCAATCATGGTAGAAGAGCTCGACCTTGATCACGAGCGCATAGCGCATTTACTGTAACGTAGACAACAGGGATGTACAGTTACCCTTAAAAGAATGAGACGATTCTTGGTTGTCGGAAGTTAAAGTTCTTCAGCGCGGTTCACTCGATATCGACGTATAACGATAAGTACCATGACAAATAGACAAGAATTGTTATAAGGACCACAACAAGGACAAGGATCAGAATAAGGATCACGAAGAAGACAGCCATTTAAGGCCACGATTTCACAACATAGCTCGGGTAACAAAATATCATTGCTTCTCTATACCGAATGGCAAATGCCTGCTAATCGGATCTACATTCTGGACTGCTGCTGTCACTGTCTTGTCTCGGTAGCTCATATAGTAGCGTGTCGGTTTCACCGTATAACCGAAATGTTTCGTGTTCGATCCCAGGTAAAACTCTTTTTTTATTGAGGTGTAATTAATTTGTTCAGAGTTCCTCGACTGTATAATTTGTGGAAAAAATATGGAATAATTTATGCCCAATTTTTTGGTCTACAAATGGGCTGAACCTCGTCAAAAAATAAATAAATCTTACTTGGAAGTTAAAAGTATTCTTCCTGAAACAAAAATCATAAAAAACAAAAAGAGACCCGTTAACTTAAAATCTTGTCCACATACCATCATACATTTCTCCAATCGAAATCCACTCGATTGGTAGCGAAGGCAAGATGGTTGACAGCTTGTGCTTCCCCAATATTTCCATTTGCGCAGCCCTCCGGCTCCTAATACCGCGGTTCCTCAACCTGCTGATCACAGTCTGTGAAGAACCAGGAAAGTTAGATGCTGCTCTTATTTCGTTAGCAGTCAGAAAGGGGTCCAGTCGAACTGTCTCGAATAAGAGAGCATCCTCTTCCAATGAAGAAATCCGCGGACGCCCAGGAATAGGGCGATTTTCGACCTCCCCTGAATTTTGTAACAATGAACCCCCTCGCGGCTGTACTTCCAGGAACACCGACCAAACGGCCAGCAGATCTAGCCCCATATCCAGCCTCAACTAGAGCTATAACTCGCTGTCTCATGTCACGTCGGTTCGCCATTACGATGAGAAATGATGGATGACGATAATACTTTAGTGTAGACAATGACTATTTAGCGTGATATAGAATTATTGAAATAAGGGGCATCTTGCACAGTAAGAGTTAATAAATCAACCCTAAATTAAATATTTAAATAACAGGATATAACAGGAAGTCCAATTATTGTTACGAAACTAATCAAATTAAATCTAATTACGTTAAGTAAACAAATCCCAAGTTATGACACCACATTGCTACAGCTAAATTCTATGTTATTAACATAAGCATTGAATAGGTCCGTGCTTATGCGTTGGACGACAAAACCAAACATCGAAAGTTCGAATGTTGCCGCGGAATGTAACTTCTTGCTTTTATAATGTAAATCAGACTTCTAACTACAATCATTCATATTTCTTACATTATTTATTAATATTTATAGCCAACATTGAATTTGTAAAGAAAAGACTTTAGAAATCTCATATGGAATTTGTGATCTGTAGTGACATAAACATAGATTATCTCTCGGAACTTTTCCGTAAAAGTAAATTAAATTCACTCATTGAAACTGGAAACCTTAGTCGTAGAGCCATTTTCCCACCAGCATACAAGCTGAAGTAGCACAGCCATTGATAAAAGTTTTGTACACAGAATTAGACTGAATTCCTATTCGACAGAACCTATAATCAATGGCTTGTCTGAACATGATAAACAAATCCTAAATGTTTCCAATGTCACTGAACAATTTCAAAATATTAATTTAAAAACTAAAAAAGGGTCGTAAATGCTGTATCTAGTGACTATTTACATTTATGTCTACAAAATGAATCTTGGAAAAACGTATATGATACTGGTACTACTGATATTAAGAGTAAATGTATTGTATTTTTCACTTTAATTTCAGAATCACTTTAGTGGATGTTCTCCGCTCAATGTTGTGAAAAAATTAAAAAATAAAAACATGTAGATAACGCAGGGACTTAAAAATCTCATGTATTAAAAAGAAGAATCTATATGTAATGAGTTGCAATGTAATGATCCTCATGTTCTTAAATACTACAAGAAGTACGGTGTAATTTATCAAAAATTATGAAAGAGGGAAATAGAATACATTCGAATAGAAAAGTACAACATTCAGATAATGCAATTAAAGCTATTCGGAATATTATTGAAGTTAAACTTGTAGATATTCTAAGAAAGAAAATATTTTTTCATTAAAACCAGTGATTATAAACTAGAGGACCCCAAATCTATTGCAAATTCTTTTAATGTCTTATAGTATATAGTACAGAAATATTATTGACAACTTAAACATTCAAGATTTTGCAAAAGATACTGCAATTGATTACTTATGCATTTTAATTAGATGCATTTAATAATTATATATTAATATATATAATTAGTCAATAACTGCAACAGTGCTTTTTCATTCAATCATAACATGAATAAAATTGAATGAACATTAAATTAAACACTATTGCAAACATGTAGATAAAATAGTTAAAATCAACTGAAGGGGTGAGAATGAAATAATCCAAAGCCACACTTTTAACAAAAATTGTTTTGTGCGAGTGCATTTCTTACACATATGGGAAAGCTACTAATAAAATATTGTAATAACTACTCAACAAATGACATAGTCTAAGGACTCTAAACCTTTGTAAAAGTTTGTCTGTGTGGCTTAGGAACATTTTTAAATTTCATTTTAATTGTTAGTTTTTAATATATGCATTTACATTGCATGTGTGTGTATGTATAAATGCATTCATTAGATTAACGTTTACAATATTATAACTTGTAATTTTGTATTGTCTGTGATCATTAAAACTTAATCTGAGGACTTTGTAAAACTCTATTTCAACGTTATTTAGCTATTTCAAAGTTATTTAAACAAAAAAAAAAATCGTTGTGTAGACTAGGAATAGAACTCGAACTCTTCTACGCGAGACGCAGAAGTCTTAGCGTCTGAGCTATTTAAACGACACAAAAGCTTTCCTTTCTGTGCGGAGTGTTGATTTAGTCATGAAGGTCCATTGTCGATTTAACTACATGATATATGTATATATTTATCTTTTATTTACGTAATATTATAATATTTTTTGCAGTTTTTGAAGTGAATTTCGGAACGATGCTAGTAACAAACCAAATAGCCTGAATTTAAGTAACTCAATATTCGTTATCTTGTGTATCAGTGCTCTGGTCTCTGATCATGCGCAGTGTCTTACATCTGAGACTTAGGAATATTCAATCGTCTCATCCTTTTCTAGGGAAACTGTACATGCACATGCAGCGAATAAAGGCAGCAATTATTACAATAACTTGCGTTACTAAATTTCTGGCTATGTAATAGGGCTAATTATTCAGTTATTTAATATACATGTGATATTTATTATATAATAGATCACAGACAAAGTACATACAAGTAATCAATTTAACCCTTATATTACACACTTTACAACAATTTTACACAAATATATAGTATTATTTAAATACAATTTCTACAGTTAACATATTTACATATTTTGTTTTTTCTTGCACTAGCTTTTAGTTTTGTGCAAGACTCAACTCATTCTAGAATGTAGATACAATCAGTATTTGTTTACCTTACAGTTATTTAATATACATGTACATATATAAACAAATCGCAAAGGAAAGGGTTTTTAGGAACAAAAAGAGAAATAGGAAAAGTTAATTGTATGTAAACCATTTTATTGTTAAAAGCAATTATTTATTGTGGAAATACTTCACTTCATTGGTTAGGAGAAACTAACAGGGTCTACCTGCTCGACGTGTGTGATCTCTAAGTACTTTTGAGTATTTGTTGAAAAAATAATAATGACAATATTGATTGAAATAGAGTATATTGATTATGTGATTGTGAAAATGTAGTCCTTACTCTCTAGTCGTGATTATGTAATGAGTTTTCTTAGAGTGATTTGTAAGATGCACGTAACACGAAAAAAACAAATTGATATTAAGATATTGAGAGCCATCGTAATTTTTGGGGTCAATCATTTAAGGGGATATGTATGACTTTTAAAACTTCCACAATTTCGGCCAAAATTTGTGAAATTTAAACTATATAAACAGATCTATAATAATATCATCTGTACAAAATTTTGTGCAATTAGGTCTAATAGTTTTGAAATTATATTTTAAATATATTTTATATTGACGTTACTAAAAAAGCTCCTTGCATCAAAGTTTTCAAAATGTTTAGTTCATATTTGCTCAAAATCCTGAAAATGGTTACTGGAATAAAAGTGAATTAGCTTTTTGAGTTTAGTAATAGTATAAGTTAGTGTGCAATCAAAGATAAAATATTATTTCTAAATTAAAGAAACACGTAGTCTAATAAAAGTAAATATCCAGAAACAAGCAACAAATAAAACATCAACAATACATTTAAAATAAAGAAATAAAATGAATCTAGATACTATCTGCTGACCCAAATGTAAATTAATTTACCTTCGATGTCAATTCCGAAATGAATTTATTTCTCTCTTCTCCTGAATAATGCCTATATTTTTTTAATGTTGCGTCTCATAATGCCGTTTTATGATGCTTTTTTGCAAATGATATTTTTTTACACAACAAACACTGGAATTCATCACCATAAATATTGTATCTTCCACTCTTCCTTGAAAGCTTTAAGCGCTTCCGTTCCGTCATGATGCGCTGTGTTCTAAGATCTGTACATCCTTTAGCAATGTTAATAGGTAAAAGAGCTCCGCGCGCGCGCAGCGGGCATAAAATAGCTCTCGCCCGCAAATATTAGTCACCATCGCAAGACTGCCATACGGCCTTCTCTAACACTCAACCTGGAGTAAAACTGCATTACAAAAAACACTACAAATTTACAAAGTACACTACAATCGCGACGGACTGTGAAGAAAACAACTAACGCAATGTTGAAAATTGTTTTCCGTAATTCTGCTTAAACTTATATTTTCCTACTATGTTCGACTGATAGCAGCACGTGGCAAGCTCTTGCTTAATTATGCTAGCGGGCAATCTGCGGTAGGGACCTCGACACTTGACGCGAGTCCTCTGTGCCAGGGGACTCGTACTGTTGTGCAGCTAATGGGCGACGTGTACGTTACACAATGGAACGTGATCCCAAGTGCTTGCCATTATCTGCACTGCCTGCGATTGCATACTTCAAAGTTACTTTTCGCCCGTGATATAAAATATTCATACATTCATGTATCTTTTCTTAAACAAGAGACCCACCTGCATCTCGGCAGAACATAGGGGAGTAGTGGGTACAGTGGGACACAAAATATTAAGACATATGTATGTATGCAAGTGATAATTCAAGTATTTTTAAAATCAAGTGCAATAGAAATAGACATTAAAACATGGAGTATAATAATACATAAACAAAAATGTTAATAGATAAAGGACATAATATACAATACGTGTTTGTAAAAAAAAAAATGTAAATGTCTCACTGTTCCCATTCAGGAGGGTACTGTGAGACACCACAATGTCTATTAACGGACATTGAAATGATTTACATTTATTTCAAAAGAAAACAAAAACTTGCTGTCTCTTTATCTTGACATATTCTGCAGGCTTATTTAGAATCATTTTGATGTCTGACTTCGAAACCATTGAAAATCTAGAACATTTGGAAAAGTGAATTTTCCATGGGACTTCAAACTTTTGCGAAAAAATTAAATGAATTTTTGGTGACAACAAAGCTTATAATTATAAGAATTTAATGTAATGCTTTATTATTTTTTAACATTTTCTTAAATTTTGTGAATAATTTTTTATTTATGAAGCCATTAAAATGTAATGTATCCATTATTTTAAACTACAGCTCCTAAATTGGTTACTAGTATGTTCATTTTAATGTTAGTTACTGGTAAATGTAATATAATTAGAGTTTGTTTTTGCAAATCATTGGTACAAGGGAACAGTGAGACGTCTCAGTGTACCCTTCAGTGGCATGTCTCACTGTTCCCTTTACGCATAGTTCATTTAAAAATGACGCCATCACTTCAAAATTAAAACAAGAAAGACGAAACCTTGCCAAACATAATCTCAAATACCATGGTATTAGGTAACAAAACATTCATGTTTATATCTCATTTCTATATCCAATATAACCTTCATTAAACAAAAGCCAAAATTTTACTTCTAGAGTGAAAAATTACGAATTATTTTTTCATCACTCACCTTTATAACTAGAATGAAATCGAGTATGAAAATACTGTTACTTTACTTATATGCAACATACAACTCCACTGATACCAACATCAACATAAAAATTTATCATCTAATAAAAATGTCTCACTGTTCTCCCTGTCTTACTGTACCCACTTCTCACCTACACTGCAACGTAAGCTATTTACTGGCTTATTATTATTATTATTATTATTATTATTATTATTATTATTATTATTATTATTTATTTTTACTTACCTGATTTACTAGTTTTTGCCTTTCTCTATTTTGTTCAGAAGTAATTTTGAAACTCTACATTATGTACAAGATTTGATTGCAAGATCTCTAACTTGCGTTATATCTATTGTTTGTTTTCTTTTTAAAGTATATCAAAACTCTCTCGATCTGAGCTTCTATAATAATAATAAATAATAATAATAATAATAATAATAATAATAATAATAATAATAATAATAATAATAATAATAATCCATGACAGTACAGCCCACGAAGGGCCAAGACCGACCAGCTGGCTGCTGGCCTCACGGTCACATGCCGAAGCAGAGGTGGACGATCATCCAACCAGAATGGAGGTATCGTGTGGTTAGCACGATGAGCTCCCCAGCCGTTATAGCTGGTTTGCGTAACCGGATATCACTACCTATCATAGCTCCCCAAGTGCATCACGATGCTGGGTGGCATGCACTGGCCGAAATTTCATGAGAAAATTTCTTCTCCCACGAGGACTCGAACCAGCGCGTATTCCGTAACGCGAGTCCTAGGCAGGATGCCTTGGATCACGACGCCACGGCGCGGGACGAGCTTCTATAATAGCATAAAATATAATCATCATCGTCACCATTTCTTTTTTGCTATTATTTATACTCGCTTTCACATCTCTGGTCATATCGCGAGTTAATCTTTTGAGTGAAATCCGAAGGCCTGTGTAACTTATTATTGTTGAGACTGATTTTATTGTTGTGAACTAGATGGCGTTTGTAGATGTACTACTGATTTGTTATGAATATGACTTTGGTGATGAATGAAGTCGGTGATATTGAGGGATGTTGTGACCCGAATTTCCTGGAATTTGTCTTACGGTTGAGGGAAAAGCTTGAAAAACCTCAACCAGGAAGTTCAACCTGACCGAAAATCAAACCCGGGCCCTCTGCGTAAAGATCAACATGCTGATCCCTACATAACAAAATTGGTCCTAAAAGTAGACGCTCACTAACGGAAAAAATTCGTTCGTTGCGTTCGGATTTTTATTAGGCTGTAGCATTGCTCACTTGTCCGCATTTCCGACTGAATCATCAAATATGTAATTTACCGCTAGAGCGTATTATTTCATTGTAGTGTTCTGAACGAACCTGAAAATAAAGTGAATAGCTCTGTAACTTAAACTATGAAGGACATACGTATGAGGTTAATTTAGTATTTTAAAAATCTCATCCCATATGTTCTTTCTCCATATTACATTGGTATAATTATAATTTTATAAATTACAAAGCTCTTCATACTGTTGGACTTAATAAATAAGCTTCTCGTCATTCATTTCATTATACCTTCAATATTACCGCGATTGGAGGCCTTGAAATCGATATTTGCCATGACATTCTCTATTTCGATCTTGGACCGTATGGAAATCCGTTTAGAATTCTCTGGCCAGAATTCTGGACGGAATCCGGTCACGCGGACAGAGGCGATACGGCCACGTGGGCGATGATTCATTTAAAATAATGCAAAGAATAAAAATCCGAACGCGCCGAATGGATTCGTTTTTTTTTATTTTATTGGGTTATTTTACGACGCTGTATCAACATCTCAGGTTATTTAGCGTCTGAATGAAATGAAGGTGATAATGCCGGTGAAATGAATCCGGGGTCCAGCATTTGCTCGTAATGGGTTGAGGGAAAACCCGGGAAAAAACCTCAACCAGGTAACTTGCCCCGACCGGGATTCGAACCCGGGCCACCTGGTTTCGCAGCCAGACGCGCTGACCGTTACTCCACAGGTGTGGACAATGGATTCGTTCCGATAAGTCGGCGCCTACCTTAATCGTCACCATTATATCCACTACTGTCCAAATTTCACGAGAGGATCCCTGCGAGGGCAGTATGGTCCTTGCGGGGTAAGAGGAGAGGGTAAGCCAGTGACTCAGCGTTCTTGAAGAAGAAGGTGGATGGGGGTGATGTCATTGGCTAGATGGGACAAACAAGACTCAGTCATTGGCCGGCCGGTTCCGTGTTGGGGATAGGTTATAAGAGTGGGGGGGAAAACTTGCATTCCTTGCTCGGATTTTCTCGTGAAATGCGGACAGTACATGGTTTGGGCACAGTACAGAGAACATACAGTAAAGATACCTAAGCCATTTCATGGGAACAAATTCTGAGTGCGCATGTCACGAAACCGGGTGTATTATCTGGAACCTCCAGCAGATGGATCTCCATCCACGACAGGCCTGGCATAATTTAATATTAACTGAAAACATTCATTACTCATCTTTTAACAATTTTAAAGACATGAGACAAAGGAATGGCAATATAACCGTAACAATAATTACTTCCGCATGCAATCATCATGAAAATTTTTACTAAATGACGCTAACGTTCAAGTTACTGTTTGAGGCTTATGTTGGTAAAATTGATCCAAGTACAACATAATACATCATGGCGTCCGTTGCGGTGAAGTACGAACATGAACGTCAACAATGGATATAAGTATTTTGACTTCCTAGCGACATAATATTAATGATACATAATATACATACAATATTATTCGTATTACTGACAATAAAATAAATAAATAAATAAATAAATAAATAAATAAATAAATAAATAAATAAATAAATAAATAAATATTTTACTAATATTTTGATAGTGGTTTGATTCTAGCGACATAGTTGGATTCATTGAGAACTAGACCTTACTGAGCTTGAATTTAGTATCAACAACATCAAAGGTGCCGACAAGAGTTGTCCCTACTGATTCTTCTTATACTGTGTTGTTAAGTAGGTTATTTTACGACGCTTTATCAACAACTTTGGTTATTTAGTGTCTGAATGAAATGAAGGTGATAATGCCGGTGTAATGAGTCCGGGTTCCAACACCGTAAGTTACCCAGCATTTGCTCATATTGGGTTGAGGGAAAACCCCAGAAAAACCTCAACCAGGTAACTTGTCTCAACCGAGAATCGAACCCGGGCCACTGGTTTCGCGGCTAGACCTTATACTGTGGTTTGGGCTTAAACCCGTCCCGATTTCATAGAGTTTCTGACCGTCGTTTCCATAGTTTGTCAATTGCTGAAAATGTGTTACGCTATTTTTATTTTGTCCTATGCTAATATAATGTGTAGTCTACATCTCCTTCATGAACTCCTATTTCGCAGACGCTTTTTCATATAAATATGAAACGCTAGAAGTCCTGTAATCTCAGTCCTTATCAAATGTTAGGATACTGTTCTCTAATTTTAATTTTAAACCGCTCTTTGATTGAATGTTTTCCGTCTTTGTGTACCTTCCAAGCAATAATATTTGTTGTTCATTGATCCAGCTTTTAATTTCCGGGCGCATGTTAATCGAAAAGCTAGAGCATTGCCTTTCCACGCCAGAGACCCGAGATTAAACCCCGACGGGTTTACCTGGAATTTGTACTATTTAAGGACTGTGTTTCAATGGGTGTTTCTGTGTTCAACATTCCACTGTGTCTCTACATCATACGCAGATTCCATGTCCCATGATGCATCGCGACCAACATGAAAAGAAGGCAGAGTGATTTAAATTTGCGGAATGTTACTGATAGAGGACAAGGGCTGTGGTCACATATGATCAAAAATCAATATCTTTGTCTACTAGAAAAAAATCGCAATTTTTTCTGGCAAACTTTCAGATACCGATATGCCAACTGTTAGTTCCTTCTGGACTAGAGTGACCAAAGTCTGATTACAGAAATAAGGGAGACTGGATCACGACAAATTTTAACGTATTTTGGGCGAGATCGTGCGTATTTGCTTGGCTTCCGCACAAACCCAACCCGCGGCAAGTCTAAAATCCCACATTCAGTACACCCAACCGAACACACATAACAATTTCCCTCTTCTTACCGCTTAAGTGACATATTGATTTTACTGCTTTAGGCTTTTAACATATTATTTTTAGAGACGTTCAATATAGTAATAATTATAAATTGGAAACTTACCACTGCAATTTCACCTAAATTGCACTGTTAATTATTGTTTTTAAATATTTGCAAAAACTAAGTAAACTCTACAACTCCACTAAAGTTACTGCATTCGTGATGCATGTAACATTAAGGAAGCCGTTTGTTTTAAGTTCGCATTTATAAGACTGGGAGGGGGGGGGAAAGACAGACGTATATCACGGCCTGCTGGAGTATAGTAAACACAGAAAACATTTTAAAGCAACAATGTTGAAGATAGATATTTTTATTTTCCAAAATTGCCGTCATTGAACAGAAACCAAGATGGAGATTTCATTGCAACTAATTAGAAATTCCTCTTTCAGGTATGTAATAAACGATCTTCGCACAAAATAATGTACGATACACGAGCGGTATGTTTTATTTCAATTCTCGGAAATTAAAAAAGCTCAACTACGTTTCGCTTTTTCAAATTTTTCCTCGAACATGAAAACTTCAACATACCGCTCTTGTAACGCATATTACTATTTTGGGGTGTGAAGCCTGAATTGAGGAGTGCTTGTGGAAAATGTTTAAGTGCCAGTTGATATATTTTTCAAGAAAGAAAAAGAAACTATATATCAAGCGCACTTTTTATACAAGTGCTTGAAATATATGTCAATTCTTGGCACGTGTACTTTTTTCTACAGTATTAGCAACAATACATAACACGTTTTCAATTAAAAAAACCGAAATAAAGCTTCCTGGCAGTTATATTGTTTCCCACAAACACGTCTCAAGTTAATTGACGGAATGGCTTATACTTTTAATACAGGGACATCATTTTATTTTTACTAACATTTTTAATATTAACTTGGCTATACCTCTGGACCAACGCCGTTTGCTACCCCCTTCTACGACCGGAGTTCGATGATACTGGCGTAATATACAAACAAATCACTTTACTAGGTATAGGAGGGAAGAAAAGTAGTTCATCCATTTACGTAAACTAGGAAATATTTCGCTTTTGAGTTCGATCATCTTCATTAGGTTTTTTTTTAATCAAAATACAGTACAGTATTAACAATGAGTGTTTTTACTCAAGAACAGAGCTGTCTATGTGGACGTATTCATTATGCAGTGTATATTATACTGTCTACAGCACATTAGCGTACAATATAGAGAATGAAGTTAAATTTAAAAAATAATCATAATACAGATATTTGAACACATTTTTTAAAATGTGTGGCCGTTCATTTCGACACAGGCTTCAGTTCTAATGTGCATATTATCGCACTATAGACTATTGTACCTAATCCCAATTACCAGTTTCGTCCTTCATACTAGTAACTCATGTTGAAATAATTCTATACTTACTCCATAATTCTGCCCGATCCGAAAAGATAAAATTACTCAGACATACTATCTACTGCCCGTCCAAGTGGTTATGTCGTAGGGTCGTAGAAAGGGAGGAAATCACGTGACAGTTACTTAACGAAGCCCTTTTATTTAAGTTGTTTTAAACAGTCGTATAATATTACGTAGACATCCAATTCCTAACGGAAATTAATGTTCTCAGAAAAGAGCTAAGACAGCCCAGCCACTAGCTGGCGAATAAAGGGTGGTGGGGGAAACCGAGATACGACGTAAGCAAATGGACGACAATACCTTTGCGAAAATGATTCAATATTGAAAGCTCTTTCGTCACTGGAAAACGAGAACATATTTTTGGAACGTACTTTTACTATAACCGTAAGGCTACTATGAATGTATATGCGGTCTTGGATCTATGTGGAGGACGGTTGAACTTCATTAGTAGAAGGAATGGGAGTGAAGTACATTAAAAAACTCAGGTACAATAAAAATTGAAGCAAACATAAAATTATGTCCCTGTATATATATTTTAAACCAATGTCCCCAGGTTGTCATTTGATATTTATGGTCTCTCCTGGCAATGGCTTATTTGTAACACACTTCTGAAGTTGGGGCACCTGGAAGGCGAAGTTACGTTCCCCATTGATATTGTGGTACCCGTCTGGAATGTTCTGGTCGCGTCAGGGAGTTGCGCGCGCATCTAGCGAGAAGGAAGGCGCGGGAAAACAGAAACACGAAGCCCTGACGCTAGCCGCGGTACGGAGCAAGGGGGATGAGAACTACCGTGACGGTGCGGAGCGGAGAAAGTAAGGAAGCATCCCGAAGCAGATTTCTCTCGGAGATTATAAAAGGAACGCGAATCGAAGACTCCAGAACATTTGGTTTAATAAATAACACGGTGAGTGCCGACAGAAGAGTCAGTCAGTCGTCAGTCCGTAACTGTGGCAGTGTCCAGGCTAGTGCGACTCCGGAAGACTTGAAAACGACGTGCAGTGAACTTGAACAATGAACTAGAAGAACTAGCCAAGGCGAATTGAGAACAGACAGTTTTGTTCTGCACATAGTGCATTGTGAACATTAATGGAAATTAGGAGTACATTGTTGTTGTTCTTTCATGTGTAGATCCATTATTTAGTATGAAACTATTGTTAGAAAAAAGAAGAGAATTTAATTTAGAAACCCATATAGCTTTTATTGATTTTGTGAAAGCTTTTGATAAAGTCCGAAGAGACCTTTTATTCGACATATTACAAGAAAAAAATATTCCAAATTTGCTATTGCAAAATATAATAGAAATCTACACAGACAGCAAAATAAGTGTCAAAATAAATAACTGTATATCCGAAAGAAAATTAGTTAATAATGGAGTTCGACAAGGTTGTCCACTATCACCAACTTTATTTAATATTTATATAAATGAAATTATTTTAAAACGGAACCAAATCTACACATCAGGAATCAAAATAACCAGTGCTCTAACATTAAATACCTTACTCTATGCCGATGATCAAGTCATAATTTCCAATTCAGAGGATAATTTACAAAGAGGATTGTATACATTAAATAAAATATTAAAAGATTTTGGGATGGAAATTTCAGCACAAAAATCAAAAGTAATGGCATTTTTAGGACAAGACCCAGTCAGAAGTAAGATAACACACAATAACCAATGCCTCGAACAAGTGCAAAATTTCAATTATCTGGGTTGTGAAATATCTTATCAAAATGAAAAAGATGTGAACAAGAAAATTACCAAATTTACACAAATTCTAGGAATAATAAACAATGCATTAAAAGCTAAATTAGTACAAAAATCTACAAGAATAAAAATATATAATACACTAGCATTACCCACCCTTTTATACGGAAGCGAGATTTGGTCATTAAAGAAAAAAGACAGGAACAGAATCAAAGCAACGGAAATGAAATTTTTGAGGAGGACAGCAGGATATACTCTTTTAGACCGAAAAAGGAATGAAGAAATTTTAGAACAATTAGAAATAGAGTCAGTAGAAGAAAAAATCAGCAGATACAAATTCAATTGGCTAGATCATGTAAGAAGAATGGAAAATTCAAGAATCCCAAAAATTATGATGCAGTATAAACCTAGAGGACATCGTCGACCAGGAAGACCTTTAAGAAGACTGCTAGATGGGGCCGAAACAGGTCTACAGAGGCCTAATTCGTGAAGGATGATGATGATGATGATGATGATTGTTGTTCTTCTCAATAATACACGTCGTGTATTGTCATTGTCGTTGTGTGGAGTGCAAAAACGACTATTGTGTTGCTGTGTTGAGTGGAATACCCATTGCTGTAGGGTGAATTATTAGAAATAAAAGTCACATTGTTGTCGGGTGTGTGGTTGTTAGAAAAAACTAACTCCTGAACTTCACGGTCCTCTGAGAACCTTAGCTTCCTTCATAATAGTTGCCCATGCCTCTCTCTCTTCTGCTGTTTTTCTCCATCTTTTAACCTTCATTTCCCTCAGATCGTTTTCAACAGCATCTAACCATCTTGTTCTAGGCCTACCCCTTCTTCTTATGCCCTCAATTTTTCATTTAGGGCCTTCTTTACCAATCTATCCTCCTTCATTCTTATAATATGCCCTATCCATTGCAGTCTTTTCCTTCGAATATCGCCAACTATATCAATATCTTTGCATAACTTTTGTAACTCATAATTTGTTCTAATTCTCCATATGTCGTTTGTTTTCAGAGGTCCATAGATTTTTCTTAATATTTTCCTTTCCCATGTATTTAAATGTAGCATGTCAGCTTGTGACATGGTGTGTGGTGGTTAAAGGAAGATAAAAGTTAAAATATTATGATAGGATGATTATGAAATGCCAGAAGAGGTCTTAAACCTAAGCCTAACCTAATTTCCCGACCATGGACGAACACAGGAACATTCCCCTTTAAGGCAAGATTCCTGTGTTGTAACCAGGAATCGAACTCGGGATCTCATGAACTATAGTCAGAAGCTCTGAGCACTAGCCCATGAGGCTGGTCGTATTTTTAATACACAACTATCAATTTAACTGTAATACAGATATAATTACGTCACATTATTGAGTATAATGATAAAAAATATATAATGATCCTCAGCTTTAACGTACTTATATTACTCAATAAAATGCTGCAGAACATTTCATATTTTTAACCAGCTATAGAAATTAAAAAAAAGAACTCTTTACAATCATATTTCCGTAGAGTAACAATAAAGATTACAAGATCACTGGAACTGGTTTATATTAAATAGCAACTAGTATACTATCGATATTAATGCTAGTTTATATCTAATGTCGGGTATTATTATATTGCTTAGGAAATTAGCGATCATGATACGAGAGATCAAGAGACTAATACGGGAGTCAAGGGGAATCCAAACATATTGGTTCGAAATACAACAGTTCCCGGAAAATGCATGAGTATTTTATAGAAACAAAATATTGCAATATAATTGCGAACAAGATACATATCAAAATGTAGTTAATGAATGTCAAAGTTAAAAATATTAAAATGGTGAAGCACTTAAGGGTACCAATTGAAATAAAAATTTTAACTATGCATATTTAATCAAAGTAACATTTCAAATTATGTTAAAATATATGTACATAAATACTACTGATCAAATGGGTATATCACAAGTAAATACCATATGGAAAGATGCAGTGATTTTTGTTAGAAAATATAAGTGTAGTTGTGAGCTGCCTATAGACTTATTAAATATGCACATTTTTACAAAACATATTAAAACATGTAAATTAGCTATAATGCGAGTACTATGAGAATAGAGGAGAATTTGTTCAATTGTACAGTCTATTGATTATGTTATAAGTTACGAATTGATTAAAATGAATAATAAATTTTGCATATGAATGTATAATATTTTATGATTCTATATGGTTGCCATTTTGTGCTAAGTTGTGTTATACTGAAGACAAACAAAAATTATACATGCACAAAAATATTTAAATGTAATATACCTGTTTCACTTTTATTATTTGGATATTAAACTGCACATATGTTTATGTTGACGTGTGTTTGAATAGCCTGTGGCATAAATTATAAAATATTGTCACACTTTGTATGAGCTATTGTTTGAAAAACGAGCAAAGCAAGTTATTCAATTTCCAAGATTTTGTAATGAACTTCATAAACGCGTATTGTACAACAATTTTTGCAGGATCATATATTTAAATTGCAAATACAATATATTTTGCATAGAAAATTTAGAGCAATATTATTCTAAAGCATTCGCAAAACTGTACTGTAACGGTAACTAAGTAACAATAAGTGTACTGTAATGGACCTATTTCAGTATAGTTTAATGTTATGAGGAATGGTTTCCCTAGCAACAAGTCTCTGTGTGGGAATTCTAACATTCAAGGCCTAACAACAATAGCTGTAAATAAAACAAAAAACACGATCGTGCAAAATAGTAATATGCGTTACAAGAGCAGTGTGTTGAAGTTTTCATGTTCGAGGAAAAGTTTGAAAAAGCGAAACGTAGTTCAGAATTGAAAGAAAACATACCGCTCGTGTATCGTACATTATTTTGTGCGAAGATCGTTTATTACATACCTGAAAGAGGAATTTCTAATTAGTTGCAATGAAATCTCCATCTTGGTTTCTGTTCAATGACGGCAAATTTGCAAAACAAAAATATCTACCTTCAACATTGTTGCTTTAAAATGTTTTCTGTGTTTACTATAGCGTACTCCAGCAGGCCGTGATATACGTCTGTCTTTTTTTTCTCCCAGTCTATGATGAGTCTGGAATCTTGTTGATTTTTCACGGCATCCTTAATATTACTTGCATCGCGAATGCAGTAACTTTAGTGGAGTTGTAGAGTTTACTTAATTTTTGCAAATATTTAAAAACAATAATAAACAGTGCAATTTAGGTGAAATTGCAGTGGTACGTTTCCAATTTATAATTATTACTATATTGAACGTCTCTAAAAATAATATGTTAAAAGCCTAAAGCAGTAAAATCAAAATGTCACTTAAGCGGTAAGAAGAGGGAAATTGTTGTGTGTGTTAGGTTGGGAATACTGAATGTGGAATTTTAGACTTTCCGCGGATAGGTTTTGTGCGGAAACCAAGCAAATACGCACGATCTCGCACAAAATACTTTTAATGTCAAATTTACAAGGTTATCGTAAGGTTTTTGCACATAGAAGTCCTCTAACATGTAAATAAGTAAAATGGAGAAACTTAAAAAAAAAAAAACAGAATTTTCTAGATTTAAATATCGAGGACATCATGCCAGAAGGAGCAACAAATTTTGTATTATTAAAAAAATTAATGGAACCTATATATGTTTGGAAACAATTTTATTGTTTTGGAGTTAAAATAGAAATATGAAAGAATCGAATAAAGTACCTTGTTATGGCAGATAAGGACAGGAAAAATCATTCTATATTTATCTGGCTCTTCTGTAAACTTGCAATTTTGTTGATACGATCTTCAGACATGATAGTGTACATATTTTAAATGCGATTTACTGAAAACTGCTATTTTTAAATATTACCTTTTCTCAACCACTTCTTCAATTGTGTAAAGGAAGGAAATCCTAACATTTAAAATGTTGCTGAGTACTTAAAATACAGGGCTGATTCACTTTTTAAGATTTCATTTCATTTTAAAACTAATTCACTAAAAATGCCTTCCTCGTGCTTTGCGCAGAAGATGGCTCGGAATCACATCCGATAGTGCGATGGCAATCGAGTATCCAGGAACCTGTAATGTAATAACTCTGAGTAGACTTAGAGCAGATACTCAACTTCACTTGTGAAGTCGCGAACGAACAAGTCAATTAAATTACGTCTTAATGAAGTCGGATGGCAATAAATGTATTACGTAAGAAACGATGAAGACAATTTCAGTGCTGACTGGCTTTTAATGACGTCACAGCGAAAGCAACTGAAGGTCTTGTATTGGGACTTTCTTGTTCAACAAATTCATATCACGAGAGTTGAAAATAATCTTGCGACAGAGCCTACTTTCTTTACCTGTAAGGAATAGCAAAAATAATAAAACTAGTGTACTGCGGGCATATGGAAAGCAATCGTTATTAATGTAACGCTTTAAGTTACCTTGGATGGAGGACATATCACCGTGCGTCCTTGTGAAATATTGTATCATGTCTTGAGAAAAATCAAGATAATCAGGTAAGAGGTTCTCTTGCCACTTGTATGTAAATCGTAGCTTTTCTTAGTGTAAAATTCGGCTAGTTTCCGAGTATGTTTTTCATTATCCAATAAAATATTGTACACAGGAGAGTCAGTAAGTGGAAATGCTAAGTAGCGACGTAGGCTACAGTTTTCAATAAGGCACCTGAAGCCATAGCCGCTAGATGGGCAATATTATTGAGGTATTATAGTATCGACGTGGGTACAAGCAAAACAAAGAAGCAGTAGTTGAAAGTAGGCGACACATCTGCACGACTTTACCATTGTCAATATAACCTAATTAAGCAAAAACAATCCAATTAATCCAACACAACCCAATCCAATTAACCTAAACCTAACCCAAACTCTAATCTAACCCAACTTAATCTAATCTAATCTAATCTAATCTAATCTAATCTAATCTAATCCAATCCAATCAACTTGAGTTCAGCCCGTTGTAATCTAATATATTCCAGTCCAGTTCAGTCCAGGAAAAATCCAATAAAATCTAATATACTTCAGTCCAGTGCAATCTACTAATCTACTTCAGTCCAATCTAATCAAACAAACTACAATCAAATCTAATCTGCTACAGTTCAATCTAATTTCATCTTCTCTAATTCAACATAACATAACATAACATAACATAACGTAACGTAACGTAACGTAACACAACACAACACAACACAACACAACACAACACAACACAACACAACATAACATAACATAACATAACATAACATAACATAACATAACATAACATAACATAACATAACATAACATAACATAACATAACATAACATAACATAACATAAAAACAACATAACACAACACAATATAACATAACATAATATATTGCACTGATTTGCTATTATAATCTACTATTCTACTATTACTATTATACTATAGGCCTATACTAATCTAATCTAATCTATTGTATTGATTCAGGCTGGTTCAGTGGAAGAGGAAGCCTTATGGCCTTAACTCTGCCAGCGAAAATAAAACATTCTATCCTATTCTAGTCTAATCTTCTCAAATTGAATTTATTGTAATCTATTATACTCCAGTTCAGTTTAATATGGTCTAATCTAATGTAATATCATCTACTCTAATCTAATATGAACTAATAGACTATAATCTACTTCGGTCAAATTTACTGTAATTACTTCTCCAGTACAATCTAATCCACATCAATTCAATCCAGTCATATATAATCTAATACAATTCAATATACCTTAATACAGTCCAAATTAGTCTAGTCTAATCTAATCTATTCGAATCGAATCTAATCTAACATAATCCAGTCTAATATAATCTACTACAATCCAACCTAATTTCCTCCAGTATAATCTAATCTAACAATCTATTTCAAAGTCTAATAGAGCCTAGTTCAAAGGTATAGTAGCCTATCATAGTAGTATAGAAGAGCAATAAAGGACGGTTCCTTACAAATAATGGAGACTTACAGCTAAATGGCAATTGAGTGTTGGGGATATTCGCTGCACGATCCCCGCTCTGTTCCTTAATGTGTTGGACGAGGACAGCCTCTAAAATAAATATCACGAATCCGATTCAGACAGAAGGGAGAAGGAATTTCCAACGCCATGAGAGTTAGGGGCGTGAGGAGGGTGGGCATTCAGACCTCCCCTTGAGGGACGTGAAGAGTCGAGAAGTGCTCCCGTCCACAAGAAAACGCAATAAAAATGATTGAGTTTGAAGAGATCTTCTGTAATCAAAAACCGCTCGAGCAAAATCGTTAAACTGAAGTGAAGATACTGTATATTTCTTGATTGCGAATTAAAGTGGAAAAATGAAGGCGCTTAACATTCAAGAAAGTTGTTCAAACGGAGAGCCGCGATTGAGAATTAGTCATCTATCTAGCAGTGACGCGCCGAATTTGTATGTATGTATTTATTCACACTGCAATGGGTATGTACCCGGTGGCAGTGGTAACTAATTACACTCAATAATGACGATAATAAACTTATTAATTAAAATACAATTAATAATAATACTAATAATTAATACTAACAATAATTTATAATAATAATAATAATAATAATAATAATAATAATAATAATAATAATAATAATAATAATAATAATAATAACAACATCAGGGAATATCCTAAATTAAATGAAGCACGATCACTTAAAATAACATTTAAAATAAATCTAATTTGTATCTTAAACCTAAGTTCGAACTAATACCCACGAGTATGATATGTTCATATCTGCACAAGTACATTTCAACATTACACTCATTTCGCTGTCAACTCACTCACTGCACTGGAACTACAACACATTTCACTGATTCTATCCTGATTTCACTAACACTTCAAAAACATTTCACTGTTCAAATACTTTGCATTGCCACTATAAACTATAAAGCTTCACTGACAGGAATACGTTTCACTTACACAACACACTTCACTGACACAACATAATTCTTCACTGATACAACACACTTCAATAACAAAATATCATTTACACCCTTTAAATACTGTGTATAATTACTATTAGTAAAGTCCTTAAGCCTATTTTAAATACATTTTTGGTTGTTGGTAAAGCCTTTAGTAAGTCTGCAGGTAAAGCATTCCAGTCCCTGATAGTACGATTGAGAAAAGAAAACTTTCCAGTGTCCGTCCTCTGTCTTTTTTCCCTCAATTTATATGAGTGGTCGTTCCTTGAAGAGTAATTTGGCGGCTGCAACCTATTTTTTATTTCTCTCCAGGCAGGCTCACCTCTGTATATTTTGAACAGTGCGCATAATCGAATTCGCGTTCTCCTGTCCGTGAGTGTGTCCCATTTTAATGGTGAATTTTTCCAACAACACTTGAGAGCCCGTTTTTTAATCTTTTCCAGCGTTTTAATATGTTCTAATCTGTAGGGATCCCAACATGCAGCATCATATTCCATTACTGGACGTACTAGTGATTTATATGCAATCTCTTTGGATTTATCAGAGCCTCTTCTTAGTACCCTCATCACAAAGTGTAACGCTCTCCATGCTTTTCCCGCTGTGTCTGTAACGTGTTCCCCCCAGCCGAGATCGCTGCTAAATGACGTAGACAACTTCATTGTAATAGCGTTGTCCGTGGTGCACCTTGAGAGGGGGATCTAACCTGGTTGTTAAATAGCGCAAAGGTAAAGCGAAGCAGAAGCGGAAGTAATATTCATAAAATCGGTAATGTGAAGTTAAGGACAAAGTTACTGATTACAATTATGCCTAATATATTCCCATGAATAACGAGTGAAGATTAATGGAACAATGGTGAAATATCCGTAAATTAAAATTAAAGCTAAGTAGGGCTGCTGTACAACAGTAGAGGCAAAAAAACCGGACCAACCCTTGTAGCTAATTTCGGAGCCTTGTTCACAGTGACAGCACGATAGGCTGGTAACTAAGACTTTCGTGGTTCGAATCCTGCCTGGGAAGGAAACTTTTTTTTGTTCCTTATTCAAATTTATTCCCAATACTTTTCGATTGCAGCGATATTTTACTACATAATTAACTTATTATTCCCAGAACATGAATTTTACCAGCAATCGAAAAGTATTGAGAATAAATTTGAATAAGGTACCAAAAAAAGTTTCCTTTCCAGGCAGGATTCGAACCACGAAAGTCTTAGTTACCAGTCTATCGTGCTCTGGAGTGAACAAGGCTCTGAAATCAGCTACAACGGTCGGTCCGGTTTTTTTGCCATTACTGTACATAAAAAATCGTTGTGCTACAATGCAACATGAAGTAGCCTATTACGCTGTTCCGCCGATTTAGTAGACTTCGTTTGAGTCTAAAGAAAGTAGAAAACAGTACAACGTGGTCTGTTGTGACGAGAAAGCAAGCCCCCCCCATACTGATAAGGCTTCATGTCACAAACACGTTCACGTCTGAGTATCTTTGACAAAGTAAATATTATTCAACGCCTTGAAAACGGCACAAATTTTAAGGATATTGCTAGAGAGTTTAAGGTAATATTTATTTGTTTACTTATTTATGTATTTATCTATTTATTCACTCACACATACACACACTCACTCATTCACTCATTCACCTATTTATTTATGTATGTATTTGTTTACTTATCTATTTACTTATTTATTTATTATTGTATTTTTTGCTAGACATATTCTAGGAAATAAAATTTATTTATATTAACGTTGTATCAGATTCTCTTTTTATAATGAATTAACAACTATTAAATACCCATTTATGATCGATGTCTTCCTGTCCGTAATATTCCTCGATATTCATGCTCTACCGCATGTTATATCTAAGTAGATAAACATTGACTTTCTCTTATATCGAAGAAGAAAGACCTTTCTTGATGTCACATTTAAGAACAGAAAATATTTCATTTATTACGAAGCCTGTGACAATTGTATACCTTTATTTTTGGCTCATAAAGATTATTATTATTATTATTATTATTATTATTATTATTATTATTTTTATTACTATTATTATTTACGCCTTAGCGGTTTCACAAATGGTTTTTGGTAGAAAACAGTCTTTAGTGTAGCGTACGTTACATTGTTAGGAA
The DNA here is from genome assembly GCA_025594305.2 of Periplaneta americana. Taxonomy (NCBI): domain Eukaryota; kingdom Metazoa; phylum Arthropoda; class Insecta; order Blattodea; family Blattidae; genus Periplaneta; species Periplaneta americana. The sequence goes on from JAJSOF020000037.1 coordinate 33,552,508, forward strand.
CATTAAATCCAGACGTCTGAGATGGGCAGGGCATGTAGCACGTGTGGGCGAATCCAGAAACGCATATAGAGTGCTAGTTGGGAGACCGGAGGAAAAAGACCTTTGGGGAGGCCAAGACGTAGATGGAGGAAATATTAAAATAGATTTGAGGGAGGTGGGATATGATTTAACTTAATTGTAATTTTATTGTTGATATTGTAGTTGGAATCTGGTAGAGGGCAGAGAAGGCCTGACGGCCTTATCTCTACCAGGTTAAATAAATAAATACTAAATACTAAATACTAGATGATAGAGACTGGATTAATCTAGCACAGGATAGGGACCGATGGCAGGCTTGTGTGGGGGCGGCAATGAACCTCCGGGTTGCTTGAAAGCCATTTGTAAGTAAGTATGTACATTGTACAACTGTTACTTCCCATTACATTTTAAGATGCAAATCGTAAATTATATTCAGTAATTACTCATTTCTTATATTTTTAATTGGTTATTTAACGACGCCGTATCAACTACTAGGTTATTTAGCACAGATGAAATGTGTGATAGCGAGATGATATTTGGAGAGATGAGGCAGAGAATTTGCCATAGATTACCTGACATTTGCCTTACATTTTGGGAAAACTTGGAAAAATCCATCCAGGAAATCAGCCCAAAGGGAAATCTAATCCACAAATGAGCATACAAACGCGCTACCGGTGGGTATTTCGTGTATTCCAGTCATGCCATGTAGCGAAATCCGGTTCCGCGAACCAACCATAACGGCTGGGGATCATCGTGCTAACCACATGATACACCGTATTGGTTGGATGATCGTTCACCCCTGCAGAGGCTCGTGGATATCGCGTCCAGGATTATTAGATCTTCTGTTTCAGTAGATTACTGAAGTATTTAGAATCTTCGTATGATTGTCCAATGTTTCTTATTAAAATATTTAGGAATCGAGAATAGTAGGTGACTGTAGTTCTACAGGCGTGCAGAAATGTTCCGGTATATCCTTTTAAGTATAAATGTATGAGAGTTTGAAATGAAGGTTACATTTTCCTCTATGGTTTCAAATTCATAAACCTCAGCTGCAGAGACTAGAAAAACGAAGCAGTGATATTGTGTTACTGTGGAACGTGTAGCGTTATGTTATTTTTTTACCCTACGCTATCAGACCAACCAGCTCTTCAATATTGTTGTGTACACAGGGAATGTTTTCTATTATTTCGGTTTGCTGGACCGATAACATGCACATATTTGAGTTTCCTCTGACAGAAATCTTCTTGCTTTTGGGGGCAGGCAAACATTGACTTCCATATTGTCGTTACAATATACAGTTCACTATTACTTTGAATTCAAGAAACATATTTACTTCACTGTTATGATAACAACAGTAATAATAATAGCAATAATAATAATAATAATAATAATCATCATCATCATCATCATCATTATCATCATCCACAAACTATTAGGGAAAACACGAAAATTTTACTTGAAGCAAGTAAAGCGATAGGTTTGGAAGTAAATCCCGAAAACACGAATTATATGATTATGTCTCGTGACTAGAATATTCTACTTAATGGAAATAGGAAATATAAAAATTGGAGATTTACCCTTCGAAGAGGTGAAAAAATTCAAATATCTTGGAGCAACAGTAACAAATTAATATAAATGACGCTCGGGAGGAAATTAAACACGGAATAAATGTGGGAAATGCGTGTTATTATTCGTCTGAGAAGCTTTTGTCATCTAGTCTGCTGTCAAAAAAGTTAGAATTTATAAAACAGTTATAGCCTATTACCGGTTGTTCTGTATGGTTGTGAAACTTGGACTCTCACTTTGAGAAAGGAACAGAGATTAAGAGTGTCTGAGAATAAAGTTCTTAGAAAAATATTTTTAAGTACAAGGGATGATCCAAACTTTAGTGATGCCTCACTTCAATTATTGCGATTCTCTATTCACGAATCTAAATACTGATCTTGCCCATAGACTACAGCGTGTTCGCAATATCTGCGTTCGTTTTGTTTGTAACATTAAAAATTCGATCATGTAACACCGTCACTAGAATTGTTGTCTTGGAGTCCATTTAAAGAAAGAAGATTCTTCAACTCTCTCTTATTACTATTTAAAATCATCCACACCTCCACACCCTCTTACCTAGCATCTCGTTTTATTTACCTTTCACTACCTCGAACCCGGAACATGTACCTTCTCTCTATTCCTCTTCATAGAACATCCTTCTACTCATCATCTTTCAGCATATCTATTCCACGCGTCTGGAATTCTCTCCTGACCATGTCAGAGACTGTCGGACAATATCAAAATTCAAATTTAAATTAAAAAATCACACTCTAGTTCGTGGAATTGCTTGTTGAACACATGTCAGGTTGCGCAACTTCGCCTTAACCCATGACATATAGTAAATATTGTAACTATGCTGTTGTAAAATTGACAATTAATATGCAAGTTATTATTATTATTATTATTATTATTATTATTATTATTATCATCAGTTACCACTATCATCATTGCTATCTCTGCTTTCTTTATTTTTTTCTTGTATTAGCTCGATGAGAGCTCTATAGTGTTATTTTGACTCTGTTGACTCTCTATAGGGCTTTAACTTCATTTGTATTATTTTCATCAGTGTTTGTATTTCTTTTTGTATTTATATGTGCTATCTGGTAGGATGGAAGAGAAGGCCTTATGGCCTTAATCCTGTCAGATTAAATAAATAAATTATTAATTATTAATGAAGTTACAGGAGAATGGATAAAGTTACACAACGCAGAAATTCATGTATTGTATTCCTCATCTGACGTAATTAGGGGCATTAAATCCAGACATTTGAGATGGGCAGGGCATGTAGCACGTATGGGCGAATCCAGAAATGTATATAGAATGTTAGTTGGGAGGCCGGAGGGAATAAGACCTTTGGGGAGGCTGAGGCTTAGAAGGAAGGATAATATAAAAATGAATTTGATGAAGGTGGGATATGAAGATAGAGACTGGATTAATCTTGCACAGGATAGGGACCGATGGTGGGCTTATGTGAGGGTGGCAATGAATCTACGGGTTCCTTGAAAACCATTTGTAAGTAACAATAATAATAATAATAATAATAATAATAATAATAATAATAATAATAATAATAATAATAAATATGGCGCACCATTAGCGGAAAAGCTAAGTCTCGGATTTTCACTCCGATCATCTGAGTGCGAATCCCAGTGGAATTTATGGTTGGCAAAAACTATATTCGGTGATAAGTTTTCCCTTTCCCTAACCAGCATTCTATCATTGATTCATTAGTAAATTATAGTGTTGCACTGGAGGCTACCTTTCATGTGCACCTAGGGCAACGATATACCAGCAAAGAGTACGTCCTAACTAGAAGAGGATGCTTGGATTAATATATGTAAGTCATAAAGATAGAAATAATAATAATAATAATAATAATAATAATAATAATAATAATTTATTTATTTTTATTTTTTATTTATTTAGAATATTAACGTGCAAAACAACAGCACAAGGCCAATTACAGTTTAGCACGATACAGAACAAAACAAAACAACAAATGATGATGAGAATGAATGATAGAAAATGGCAGTGAGATGAAAATACAATCAATATAATAGTCTACATTAATCATTGACCAAATGCAACAAAGTAAAATAGCACAAATAATTATTAAATTTTGTACAGTGAGATAATTAAAATAATGGCAATTAAATATAAAGATAATAATAATAATAATAATAATAATAATAATAATAATAATAATAATAATAATACGACACGAAGAGTTTTGCGTTTCAGAATGTGTAGTGATGTAGCATTGCATCCATGTGGAAAAGGTCTTGCACTTTCAATCTGTCGAGTGGCTGTTAAAGCTGCTTTTCGTTGGTGTACATGGTACAAGGCATTCTACTGTTCCAGTTCCATTAATCCTTTAATTCCGCCAAGACCATTGGCTCGTGCGACCCGACCCCTAGCGATCCCCTGGGAGTATTTTAGCGGATTTCTTGGTATGGTGTTCCTGTCCTCCCAACACTTATATAACTAAATCTAACTTAAACCTAAAGGCAACACAAACACTCAGGCTATAGAAAATTTGAAATTATTATTCACGTCTCTTTCTGTGAATGGTAGTGTATCACAGATATGAACTAGAGCAATTAGACATACCTATATCCATAATTATATCTTTTTAATTATTGTAATTTGCTCTTTGAAATACTAGATATCGCATGGTAATGTTTATGTGCTTTTATATCAATCTTTGGACTCCTATTTTACATTAGTCACATAGCTTATAATCATTTTCCCAATGTTTCGGAACTACATACAGGTTTCCTCATCAGACTAAGATTAGAGAGGTCGCCTGTTCTGTTGGGCTCGTGGATTTCCCAAAGGTCTGAATTCAGTGCATCTAAATATGCTCATTTATTTTCAAGTTGGGATGTCTATTTATTCTTACCTTTCGTATTAACGTAATAATAATAATAATAATAATAATAATAATAATAATAATAATAATAATAATAATAATAATAATAATATAATAGTAATATTAATAATAATAATATAATACTTACGTACTGGTTTTTAAGGAACTCGGAGGTTCATTGCCGCCCTCACATAAGTCCGCCATTGGTCCCTATCCTGAGCAAGATTAATCCAGTCTCTATCATCATATCCCACCTCCCTCAAATCCATTTTAATATTATCTTCCCATCTACGTCTCGGCCTCCCCAAAGGTCTTTTCCCTCCGGCCTCCCAACTAACACTCTATATGCATTTCTGGATTCGCCCATACGTGCTACATGCCCTGCCCATCTCAAACGTCTGGATTTAATGTTCCCAATTATGTCAGGTGAAGAATACAATGCGTGCAGTTCTGTGTTGTGTAACTTTCTCCATTCTCCTGTAACTTCATCCCTCTTAGCCCCAAATATTTTCCTAAGCACCTTATTCTCAAACATCCTTAACCTATGTTCCTCTCTCAAAGTGAGAGTCCAAGTTTCACAACCATAAAGAACAACCGGTAATATAACTGTTTTATAAACTCTAACTTTCAGATTTTTTGACAGCAGACTGGATGATAAAATCTTCTCAACCAACCGAATAATAACAGGCATTTCTCATATTTATTCTGTGTTTAATTTCCTCCCGAGTATCATTTATATTTGTTACTGTTGCTCCAAGATATTTGAACTTCTCCAGCTCTTCAAACGATAAATTTCCAATTTTTATATTTCCATTTCGTACAATATTTTCGTCACGAGACATAATCATATACTTTGTCTTTTCGGGATTTATTTCCAAACCTATCTCTTTTTGCTGTGGTCGTGCCAGAGAATCAGTTCCATTCCGAGGCTTATTTAAAGGATTCGTAACAAGCTGTTTTTTTACGGTGATGGGTTGTTAGCCCTTCGCCCAACCCCCAAGCTGGAGGACCACCCCTCATCAGCTGTCCTCGACTGGTTATTCAATATATTCACAGCTATCCTACATATCTGGAGGCCGTCTCCTCGATCCGCAACCTAATAATAATAATAATAATAATAATAATAATAATAATAATAATAATAATAATAATAATAATAATAATAATAATAATAATAATAATATTAACAACTGGAGTAGTATTTTCACTATATACAATATAATACACTGCCGTGAAGTCTATTGACTTAATAAAAGTGGTGAATCGCTTATAATTATTTTAACATAACTAACTAAAATAATTATAAGTGGTGAATCGCTTATAATTATTTTAGTTATGTTAAAATAATTATAAGCGATTCACCACTTTTATTAAGTCAATAGACTTCACGGCAGTGTATTATATTGTATATAGTGAAAATACTACTCCAGTTAAAATATTAGTATTAATAATTTTAAATAATTCATAAACTGTATTCAGTCAGCTGACTTTACATCCTTGTAAATATTGTAAATAGTTTACTATTAGTTTTGTTTTAAGTTCCGACAGAATGTAAAAACAGTGTAGCAACAAATGTGTGTAGTATTGCATTACTGCAATGGAGCATACTGAATAAAAGGGGACACATAAAAAAATTAAAAAAATAATAATAACAACAATAATAATAACAATAATAATAATATAAACAAAAGGTAATGTGGGTAAGGATATTTATTCCCTATGCGAGTGGTTTGGAAGACGCAATACATATACTATAAAAATGCACAGCGACCATTGACCTCAGAATTAGGGGAATAGGTAATACATTTTGAAGATAAACGAGAAAATAGCCTTCACAAAACTAAGTGGGTCGTTAAACACTAACAAGCTTAATAACCAAGGTAAATTTCTGTTTAGAGTCAAAATTAGTTGGGAAAAAAGATGAAAGAACTAGTTGAAGAGACATTATAATGTGAAAGAATCCTTCAGTCTGCAAAAGCTATTAGTTAAGGAGTAACCAGATTATACCAGTAGGTATCCTACAAGCAAAACTTACCCCTGTAGTAGGCGGGTTCTTTAATAAGCGGCTACTGGTACAGCTATAACGGCTACGGTTGCGGAAATGTGCACTCAAACAACAGCTGTAACAATAACCAATTAAGTGAATATAACATTACAAGATGTCAACATCGTCTCTTTCTAAGTCACAATCGGTATCTGTCTTCACTGGAACTGTCCTCATATTTAAATTTTAAATACCTATTTAAATTAAATTAAATTAATATTTAAATATAAAACGCTATGTGACTCCCTGACTCTGTAACAATAACACGTGTTCAGTTCAGCACAAGAAGATAATACGTGCGCATGCGCATAGTGTCTGTGGTGTGATTGGAGACGGGGAGCATGCTGGGAAAGGGAGCATACGTCATCTGCGCGAGACAGTCACGCCCGCTGGTTTCTGCGCCCTGAGTTTTCTTTGCTGGATGTCTATAGTAACTTCTCAACAGTTTAGTAAACAAGTGAAAAGATGATAGAATAAAAGTAGTAAAACATTTAGGAATGGTAAATATAGTGAAATGAGATTTCATTATTATTATTATTATTATTATTATTATTATTATTATTATTATTTTATATAATTATTATTACCGCATTCGTGTTGTGTTGTATAGTATAGTACGGTAGATATACATTATACTATTATTATCAGAGCTGGAAAATTAAGAAGTAGTTCATAGGCTAGTACTGGTGAAAATATTTTGTTATATTTACTTTGTATTTGATATGGGAATGACGAATTTGTACTGGAATGCATCAAATCCGCCATGTCCAGACAAGTTTGATGAGAAATAAATAAATAATTAAATAAATGAATAATTAAATAATTACTTAATTAAATAAATAAATATACATAAATAAATACATAATTAAATAAGTAAGTAAGTAAACAAGTAAACAAGTAAACAAGTAAGTAAACTAGTAAGTAAATAAACAAGAAAGTAAGTAAACAAGTAAGTAAGTAAGTAAGTAAGTAAACTAGTAAGTAAACAAGTAAGTAAACAAGAAAGTAAGTAAACAAGTAAGTAAATAAGTGAGTAAGTAAATAAATAAGTAAATAAGTAAGTAAATCAGTAATAAGTAAGTAAACAAGTAAATAAATAAGTACGTAAACAAGTAAGTAAACTAGTAAGTAAACTAGTAAGTAAGTAAACAAGAAAGTAAGTAAACAAGAAAGTAAGTAAACAAGTAAGTAAGTAAACAAGTAAGTAAGTAAACAAGAAAGTAAGTAAACAAGAAAGTAAGTAAACAAGAAAGTAAGTAAACAAGTAAATAAATAAGTAAGTAAATAAGTAAGTAAATAAGTAACTAAATCAGTAATAAGTAAGTAAACAAGTAACTAAATAAGTAAATAAATAAGTAAGTAAGTAAATAAATAAGTAAATAACAAGTAAGTAAGTAAACAAGTAAGAAAGTAAATAAGTAAGTAAATAGGTAGGTATGTAGGTAGGTAAGTAAGTAAGTAAATAAATAAATAAATAAATAAAATAGTAATTTCGACTAGCCGACTGAATACCTCCAGTGTAAATACCTCAGTAAATGTGAACGATCATCAAACTAGTACAGGTCTATCGTGTGGTTAGCACGATGAACTTCCCAGCCTTTATAGTTGGTTCGCAGGAACGGATTTGGCTACCTACCGTAACCTTCCAAATTCATTACGATGGTGGGTGGACATCGGTTCCATACAATGGCCGAAATTTCATGAGCAAATTTTCTTCCCTATGAGGACTAGAAGCAGCGCGCATTCCGTAACACGAGTACAGGCATCTCTACGGCGCGGGGCGACGCAATCATAAACAAGACTAACGTTGCTTTATATTTAAAACTGAGCCTTAAGCATTCAGATACATAGGAATTATAATTGTTACATACGAGTCCTAAGTTTTTTGCACGTTATCCTTGGGAGTAACAAAGACTTAAAGTCTTTGGGAGTAACTATGGTCCATGACGAGTTGCTCTGCTTCTGCATGTCAGAAGTGCTGTCGCGCACTACACGTTTGCAGCCGGTGGGACGAGTGTAACATTTCATTTCACGGTGGCGACCTCGCACAATGGAACAGGTAGCAGCTTAAAAGCGAGTCTGCGGCAACAGGCTGATATTTTCCAGGGCTATAGTCCTGGCTACCTTCGAGCAGCAAGGCTGCAAATGATGAATATCATTTTCCGCAATCAATTTTCCGAATATATCAAGTTAGATATAAATTAGGGACAATGTTTATGACAGGTCATATTCCCCCCCCCCTTCCTATTTCCACTGTAAACTTAAAATAGTCACCGGCGTAACTCAGTCGGCTGAGGTGCTTGCCTGGCGATCCGAAGTTGACCTCGGGCGTGGGTTCGATTCCCGCTTGGGCTGATTATCTGGTTGTTTTTTCTCCATAGTTTTTCACAATGATAAGACGATGGCCTGATGGCTTAACTACACCAGAATAAACAAACAAACAAACGAACAAGCAAACAAGTGAACAAACAAGCAAACAAGCGAACAAACAAACAAGCAAGCAAACGAGCAAGCAAACGAACAAACAAACAAACAAACAAACAAACAAACCAACGAGCGAGCGAGCGACCGACCGACCGACCGACCGAACGAACGAACAAACAAACAAACAAACGAACGGATCAACGAACGAATGAAATGAATGAAATGAATGAATGAATAAATAAATAAATAAATAAATAAATAAATAAATAAATAAATAAATAAATAAATAAATAAATAAATAAATAAATAAATAAATAAATAAATAAATAAATAAATAAATAAATAAATAAATAAATAAATAAATAAATAAATAAATAAATAAATAAATAAATAAATAAATAAATAAATAAATAAACAAATAAATAAATAAATAAATAAATAAATAAATAAATAAATAAATAAATAAATAAATAAATAAATAAATAAGTAAATAAATAAATGTCAGGTTAATCTATAGCGAATACTCGCCCTCATCGCTGTCACCCATCCCATCGCCTCTAAATAACTAAGTAGTTGATAAAGCTTCGTTAAATAACCAACTAGAAAAGCTTAAAAAGGAGCAGAGTCTATCTTAACATTTCAAACACGTTACAAGGAACACATCACAGTCATAACCAAACCACACAACAATTCAACCTACGCAGAACACATCACAAACTCCAATCACGACTAGAGCAACATAGACACTGACATGAAAATACTACACATCCAGCCAAAAAACCAAACACTTGACACTCTAGAACAATATGAAATTTATAAACATACAAAACATACCCCCAGCACATCCTGAATACTCAGCTCAATTTCAAAACACACACCCTTTTCGACACAATCATGAACACACCCTACCACAACAGAACACCAGAAGATAGCGCGGGATCTTCACTAGACTTCGGACAACGAAGAATAATACTTCGAAACTAGTCAGCCAGGTAAAATTCCTCATATTATCAGAGTAAAGAAGTTAAAAAGTTAATCAGTAATAATATTATGATTGAAATTAGATGCTTTTATTGGTAATATAGAAGCGTATATAAACATATTTTCAGAAAACTCTCATGATATTTCCATATTTTTATAATAAATTCATAGCTTATTTATTTTTAATGCATATGACTACCAGTCGTCTTACAACGGATTTTCACACTCCTGAATTGTTGCTCGTACCTTTTCAAAATTTTCTTTTAAATCAGTAAAGCGAATAAGTTTCCTGAAATTTCACCTTTAAGGTGATGAGAGTACTTTTCCCGTTATGTTAATAGAAATCTGTAAGAAACATTACACAATTAGAAGGAGCTGATGTTAAACTCTGTGTTGGTCTTCAGTTTGTGAAATGTGTGGAAACAGAGTTAAAGGGTACAGGGTACACGTGGTAATGTGTCTACGCAAAACTTCAGTGTTTACTGTACCGGAATCAAAGATACTCTACACTCTGCAAGATTGGCGATATTCTGTGTAGTAAGTCGGTAACGTTTGTGAGGATGTCTGAATTCAACAGCAATGATTTAATTTATTTTCAGATATGCTCCAGTAACACCCTGTGACGTAAAGCGGAACTTTTCCCGTTACAAAACTTTGCTCTCAGAAAAGAGAAAGTCGTTTTCTTGAAAACTTCAAAATGTATGTGATTCGCTATTGCAATTCCGTATGACATTTTATCACCGTTTAATGTTTCTTTCATTATAATGTTCAGAGAAATGTAATAATAATAATAATAATAATAATAATAATAATAATAATAATAATAATAATAATAATGGCTGTCTATTCATGAATGATTTTGAATAAAAGGCTCTTATGGGATTTAATATTTTTTTCAAGTTATGCTGCGCCTGTCAGTTGCGGCAACTTCTCCGGCGTGACCACAGAGCGGATTGCAGCATCGAACATTGCAGGAAATGAGTTGCTTGGCTTCTGCATAGTGAGTGTTTCTAGGAATGAGCCTAATAACATTGTCTGTCTAGCTTTCGGTTTGAGTCAAGACGACGTTCTACATTATGTGATATGAACTACTCGCTAGTTGCAGCTACAAATGGTCAGAAATGTGTATCCGGCTCTTCAGAATTTCATGTGCGTGTGATCACCTGTTAACAGGTGCATAGTTTTAAGCTGCATAATTTTACATGTAAGGATAGACGAACAAGAATAACAAGGGGAATATAGGGAGAATAAGGGAAATTTAAAGAATGCAAGAGAAAGGAAAAAGAATAAAGGGAAAACAAGGGAGACAAAAGGAGAACAAGAAGAATGCAAGAATGATAAGGGGAATATAAGGAGAACAAGGAAAATATATGCGTAACAAGGGGGAATACACGGAGAACACATGGGTAACAAAAGGGAAATATAAGGAGAACAAAGAAAATATGAAGGTAACAAGGGGGAATATAAGGAGAACAAGGAAAATATATGGGTAACAAGGGGGAATATAAGAACACATGGGTAACAAAAGGGAAATATAAGGAGAACAAAGAAAATATGAAGGTAACAAGGGGGAATATAAGGAGAACAAGGAAAATATATGGGTAACAAGGGGGAATATAAGAACACATGGGTAACAAAGGAAATATAAGGAGAACAAAGAAAATATGAAGGTAACAAGGGGGAATATAAGAACACATGGGTAACAAAAGGGAAATATAAGGAGAACAAAGAAAATATGAAGGTAACAAAGGGAATATAAGAACACATGGGTAACAAAAGGGAAATATAAGGAGAACAAAGAAAATATGAAGGTAACAAAGGTGAATATAAGAAGAACACATGGGTAACAAAAGGGAAATATAAGGAGAACAAAGAAAATATGAAGGTAACAAGAGGGAATATAAGGAGAACACATGGTAACAAAAGGGAAATATAAGGAGAACAAAGAAAATATGAAGGTAACAAGGGGGAATATAAGGAGAACACATGGGTAACAAAAGGAAATATAAGAACAAAGAAAATATGAAGGTAACAAGGGGGAATATAAGGAGAACATATGGGTAACAAAAGGGAAATATAAGGAGAACAAAGAAAATATGATGGTAACAAGGGGGAATATAAGGAGAACACATGGGTAACAAAAGGGAAATATAAGGAGAACAAAGAAAATATGAAGGTACCAAGGGGGAATATAAGGAGAACACATGGGTAACAAAAGGGAAATATAAGGAGAACAAAGAAAATATGAAGGTAACAAGGGGGAATATAAGGAGAACACATGGGTAACAAGGGGAAATATGAGTACAAAGAAAATATGAAGGTAACAAGAGGGAATATAAGGAGAACACATGGGTAACAAAAGGGAAATATAAGGAGAACAAAGAAAATATGAAGGTACCAAGGGGGAATATAAGGAGAACACATGGGTAACAAAAGGGAAATATAAGGAGAACAAAGAAAATATGAAGGTAACAAGGGGGAATATAAGGAGAACACATGGGTAACACAATGGAAATATAAGGAGAACAAAGAAAATATGAAGGTAACAAGGGGAATATAAGGAGAACACATGGGTAACAAGGGGAAATATGAGAACAAAGAAAATATGAAGGTAACAAGGGGGAATATGAGGAGAACAAGGGAAATATGAAGGTAACAAGGGGAATATAAGGAGAACAAGGAAAATATATGGGTAACAAGGAAAATATATGGGTAACAAGGGGAATATAAGGAGAACAATGAAAATATAAGGGTAACAAGGGGGATATAAGAAGAACAAGGAAAATATAAGGATAACAAGGGGAAATATAAGGAGAACAAGGAAAATATAAGGATAACAGGAGGAAATATGGGGAGAACAAGGAAAATATAAGGATAACAAGGGGAATAAAAGGAGAACAAAAATATAAGGGTATTAAGGGTAATAAAAGGAGAACAAAGAGAATTCAAGTATAATATGGGAACCAGGGGAATACAGGGAGAACATGGGGATTACAGGAATAACATGGAAAATACAGGGAGAATGTTGGGAATACAGGGAGAATATGGGGAAAACGAGGAGAGCATGGAACATACAGGGTGAACAAGGAACATACAGGGAGAACAAGGAGAATACAGGGACAACAAGGAGAATGCAGGGAGAACAAGGAGAATACAGAGAGAGACAAGGAGAATACAGCGAGAGACAAGGATAATACAGAGAGAGACAAGGATAATACAGGGATAATAGGGATAATACAGGGAGAATAGGGAGAATACGGATAGAACAAGGAGAATAGATGGCGAAGAAGGAGAATATAGAGAGAGCAAGGAGAATACATAGAGAAAAAGAGATATACAGGAAGACAAAAAGAAATTCAAGTAGAACAAGGGGAATACTTCATGCAGCTTTACTATTTACAATTTTATGAAGAAACTCCATAATTTGCAATAACAACATGGAATGAAAAAATAATATTGCGAAAACATTTTTAAGAACAACGTTTCTAATTTCTGAAGGATTTGTCAATGAGTCCGTTTTTTAATGGTACCATGTACTTATTTTTCTAATTTTTGGATTCTTCAAGTCTTAAAACATAAAAAATTACCGTATTTTATGAATGATAATTTTGTAGAAATTGCGTCAAGTTTATGATATCAATGTATATGTATATAACATAGAAAATGCTTCAGTATATAAATTTATCACTATTGAGGACAGGGAAACATGAATTAAATTATGACATACAAAAAGCTTAGTTTAATTAATAATTCCCTTTTTACACCTCAAAGTTCTGAACACATTACCCGTCCTGTTTCCTTATTTGATTCCTTAATATTTCCATCCATTCAACTTCGAAAGTGACAAAATGCAACAATGTGCGAACAAGCCTGGTGTTGATAAATAAGTCTGAAGATATTTTGTTGAATATACTATTTAATAACAGTTATAGTAATAATAACTAGAATTTTACTTGAAGCAAGTAAAAAGATACATAACGTTTGGAAGTAAATCCCGAAAAGACAAAGTATATGATTATGACTCGCGACAAGAACATAGCACGAAATGGAAATATAAAATCTGGGAATTAATCCTTTGAAAAAGTGGAAAATTGAAGTGCTTTGGAGCAACAGTAACAAATACAAATGACGCAGAATAAATATGGGAAATACCTGTTATTATTCGGTTGAAAAGCTTTTGTCATTCAGTCTGTTCTCAAAAAATCTGAAAGTTAGAATTTATTTATAAAACAGTTATAATACCGGTTGTTTTGTATGGTTGTGAAACTTGGACTCTCACTTTGAGAGAGGAACAGAGGTTAAAGGTGTTCGAAAATAAAGTGTTTGGAAAATATTTGGGGCTAAGAGGGATGAAGCTACAGGAGAATGGAGAATCTTGCACGATGTAGGACTACACGCATTGTATTCCTCACCTGACATAATTAGGAATATTAAATCCAGACATTTGAGATGGGCAGGGCATGTAGCACGTATGGGCGAATCCAGAAATGCGTAAGTTTTTAGAGTATTAGCTGGAAGGCCGGAGGGAAAAGACTTTTTGGGAGGCCGAGACTTGGATTGGATGATAATATAAAAATGATTTAAGGGAGGTGGGATATGATGTTAGAGACTGGATTAATCTTGCTCAGGATAGGGACCAATGGCGGGCTTATGTGAGGGCGAAAATAAGCCTCTAGGTTCCTTAAAAGCCATTTGTAAATAAGATAGTAGCAATAATAATGGTGATGGTGATAATGATAATAATAATAATAATAATAATAATAATGTATCTAATGCTTACCCATTTCACTTGCGTGTTTCGGATTTCGCATATTGTAGATAGATGGCAGGACTGTGACCCATTTTATAGTTGCACACCACTTCAGCGGATCACACTGTTTATGATGTGTATTTGTGAAGAGTTATGTCCTGTAGTAGAGTGAGTGTTTGTGTAAGTGTAATGTATGAAATGAATGATGATAATGAGGAAAATGAGGAAGGAAGAAGGAGAAACCCGGTGCCGGCACGTAGCCTACTCCTGTCGAATAGCATGAAGGGGACCGCCAGACTTAACCGTCCGAGGGGCGAATCACTATCAACAGTGACATATGCCTCCTCTTCATATGCACTGCGGAGAGATTTTGGATTTAACACGGACATATTGGTGGACAATTCAGTGATTAGAAGTTGTGCACCGCCATTTCTCCTAGTTCCGAGGTAGAAATTTTATATAAAAAATTCTGACTCCGCCGGGAATCGAGTCCGGGCCGTCTAGTCTGGAGGCAGACACGCTACAATAGAGCCAACTTGGTGGACATAATAATAATAATAATAATAATAATAATAATAATAATAATAATATGACGATAATAATAATGATAATAATAATATGACGATAATAATGATAATAATAATAATGATAATAATAATATGACGATAATAATAACGATAATAACGATAATAATGATAATAATAATAATGATAATAATATGACGATAATAATAATGATAATAATGATAATAATAATGATAATAATAATAATAATAATAATAATAATATGACGATAATAATAATGATAATAATAATAATATGACGATAATAATAATGATAATAATAATATGACGATAATAATAACGATAATAATGATAATAATAATAATGATAATAATATGACGATAATAATAATGATAATAATGATAATAATAATGATAATAATAATAAGAATAATAATAATATGACGATAATAATAATGATAATAATAATAATGATAATAATATGACGATAATAATAATGATAATAATAATATGACGATAATAATAATGATAATAATATGACGATAATAATAATGATAATAATATGACGATAATAATAATGATAATAATGATGATGATAATAATAATAACATGACGATAATAATAATGATAATAATAATAATAATATGACGATAATAATAATGATAATAATATGACGATAATAATAATGATAATAATATGACGATAATAATAATAATAATATGACGATAATAATAATAATAATAATATGACGATAATAATAATGATAATAATATGACGATAATAATAATGATAATAATATGACGATAATAATAATGATAATAATAGGACGATAATAATAATGATAATAATATGACGATAATAATAATGATAATAATAATATGACGATAATAATAATGATAATAATATGACGATAATAATAATGATAATAATAATAATAATATGACGATAATAATAATAATAATATGACGATAATAATAATGATAATATGACGATAATAATAATGATAATAATATGACGATAATAATAATGATAATAATATGACGATAATAATAATGATAATATGACGATAATAATAATAATTATAATATGACGATAATAATAATGATAATAATATGACGATAATAATAATGATAATAATATGACGATAATAATAATGATAATAATATGACGATAATAATAATGATAATAATATGACGATAATAATAATGATAATAATATGACGATAATAATAATGATAATAATATGACGATAATAATAATGATAATAATATGACGATTATAATAATAATAATAATAATATGACGATAATAATAATGATAATAATATGACGATAATAATAATGATAATAATATGACGATAATAATAATTATTATAATATGACGATAATAATAATGATAATAATATGACGATAATAATAACGATAATAATATGACGATAATAATAATGATAATAATAATATGACGATAATAATAATGATAATAATATGACGATAATAATAATGATAATAATATGACGATTATAATAATAATAATAATAATAATAATAATAATAATAATATGACGATAATAATAATGATAATAATATGACGATAATAATAATGATAATAATATGACGATAATAATAATGATAATAATATGACGATAATAATAATGATAATAATATGACGATAATGATAATGATAATAATATGACGATAATAATAACGATAATAATATGACGATAATAATAATGATAATAATAATATGACGATAATAATAATGATAATAATATGACGATAATAATAATGATAATATGACGATAATAATAATGATAATAATGATGATGATAATAATATGACGATAATAATAATGATAATAATAATAATATGACGATAATAATAATGATAATAATAATAATAAAATGACGATAATAATAATGATAATAATAATAATATGACGATAATAATAATAATAATAATAATAATAATAATGATAATAATAATAATAACAAACTATCATCACACTAGGACTTCAATTTCAGGACTCTGCACACGATTAGTACAGTAGTCTTTTTACTTTCAAGAACTCGAGAGCAATGCCGGAGAAAGCGTCAGGTTGCCGATAACTTCGAAATCGAGAAGGAATACTAAGTGCAGTGTACAAAGGGCAGTGGCCTGTACCTTGAACGTGGTTTAACGTGCATCAGTCATAAAAATGGAGGAACGTAAATGAGCCTCGGGAAGGTACGATATGAAGAGCGACAGGACACGCTGGGGCCGACACGATAAGATGCGAGCCACAGGTGGCAGGTAGCACATTGAACAGGAGAACTTGTACTGAAGAAACAACAGACGACGTCAAACGGAGCACGCAAATCCCTCGACTGCCTACTGCCGAAGACAACCCGATCAAGGAACGCATCGAACAAATTTTTGTTGTAGTATCGCTCACTTGTTCACATTTCCGAATTAATCATCATATAGTGTTGTAATTTACCGCTAGAGCATTATTTCATTGTAGTGTTATGAACTGAACCCGGAAATAAAATGAATAGCTCTGTAACTTAAACTATGAAGGACATACCTGGTTGATTTAGTATTTTCTCAGTCTCATCCCATATGTTATTTCTCCATATTACATTGTTATAATTCTAATTTCATAAATTATAAAGCTATTCGTACTGTTGGGCTTAATAAAATAAGCTTCGTGTCATCCATTTCATTATACCTTCAAAATTGCCGCGATTGGAGGCCTTGCAATCGATATATTTGCCATGATATTCTTTATTTCGATCTTGGCCCGTACGGAAATCCGTTCTTGACAGAATTATGCCAAAAAAATAATGCAAAGAATAAAAATCAGAACGGTTCCGTTCCGGTAAGTGAGCGCATGCCGCATGCCTTTAATAAGTCAGCAATCCTGCAGATCATGGCCTTCGGATATAATTTTTATTGTAGTGTGTGTGTGTGTGTGTGTTTTGTCTTGTTCTGAAAAACCATTAGTTCTCAAAACTGACGACAGATGGATTTTGAAAAATAAGAAAATTATGTAGGGAAATTGACATTTCACTGAAAACTACTATTTTTCCGCATATCCTTGCCTGCCAAGGTTCAAAAGAGGGGTCATTCATTAAAATCTCAGCCGTTTTCCCGTAATTTCCATTACCAATTCAAATTACATATATAGATGGTGATTATTTTCACGTGTTAATATTGAACTAAGTTTATAAATAACTAGTCCGCTAGGTATGTACGTCAAGGATGTCCTTTATCACGTATCCTATTCAACATCTACTTGGAGGATTTAGTAAAGAAATATCTTCAGAACATGAGAAGAGTGATAGTAGGAGGAAGAAGAAGAATAAAATCTATAAGAATTGCTGATGATATGGCGTTGTTACCAGAAGAGAAAATGATACTAAAGGATATGGTACTGGAGCTAAATAACAGCTGTGAGCAGTATGGGATGAAGATAAATGCAAATAAGACGAAGACCATGATCATAGGAAGAAAAATACAGAAAATAAACTTGCGAATTCTAAATGAGGCAGTAGAGCAATTGGACAGCTTCGAATATTTGGGGTGTACTATAAGCACAGTAATGGCCTAGGAAGCTTTTAATAGAAGAAAGAGTATCTTCTGCGGACCTCTGTCAAAAGAACTAAGGAAGAGACTAGTGAAGTGCTTTGTATGGAGTGTGGCATTGTACGGGGCAGAAACATGGACGAAGTGAAGAGAAGCGAATAGAAGCATTTGAAATATGGATATGGAGAAGAATGGAAAGTGTGAAGTGGACAGATAGAATAAGAAATGAAGCTGTGTTGGAAAGAGTTGGTAAAGAAAGAATGATGCTGAAACTGACCAGGAAGAGGAAAAGGAATTGGTTGGGTCACTGGCTGACAAGAAACTGCTTACTGAAGAATGCACTGGAAAGAATGGTGAACGGGAGAAGAATTCGGTGTAGAAGAAGATATCGGATGATAGACGACATTAAGATATATGGATCGTATAAGGAAACAAAGAGGAAGGCAGAAAATAGGAAAGACTGGAGAAAGCTGGGTTTGCAGTGAAAGACCTGACCTTGAGCAGAACACTAAGTGCATGAGTAGATATCTATAAACTTAGTTCAATATTAACAAGTGAAAGTAATCACTATATATTATATTCCTAAGTGATATAGTGTTAAAAGTTGTGTAATCAAGATGTATAAATTAAATGTTACTTTGAAATAAAGTCCGATAATTGAAATAATCTAGTATCATGACTTATTTTAGTTTTCAATACTACCAAATTGATATTTCATTTCCCGGACACTTTAAACTCATCACTTTTCTATTACTTTTCCTGCAAGTTCTAGTTCCATCCTGCTAGCTCTTTGCATACTTAGAACTTTGCGTTTATTTACAGGAATTTTCATACCGTACTGTAATGAGTTGCGGTGGAACGGACGGAGTAGTTATCATAAAATATCTTTACAATCTGTTGTTAATACAGCATGTGAAGCAGTTTATACAAAGGAGAAAATGATTCACTTGAGACTTTAAAATAACAAATTTCCTGGATTATGTTATATCCAAAATGGATTACTAGAACTCCATGAAAATTTATTTCTCTACAGAAACAAGCGCCTGCCCCGTGTTAAGAAATTTATGGCGCTTGTTCAGTCTCATTACGTTTATGCGGGTTCATTGTGCACTTTATTAATAACGGAGGTACAGTAGTAGCATGGTGTGTATGAAGCCTGTCTGCCGGAGAGAATTAAAGACTTCAAGAATAATAATATTCCCCGCTGAGCATCAATAAAGAAGGGATTACTGAAGCACATTAAGCCGGCATTCTTAAGATAGTTACAGATTAAGGTGCGTACACGTGAGTTTCAAAGCATAGCTGTTACACAAATGACTGTGTAAAATTCAGTAGAGCAGATTCTTATTCGTTCTGACTCAATGTTCTATTTAAATTTTGTTTCTTTATATGTACAAAGTGATTCAAAAGGTAAGATCAATCGGAGAGGAGAAAAATCAGAGCATTTTTAAAGCAGGAAAATCTTTGCCATTTTTGTTTATTTTCAGAGTTATAACAGGTGAAATATTTAATTCACAATCAAGGAGGCGTGACACCCGTGGATATACAGAGTGCCCATGTGGGACCCCAGGATAGGGAAGCGGAGTGCAGGAAGACAGAGAACCAGATGGGCGGATACATTCACACAGAGAGCGGGGAAGCAGTGGACGAGGCGCGCAAGAAGCAGATCAGCATGGAAAAAAACTGTCGAAGGAAACATCAATCGATAGGAAGTGAAATGTGTTCTGAAGTGCCAGCAGCAACGCGAATGATAATGTGAATAGTGAAATGATGCAAAGTGCTCAGCAGAATCAGTGAATAGTGACCGTAAACCAGTGAAAGTGCTTCATACCCAACACGAGAGACGATGAACAAGAGAACAAGGTCGAACACTCTCTAGGCTAACTTACCTAAGAGTGAATCAGAGCTACCCAGCCTACGTGCAGGAGGCCTTAGCCCTCAAGGGATGTCATAGGCTAAATTCTAAGGTAATCTAGTGTCAACGTCTGGGCTAGAATAGTTGGTGGCAGTTTAATTGAATTGACCCAAACGTGCAGGCATACAGAATAGGAGGCGCATATTATCTCGATTTCCTTCAGGAAACACTCTGCACATTGCTGAACGATGTAGCTACCTTTCAATACGCGTCAGCACATGTGGTATCAGCTAGAGGGTGCACCGGCACATTTCACACTCCCTAGCGGTTGGATGAACGCTGTTCAGGACAAGGGATAGGAAGAGAAGGTCCTGTGGTATGGCCGACACGGTCCCCTGACTTAACACCTCTGGACTTCCTTTTATGGAGCTATATGCAGGAGTGCATTTCAGACATGGCGGGCCCTGGCGGCGCCAGAGTACTATTTCTCGACGTTGGAAAGCGCCAGGGCACTTTTATGATTTCAATATTATCATCAAATTTCACATTTATAAGAAGTTAAGTTTTTTATTCATATTTAAACAGTTTCATAATGTGGTCTACTCCGCAGCCTAACAATCTCTATATCTAGATTCGAACCTATGTATTTTCGTGTGACATTCCGTAAATATTTATGCGGAAATGGTGGTGGTGATTATTATAATAATGAAGACAAGTACTACCCGGACTACCGAAATCCTAGAGCCAGGACAATTTTTATTTAGAAATACATCACTGGACCTGCATGAAAGACAAGGTGTACGCAACAGATGTTATATACAGGGATGTTTTGCTGCAAATACTAATAATAATAACAATAATAATAATACAATATTTATTATTATTATTATTATTATTATTATTATTATTATTATTATTATTATTATTATTATCGATAGCAAGTAAATCACCTTAACTGTTATCTTATAATGCCTTAGTTTTAACAATTTCGTCGCTTTTCAAGCTTAAGTCTGGGATAAACTTTCCACTGAGTTAATGATTTCGTGAGAGACTACATACAGGGTGAGTCAGGAGGAAAGGTTCATGGCTTGAGGGGTAATAATATTGCTGATTCTGAACAAAAAAGTTCATATGAACATATGTACTGTTCTTAACGGTTTCGGAGAAAACTAATGGAAACAATGAGAACGGAAAAAGTGCAGGTAATAGTACATTAAAACATGTTCCTTATATTATGTTTAATTGTGTAATTTTCTTTACAGAACAATATGTTCAAAAGTCCACCGTCAACTTCAATGCACTTTGCAGCTCTTGTAGACAGCTGCGGTGTTGCTGCTCTGGGCTGATTCGGACATTCCTTTATTCGAGCATAAGCATGTAAAATGCGAACGAAAAGTTCCTCCCTTGTTTCCACTTTGCGCTTGTAGATTTCGCCCTTAAGGCAACCCCACACACAGTAATCCAATGTAGTAATGTCGGGTGACCTCGGTGGCCAAGAAATGACTTCATAGCGACCGAGTCAACGCCCGGGATACGTTTCATTAATCATACTACAACCTGATGTCATTTTGGTTGCGTTCGCATGTGAGTGTTGATGAAGGACATGAGACTGACGCCCATAATTTTCAAACAGCTGTATGTCAGATACTGTTAAGAACAGAGCATATGTTCATATAAACTTTTTTGTTCAGAATAACCAATATTATCACCTCTCACAATATGTACCTTTCCCCCTGACTCACTCTGGATATAGCCTATGGCTTATGTCGAGTTTTCTTCAGTTACAACACGAGTTATGTCTTATATTTTAATTTAAAATTTAGCTGGTTCTTTTTATTATTATTATTATTATTATTATTATTATTATTATTATTATTATTATTATTATTATTACTATGTATGGATCAACAATTGGCTCTCTTCTGACAAAGGAAAAATTTTACAGTCCGTACAAAAGAAACCAAATGACCTGGAAATGTACAAAAACTTGCCCAGACATGTTCAAACAATTTCAACAAGAGCCAGAACAGGTCACATTGTCACTCAATTGTACCTACACCGATTTAACCTTTCTGATAATCCTACTTGTCTCTGGTGTAATAATCGTGATGAAGATCTGGAACACATTCTTCTATACTGTCCATCCATAAACCACAAAAGAAGTAAATTAAAATCATCAGTACCAGTTGCAGAAGACACAGCCCTGCAGTATATATTGACTACACCCCAACTCTGGCTCCTAGCAACAGGCATCTATAATGAACACCGATCAAAATATCCCTCATTTCTCAAGAAAAGCAAAAACTGAATAGACTATAGTGGACTTCATGTTGTCAGCAAATAGCTGGATACATTAAGAAGATTGATTATTATTATTATTATTATTATTATTATTATTATTATTATTATTATTATTGCTACAAAGTCTTTGATTGTTTAATAAGATGGTTGTTTAACGTCAGCATATTTCCGCATAAGTATAGCACGACACTGTCTGTACGATTTCTTCGCAATATACTTACGATAAATAATGAAAATTGGTTGTTACAATGTGTACTGTATTGCCACGAACTAAACTGAACTGCTCTCATCTCCAGAAGGAAGGATTCGTGCAAAATTAAAGCTAAATTCAGTTTCCATTACCATTCGAAGATTTTTGTTATCTCTTCTCTGTCTCCATCTGTGCATTTCTCTCAGACAGCATCTTCTCTTCCGAACCCGTACATCAATGTCGATTTCAGTTTACCACTCTTCTTCCTCTCGTTGAGCTGACAATTCATGATTTGTTTAGACAGCCTGTCTTCTTGTTACATTCTCCGAACACGTCTAGACTAGAACACTTATCTTTTATATGCTCTAGGATTTTCCTCTCTTGTACTTTCGCGAGTTCGTATAGTGTCTAAACGTAAAGCGGCCGCAGACTTTGCCAACAATCCATCCATGATATTCAATGAGTAATGACCTATTTATATGCGTAAAGCCTTCCAATTTGCAGTACTTCACGTGCCAAGCATTCACACTTCTATAGAAGTGATTATGTAAGTAAAAAATAATGATAATGATGATGGTGTTGATATCACTGAACAACAAGAATTTTTCTCCGACTTAAAACAATGTGTCCCTTATGGTTTGGTGTGCGCTGAATCCGAAAATGCATCTCTTTTCTTCGTATCACGTAAGGTTTTTAAGATATACTATGATTTCACTTTTCCATAAGCGCTCCCCAGGAAACATCTGGCGCGGATTGGGGGTTGTAAACCAAAATAAAAGTTAATGCATTTTATGAGTTTATGACTTATTTCCGGTTTTTATGGTTGTTGGGATGTTCTTTTGTACTTCTAATAAATAAACAGATATTGATCCCTTCTATTCAATAAATTTCGTAACAGTTCAAAATGAGGTCTACGCAATGAACAAACAAGGGTGTGGTTTTCAGTATTTAAAAAAAGTTTACCATTTTGAGTGAAGGCAAATTAAAAGAGGGCATTTTCATCAGTCCACAAATTCACAAAGTTACGGCTGACTCTTTATTAGAGAAAAAATTTCCGTTACAGAAAAAAATGGCATGGAGCGCTTTCTAAGATGTTTGCTCAAATTTCCAAGGAAATTCTAGAGCAAACAACTACATAGAAATTGTTGTGAAAACTATATCAAGTGCATATGAAAAAATAGGGTGTAATATGTCTCTCAAAATACACGTTTTACATTCTCATTTGGATTTCTTTCCTCCTAACCTTGGAGCGGTAAGCGACGAGTATGGTGAAGGATTCCATCAAGAAATATCTGAAATGGAAAGGCGATATAAGGGAAGATCATCATCCAGCATGCTTGCAGACTATTGTTGGTTTCCTGTAAAAGATAGTCCCGGGCCTAGTTATAAACAGAAGTTATCCAGAAAAATCTTTTAAATGCAAGTTCAAATTCCGAGATTTTTCTCATTATACGCAAGAAATATTTTTATTGTTGTGTTTTAAACTGTGTAACATCATGTTTGTATCCAGTATATATTTTTCAAGTACTATGAAGCATTTTGTTGTAATGTTACGAGTAGCAGTGAAAAATAAAAAAAGAGAAGTTTTTTCCCCCGGAAAATGGTACGTGATGGGGCAATTTGGATTTTAAATTCAGATTTAGGGCACACATATTAGTAATATTCACCTATTTTTATTTCGAAGCAAGACAAAAAGTAAAAATTTGTTGTTCAGTGTAAATATAATAGTAATAATAAACATATTGATAATGACGATGATAATAATAATCATCATCATCATCATGATCATCATAATTTTTATCCGGATTATTCCTTCACCCAAAAACATTTTGCTGCTCCATAAATTTCTTTTCTCAGCATCTTCATCAGTAGTTCTCTTCTTCTCATACTCCTCCTGATGGCATCCATCCACTGCCCTCTTTGCTTTCCTGTTTTCTTCTTCCTTCTGCAGTCCACTACGACATCACCTTCGATATTCTTCCATTTTTCATCCTCTCCAAGTGTCCAAACCATTTTAATCTTATTTCTTCAATTACTTCAATAACGTTATTTTATACCTCCATAATTTCTCTAATTATTATTTCATTTCTAATATTTTTCCTCCTTTATTCTCTCGTTGCTCCCCGTCAAAAGTTAATGTCAGTAGCCAATAATTTTTTTTCTATGCTGTCTAATGTCCAAGATTCTGTCCCGTATAACATAACGCTTTGTCCCAATGACTTATAAATTATGGTTTTTGTATTATTTAAAATGTTCCTAGTTGAAAGAACTAAATTCAACATGTACTAGTTATACTCTTTCCTTCACTTAATCTTTTTTCAATTTCAGCTAAACTATTCTCATCAGCTTCTAAAATCGTTCCCAGAATATTTAAATTTATTGACCATTTTAATTTCTCTTTTTTCAATCTCTAACATTTCTTCATCTTCAATCTTAAAGGTTAATGTTCGGTTTTCTTATACTGTAATTCAAATTCAGCCACCATTTTTATATTCCTTTACTAGTTTCCTCATCATATACGATGAAGACTCCTATCTTCAATATCCTGAGAAATTATGATTTGGTCATTTGCAAACAGTAGTCTGTATATGATCCCTATATCTTAATGTCGTCTATCCTCTGATATCTTTTTCTACCTCGAACTCTTCTCCCGTTCACCATTCCTTCGAGTGCATTCTTCAGTAGGCAGTTTCCTCTCAGCCAGTGATCCAACCAATTTCTTTTCCTCTTCCTGATTAATTTCAGTATCATTCTTTCTTCACCTAGGGGAGAGTCGGGTAATATCGGACATCGGGTAATATCGGATAGTGCGTTTCTTTCATCTACCACCATATAGTAGTACCTGAATGACATGCTTACGTTTCTCTATGCGACATCACAGAAACGTAACCATGTCAATCAGGTACTATCATCGTGTGGTAGATGAAAGAAACTCACTGTCCGATATTACCCGATGTCCGATACTACCCGACTCTCCCCTACTCTTTCCAACAAAGCTTCATTTCTTATTCTGACTATCCACTTTACACGTTCCATTTTTCTCCATACCCACATCTCAAATGCTTCTATTCGCTCCTCTTCATTTCGTCGTGATGTCCATGTTTCTGCCCTATACAATGTCACACTCCATACAAACACTTCACTAGTATCTTCTTTAGTTCCTTCTCCAGAGGTCCGCAGAAGATGCTCCTTTTTCTACTAAAAGCTTCCTTGGCCATTCCTATTCTCCTTTCGACTTCCTGGCAGCAGTTCATGTTACTGCTTATAATACATCCCATGTATTTGAAGCTGTCGAATTGCTCTACTGCCTCATTTAGAATTCGCAAGTTTAACTTCTGTGGCCTATTTTTCTACCTATGACCATGGTCTTCGTCTTATTTGCATTTATCTTCATCCCATACTGCTCACAGCTGTTATTTAGTTCCAGTAGCATATCCTTTAGTATCATTTCCTCTTCTGCTAACAACATCATATCATCAGCATTTTATTCTTCTTCCTCCTACTATCACTCTTCCCATGTTCTGAAAACAGTTCTTTACTAAATCCTCCAGATAGATGTTGAACAGAGTAGGTGACAAAGGACAACCTTGACGTACTCCTCTCTCAATTCAACTTCATTCTGACATTTTTTCTCCTATCCTGACTTTCACTCGTTATTTCATATAAAGATTACTGAACAGTCTTCTCTCTTTCCAATCCACGCCAATTTTCTTTAGGATCCCCATCAGTTTATTTCAATCCACTCTGTCAAAAGCCTTTTCTAAATCCACAAATACTACATACACTTCTTTATTCTTCTCTAGGTATAATGCCAGTAAATTGTATACGCCGCGCACTGCATTTTTTCCCTGCATTGGCGTAAAACAATTGAACCGCGAGATAGCGACCGCAGAATTTCCAGTACGTCCCAAAAGAAGCGCAAGTTACGGGATTCACTACTCTAAGGTTTGAAAGTCAGAGACCTCATTAACTCACGTGACCCAAAAATATGTCTGTTTGGGAAGGAGAAGATTTTTTAATAATAAATACCTTTAAAATAACCCAGGCTTTCTGTCATTCAGGGATGGAATTTTAAAGAATTTTGTCGCTCTTAAAATGCATTGCTTTCGTTCGACTTCAAACCCATGAAACTAAGATATAAAGGTCTGGATACAGAGAAGGATTCCACGTAGGATAGTCACACAGATTCCTGGTTGGTTAGCATGCATGGTGCCATCCCTTTGACTAGAGCTCGTCCAGTAATTGCATGGCTTGTTCTGGATTCTATTTTAAATGTCTCCGGACTGAAAGCTTAACCCCAGGTCTCGGAACAGGCTTAGGATCTCCTTCATTTGATTAGTCTGAGCATCTAACGGCACAAAAGCCTATGATATTGCATTAATGCAGAACGTGGAGTAAAGTTATCAGATTACGGATACAAAGATATGCTATATCAGCTGAAAATAAGAATGGGTATATTACTTAACAGAAATATTGTGCTGTTAAAAAAGTGAATTTTATTTATTCATCACTAGAATATGCAATATTTAATCGGGGCACTTATTTAGTTTGTTGCAGTTGTAGGCTAAATTCATTGGCATCTTAATAACAAAACATAAAATTATTTAGGGCCAAATTAAAGAAGTACCTAATTTCTCAAGCCTTCTATTCTGTAGGTGAATTCATGACATTCAATAACACTTCACGAAATTGATACTAAAACTATGTGTTGTACTAGTAGACTATATTGTAAATCTCGTCTGTATATATTTCATCTAGACTGTGACTATAAATTAAGATTTTATAACAGTATTAAGTTTTTTGACTTGTTCCATATTCTAGCTGTAAGCATGTATGAATACCATGGAATGTTAATAAATACAATACAATACAATACAACAAGGCCTGCTCATGGTAAAACATGACGATACGTTACATATACAGGGACATCATTTTATTTTTACTAACATTTTTAATAGTAACCTGGCTTTATCTTTGGATTAAAGGTCTAGAACCGGAAATACCGCTTGCTCCTCCTTCCAGGACTGGAGTTCGATGATACTGGCGTAAAATACAAATCACTTTACTGGGTATAGGAGGGAAGAAAAGTAGTTCATCCATTTATGTAAACTAGGAAATATCGCAATTTTGAGTTTGATAATTTTCATTAAGTTTTTGTTTAATTAAAATACAGTACTGTATTAACAACAAGTGTTTTTACTCACGAATTGAGCTATCCATTCGGACGTATTCATTATGTAGTGTATATTGTACTGTTACAGCACATTAGCATACAATATAGAGAATGAAGTTAAATTGAAAAATAATTATAATATGGATATTTAAACACATTTTTGAAAAATGGCCGTTCATTTCGATACAGGCTTCAGTTCTTTTGTGCATATTATCGCACTATAGACTATTGTACCTAGTTCCAATTACCAGTTTCGTCCTTCGTACTAGTAACTCATGTTGAAATAATTCTGTACCTACTCTATAAAAGAGCACCTTACGTACTGTAAATTCAATCTTCACTTCTGCTCGATCCGAAAAGATAAAAATTACTCAGAAATGCTATCTACTGTCCGATCAAGTGGTTTTGTCGCAGGGTCGTAGAAAGGGGGATTAAGTGACAGTTAATTACTTAACGAGACCCTTTTATTTAAGTTATTTTAAACAGTTGTATAATATTACGTAGACGTCCAATTCCTAACAGAAATTAATGTTTCCAGAAAAGAGCTAAGACAGCCCAGCTACTGGACTTTACAGAGGGGCGAACAGAAGCAGGTGGGAGAAACCGGGAGGCGACGTAGGGAAACGGACGACAGTACCTGTGCGAAAATATGATTCAATATTGAAAGCTCTTTCGTCACTGGAAAACGCGAACATATTTCTGGAACGTACTATACTCACTAACTCAGTACTGCATACGCGGCCATGGTTCTATGTCCTATAGTTGAAAGTATTTACACAATTATAACGTTCTATTTAATTACTACAACTGGGTAATTATGCAAGACAGCTACGTACAATATAATCAGGATATTTTTTTATACATTCGATTACTAGAATTGTGAACCAGGTCGCTCGTCTTCTGATCATGCGCACAGCCTCCTTTCTGGGACTCACGAAGTATCTATACGACAAAACTTTTTCTAAGACTGTACTCTTGTCTAGAGGTACGTCTCTTGGTCGCCTCTTACAGTGACTATTACACTTTTACTACGTCACACTACTTTTGACCAATAAAACGGTACGAAAGGAGTCTTTCAACCAATCATGGCTGCTTATCGCGTCCCTAGCATTTGTTTATTTTTATCACTACCCTAGCATTTGTTTCTTTGTTTGCCAACATTTCAAACTACACTGGTCTGGACGTCAAAAAACAGAAAATTACAAACCACTCCAGTCGATGCAAAGCACTTTCAAATATGACTCGCATTGGCATTCAAGAACAAGAATTAATTAAGATCACTGGTCATATATGAAGAGCACCATTCGGAAATCCTGAATAAGTTGAGGGATACACCATGTACATCAACGAGTTCACTTCTTTTACGCACACGTCCAATATAACATCAACTGAACCACCAACCACTAAAACATTCAACTTTGAAAATTGTACTTGCAATAATTGTTTCTTTTAAAATTATTCTTGTTTATTTTTTATTTCATCATCCTTAATTAAAACGTTTCTCGTTTATTTCATCATCCCTAATTAAAACTTTTCTAACATTTGTTTATATTATTTAGGTTATGTTTGTTATAGCTTCTGCTATATGATATTATGGACAGTCACGTATTAGAGATTGTTTAATTCTAAGATTTATTGAAAATCATCTGTCAAGTGACGTTGATTACTGGGATTCGGATGATTAAAGTGGAATGCAAATGTTTTAATAAAAAATGAAACTGAATCAACAAAGCCTTCTTGACTAGTAACCGTCCACAGAGTTCAATGAAGATTCCATAGTTGGCACAACTGATAACAGGAAAACATAATCATAAAACACTACTGCCATCTAGCGTAATGTTGAGATGGTACAATAATACATTTGAAGACAGCTTTATTTTCGTAAGCCAATTAATAGTTTATTGTATTGGAGTACTTCGTTACTTCTAATCTTTATATACTTTCTTCTAATCGTGTAATAGTCAATTAAATCCCACTCGAGTTTTGATTTTCTCTAGATAAATCAAAACCTCTAGTGAGATTACTGTTGATAATATCGTTATTTGGTATCGTCGAGTATTATTGCGTTAAATATAAGCCTTAATAAATGGAAATAATTCTGTCTTTACTCACAATCAAGGAAAATGCGTCTTTGTGTGGCAACTTCGAAATCGATTATACTTCTTAGTACTTTCTCTCTTTGTACCAAATTCGTATGATATCAAAGAAAGAAAACCCCTTTGAGAGGAATTATCCTTTATCTTCCTCCTGCTGTCTGAAACCCCTAGACGTTGTTTCATCCCTGATTGTTGCTTATTAATATTTCGTCACGTGCTGACGACAACAAATTGAAACGTAGCAATGCCACTTATAATGCAGGTCTGCTGTCGAGGCGTCTTCCGAAAACACTGTTTTGTATGCATTGTATTCTTCGCTACTATGACGGCAATTACAGTCTGGGGTGGGGATGCTTGTATTGAGGGATGTTACACACCCACAACGCGACTCACTGACATGAAGACGCCGTTTTATATTGGAAGTAAAAATACGGTCAGTTACTAAATTTTATATACAATAATCTGTGTTATTTTATATATGTACAGTATTTATTCACACTGGAAATGGGTAAATACCTGGTGGCAGTGGTAACTAATTACACTCAATAATGACAATTAATAATAAATTACAATTAATAATAATTTCATTGTATTTTAGTAACAGCTTAGGTTATTTAGCGTCTAAATGAGACGAAGGTGATAATGCCGGTAAAATGAGTCCGGAGTTCAACACCGAAAGTTACCCAGCATTTGCTCATATTGGGTTGAGGGAAAACCTCGGAAAAACCTCAACCAGGTAACTTGCCCCGACCGGGAATCGAACCCGGGCCACCTGGTTTCGCGGCTAATAATAATAATAAAGATAATGAAATAATAATGAAATAATAATAATAATAATAATAATAATAATAATAAAATAATCTATACTAATAATAAATCTGTAGCCGAAATGTTTCTGGTAATTTTCGATTTTCCAAAAATAATTGGTCCTAACATATATAATTAAACACCCTGAAACCGAAAATGGCTTTTTTTGAAATTTTTGTTTGTATGTCTGTCTGTCTGTCTGTCTGTATGTTTGTTACCTTTTCACGCGATAATGGCTGAACGAATTTCGATGAAAATTGGAATATAAATTAAGTTCGTTGTAACTTAGATTATAGGCTATATGGCATTCAAAATACATTATTTAAAAGGGGGTTATAAGGGGGCCTGAATTAAATAAATAGAAATATCTCGCTTATTATTGATTTTTATGAAAAATGTTACATAACAAAAATTTCTTTAAAACTCATTTCCGATAAGTTTTATTCTTTGAAAAATTTTAATAGGACTGATATTTAATGAGATAAATGAATTTTAAAATTAAAATAACTGCCATCTAAGGCCGTGTAATGAAATAAACAAATGACTTCGTCTATAAGGGGCCTTGGTCAACAACAATCGAAAGCTATGAATCATAGCCTACAGAAAATGTTTCTGTGTTCGTATGAAGCAATATCGGAAGCTAAATTAACCGATTTGTATAATTAATTATTATTTCATCATTGGAAAGTGTAGTTTCTCTGTAAGGACATAATGCTATAATGTTATTGCAGTAACTTCTGAGTGAATTGAGAACAGGTAAGATTAAAATAGCCTCTTATGCACAGAAAACTTGATAGGTTATTCTGTATATTCATTTCCTGTATTTCTTATAATAATGTTTATGAACATATTCATTTTTATCTCAGAGAATTAACGAACAACGAGAGTGTATTGATTTAGTATGCAGTAATAGTACGTTAGCTTAGCAATCCATTATTTTATAATTCAAATTTTAACTATGCTCAATTGAATCGTGTTAAAATACATAAAATACATATTCAATAAATGCAATGCAAAATATTATGTTGCGCTGTTGTAAAAGTTGTTCCTCCTGAGATTCAAGAGCTCCCACAACAAATTAAAAACTTTCTAATTCGAGTACATCCGTTATCAACACACTTTTTCATAATATAATATAAACATAATAATAAATCTGTAGCCAAAATTTTTCTGTTAATTTTCGCTTTTCCAAAAATAATTGGTAATAACAATTAAGAAACATGTTAAAGGAATTATCATTGCACCAAATGAGTGGTCTCTGGATCAAAATGATCGCATTTTAATATTTTAAACACAATTTAAATTAAGTAACATATTAAACGATTTATCCTTCTATCAAACACGAATGTTCCCTGAATCAAATGTCCTATTTTAATTATTTAATTACTTTATATTTATTTCTAACGGTTGCAGCGGAGCGCACGGGTACGGCTAGTAAGAAAATAGAATAATAATAATATATTAATAATAAAATAATAATAAAATAACACAATAATATAATAATAAAATAATAATAATAGTAATAGTAATAATAGGCTAATAATAATAATAATAATAATAATAATAATAATAATAATAGTATAATAATATGAGCAAGGAGCATTCTAAATTAAATGAAGCACAATCAATTAAAATAACATTTAAACTACAGTGGAAGCTCTTAAGTTCAACAGAAAACAAGTTTGACATCGTATAGTTCGACTGCTTATGTAGGAGAAATAGACACGCCCCTATACAGGCACTAAGAAATGGGTTTGCCATTTAAATGGGAATTGGTTCTGTGTCTTGTAGTGATACTTTTGTTAAAGGAAAACAGAATATTTTATTGATTACGACATCTATATTTAATTACTGGTTTTAAATTAATGAACTCTTTTTTTCTGTTTGAAAATTGTGCCGTTTGTGAGATAGAAGCGCATACACAAGTCTCGGGGCGGGCAGGAAATGCAAGTACAGTACAGTATAACCAATAAGAATTTGTATTCATTTCACCTCCCACACCGATACCCTTATTGGACTGAACTTTCAATTCTATTCAGAGAAACGACTAGGAGCATTTGAAATATAGATATGGAGAAAAATGGAACATGTGAAATGGACAGACGAAATAAGAAATTAAGCTCTGCTGGAAAAAGTAAGTGATGAAGAAAAAATGCTGAAAGTGATAAGGAAGAGAAAACGGGATTGATTTACTCACTGGCTAACTGCTGAAGGATGCACTGGAAGGAATGGTGAACGGAAAAATCTCGCGTCAGAATAAGATATCAGATGGTAGACAACATTAAGATATATGGATCATATGTGGAGACTATAGAGGAAGGCGGAAAATAGCGGAGGTTAAAGAATGCTGAGTTTGCAGTGAAAGACCTGATCATGGGTAGAAATCTATGAGTGATGAATAGTAATTCTATTACTTTCCTGACCATAGCCTATCATTTAAGTTCATTCAATGCCATCATAAGCTTCCTTACAAACTCATCATAGACCTGTGTTGTTAACTAATCACTGTTTTCTAAGGTTCACAGCCCGCCTTGTTCGATCTTTCTTCTATAGATAAGAAATAAATTAATAAAGGGCATGTATTTATTTTCTCGTCATATGAAGAGAAATTTCGAAATTAGTGTTAGGGGCGGTGGTACGATCATCCACTCCTCCTCTTTATCTTTCTTATATTGGCTGCTTTCGCCAGGTGGACGGTACATTGAAAGGATTGGGTGTGCGCAGTGGAAGACTTTTAGAAATGAATAGTGTGAATTTGTAAAACAAATATAATTAACAATAATAAGTAACAATGTACATAAATGAAAAATGAAATAACAGTAAACATGAAATAGATGAGTGAAAATAGGACAAACTAATCTGAAATGATATCGCCAGGATATGTAAATCATGTAAGTATCACAAGGCTGAGGCCAACACACTTATAAGTGATTAAACATCTAATATGGCCGTCTCTCGACCATCAGTGACTAACCTATTAACCATATGTTCATGAACCACTCTTTAAATATATATATATATATATATATATATATATATATATATATATATATATATATTAACTATCTGATTATGAATCTGAACACAACACCCTGCCAGCACATTAACTTAATACATGATCCATTCGACCATAGATACCACTCAGTCTGACTAACCAAACTAAAAATACATGTACACTCAATAAGAGACAAACTCTACCCAGCATAAGGCATTACATGACAGATCACTATACATTACCCATTGCACATATTGCTCACATAAACTGTGCAAATAGCACTAACAGAAATCTCTGCACTTTACAAAATGAATACCCAACGGAGAGAGAGGGATGGAGACAGATGCACGTAATAAGTAACGGACGATAATTCCAATTTCAAGGATCATTTAAATAGCAACTAAACTCGACGCACATGATAAGAGAATAGCGACGAAGGAAAGCAACAATCAAAATGGAGCAGGAAAAACACTAAAACCATATGTGAGACCGTAATCGTTGCCTTATCACTCTAACCGTCTCGGAACATGAACTCACATTTCAAATCATATCTCCTTACATAATTCCCAATACAATTTACCTCAAACACATATATCTCACAAATATGTTACTCGATGCAAATACTAAAAACTTGCCCCCAAGACGTATCACTAGCAAGCGATATATCAAACTACGATCCACTAAAATCCCAAACACACACGACGCAATTTAACTACTCCACTGATCTATCTCCAGCACGTACAAAGCCCGAGTCACGTTGTCTATATCTGCCGCGTACCAAAATGCTAAGTCTTGTTAAAAGTTTCTGTCGCGTACGAGAGCTTGAATCTGAGCCAAGTGTTTCGGAATATCTCCCGCGTACGAGAGCCTAAATCTTGTTAAGTGTATCTGCCGCGTACCGGAACCCAAGTAACGTTCCGTGTATCTCCGTTAAAACAGGTAAACTCTCTCCCCCTCTATCCTCGTGAGACGTAATGACCCGGCCAATAGGATTATTTGGAAAGAACAAATGAAGGGATTGATAGCGCTATCTATTCTGTGACGTCTGAGAGCGCTCTGACGGATGAAGTGACGTACTAGGTGAACGGCCGTGGTAGTAGGGACGGCTCATTAGCCACGGCTCAAAAATGTTTCACTACGGTAAACTCAAAGTGTATCTGTTTTAATATTGCAGAATTCGCGATTACAAACGTAACTAGTGGTCGATTAGGTCTGTAGCTGCTCTTGATGCCGAGATATTACTGAGAGAATCCTCGCAGCACGTCTAATTTTATATGGAATTTCGGCCCCCTCATGTCCGTAAGCGAGCAGAGATGGTGGCATGGATGTGATCACACAAGATACTTCTGTTCATGGCCTAACTATTTATAACATTAGTATTCAACTGTGGCTTACAGCATGTTTACAGTACGCATTTGAAATTCTGCCATCTTTTGTTTCGCCACTGATCCCGGAAGGAGTTCCCATATCGGTGCGGAGAAATACGTATACTTGGTCTAAATGAAATTGGCCGCCTCTAGAGCAGCGAAAATTTTCTAAGTCCCTTCGGGTGAGCGCGCAATTCACTACCGTAAACCTCCGTGCGCCGATTTAGTTAACTTCATCACGGCATGCTTCGAATTTCCGTAGAGAATTTTTTGTTCTGTCCTTTCTTTTATTTTTTACAACTCGTTCGAATGTAATATAGTTAAATAATTTTGCTTATGTTACTTACAGATAATTACAAAATTGGTGAAAATTTGTGGTTATAATTCCAGAAAATCAGGATGTATTTTGTCATCAGAATTATGGTTTTTCTTCTTGTTTACAATTACTACGTTTAGTTCCTGATGATAACGGATTTAGGTTCGTATAATAATCATATTCCACGTAGCACAACTTGCAAATTACTTACTTACTTGCTTTTAAGGAACCCGAAGGTTCATTGCCGCCCTCACATGGTCCCTATCCTGAGCAAGATTAATCCAGTCTCTATCATCATATCCCACCTCCCTCAAATCCATTTCAATATTATCTTCCCACTACATCTCGGTCTCCCCAAAGATCCTTTTCCCTCCGGCCTCCCGACTAACACTCTATATGCATTTCTGGATTCGCCCATACGTGCTACATGCCCTGCCCATCTCAAACGTCTGGATTTAACGTTCCTAATTATGTCAGGTGAGGAATACAATGCGTGCAGTTCTGTGTTGTGTAACTTTCTCTATTCTCCTGTAACTTCATCCCTCTTAGCCCCAAATATTTTTCTAAGCACCTTATTCTCAAAACCCTTAACCTATGTTCCTCTCTCAAAGTTTCACAACCATAAAGAACAACCGGTAATATAACTGTTTTATAAATTCTAACTTTCAGATTTTTTGACAGCAGACTGGATGATAAAAGCTTCTCAACCGAATAACAGGCATTTCCCATATTTATTCTGTGTTTAATTTCCTCCCGAGTATCATTTATATTTGTTACTGTTGCTCCCAGGTATTTGAATTTTTCCACCTCTTCAAAAGATAAATTTCCAATTTTTATATTTCCATTTCGTACGATATTCTCGTCACGAGACATAATCATATACTTTGTATTTTCGGGATTTATTCGAAACCTATCTCTTTACTTGCTTCAAGTAAAAATTAAATTAATTATTGCCAATTATTTAACCGTCAACATATTTACTGAATGTTCCTTAGGCAAGAGAGTGCAAAGCAGCAGGGATTAATAAAATAATTAACACAGCATTTTAATATGAAAGCCCCTAATTGTCGTCTTTAGTGTTACTTCCATCTAGCGTCAAAAGTTTCTATTAACACGAAAAAAATAATAAAGGGAAAAGTATTCTAAAGATAAAAAATGACTAAAACCTGTTATATTTCCATTGGTGCATTTAAAAGGCAAAAAAAAAAAAAAAAAAAAGTTTAGTAGCTCCACGAAGATCTAAACTTGCAACCTCACGAACACTTAGCTAAC
Source organism: Periplaneta americana (assembly GCA_025594305.2). Taxonomy (NCBI): domain Eukaryota; kingdom Metazoa; phylum Arthropoda; class Insecta; order Blattodea; family Blattidae; genus Periplaneta; species Periplaneta americana. Next base: position 33,589,596 of record JAJSOF020000037.1, read on the forward strand.
ACTCTACCACTACGCTAAGAGTACTACTGCAGTAAGAACGGCATTGTAACGAGCAATGGTCATACTCCACTTGAGAACCTGTTATACAGTATATAGTGTTTGTGTTACAATATTCACTGTTTAAACACTCTGAACGATCTGTCTGTTTTAAATCTCGTATATGAATTTTTTCTCGAAAGATTTTAGTGATTAATAGTTGTGTTCCCCATTATAACTACTAGAAGAATATACGAAATCTTTAGAACAATGCCTGGCTGAACCGAGCGCTCATGGAAATACCCGATTCGAACTCAGTGTCTCAGACGCCGGCCAGTTTCATTTTGACCAAGTGTACAGTACAGCAAAATATGTTTTTGTGCCGCCACACATATCAGAAATAGAGAAATTATCCCTTAACCTGTAAAAAGAAACTTAACGACATAATGAAATTTTTTTGAGTTCAATCCATAAGATTTATCTATTTTGCAAATGTTTATTTGCTACAACATGTATAGAATATTAACGTTTTTGCCTTTTCGGCATCATCAGATATGTTAAAAAACACGTAATCTAAACCTTGAACAAATTAACGACTGTACATTGTAATATGCATGACAGATAGATTTTCATGAGTTCTATGTAGTATGTCTTATAAGTAAAAAGGTTTATGTAGAAAAAGATTTCCAGGAAATATAAATTTGGAAGGTCGATATGATTGCAGATACATATAACTCATGTTACGAAACACATATGAAATGATTAAAAAGACAAGCATATTATATTATATCTTGCATTAAATTATTAAAAAATACGAATGTCAGCAATAATTAATATTGGTGGAAAAGACTTAATAGTTGAATTTGTTAATTATGAGTAAAATGGTGATGTAATATCAATATATTTAAAGGACAAATTTATAAAATCAATAATAGATGATTAATAAATTATTAATAAATAATGTTCAAGGTTTAGATTACGTGTTTTTTAACATATCTGATGATGCCGAAAAGGCGAAAACGTTAATATTCTATACATGTTGTAGCAAATAAACATTTGAAAATAGATAAATCTTATGAATTGAACTCAAAAAATTTTCATTATATTATATTAGATTTATTTGAAGACAAAATGAATTGTAAAATAAACTAGACAACGCTGCTCCTTTGTCTTCCGCCTAATTTGTTTCGCTCACTTTCGTCGCGAACCCTCAAAGCAAGTGTCGCTAGCGTGACCCGACGTTTCACTCTGATAATTATAATCTTGAAAGGTGTGCGCCTAGAAAAGTAAAGGACGCGACAGGAATGCTCGCTATATAGAACATAGGCTATAAATAGAGCTCGGATTTCATTACTCTACATTTTTTTCGTTACCCCCGGGGAACAAGAGGCGAGCGACGGGACATCAATCCCCCGTGTGCGAGAGGCTACTTGATGCTGTTAACTGCACAGCAAGTACGAGTATGTTTAGAATTGGAAGAAATATGAACAGAACACATTCGCAACCAGTTTCTGAAGCACTGCCCGCTTCCCTACAGGTACTGTCAGGCGAAGAATTTTGTAGGGAATTAAAGACGGTTTTCTTTTGTTATAAATTAACATAATTTTGCACAAATCTCATGTGAAACTTAACAGACAAAACTAAACTCTTAAAAAATCGAAACGTGTATAAATTAAATATACAATGTGAGCCAATAAAATGGGTGATTTTAAAACTTTAGTAATTATTGCACTGATCACACAAGTTGCATTTGTATAACAGTGGTATAACAGTGACGTAGATGTAGAATATCTTTTATGCTCGACCATGCCGAAATGTAGTAATTATACACCTGGTAGCAGCCCTTTAATGGACCTCATTAAAGTACACCTATTCATTAAAGTTCAGGTGTTCCACCAATCAGAAAATACCATTGTAGCAATATGAAAGCGCAAGTATCGATTATTCTCGGATATGCAATCGAAAGACAACTAGCGCGAGATTTGACAATATTAAACTCGGCCGAAAAAAACAACACACAAATTAACATCAATTCACCGTCATCTTCCAGCCTTTCACTATGCACATTCCCGCAAATTCATTTCACCAATTGCAGGAAAAAATCAATATGGTCGAGCATAAAAAGTCGTATGAAACTTGACTACAATGGTAATTAAGACGCTCGTATGAAAATTATGAAACTCGCTTGTGCTCGTTTCATAAACATACTCGCGTCTTAATTACTATCATTATAGGCTCCTTGCATAAAGTACTATTAAGCGTGAGCCTGTATGCGATTCTGATATTCTCGTCACTCTTGCATCTCGTTTAAAGGCTAGAAATGCCCGCTCTGCTCTAGCCCTTTGGTGAACGGTGCGTCTACGAATGATCTAACGGGCTATAGAGTTTCTTGTATGTGGATATCAAGTGTACATGCATACTTACATACATACATACATACATACCTAACATACATACATAGCATACATAACATACATACATAACATACATACATAACATACATACATACATAACGTACATACATACATAACGTACATACATACATACCGTACATATATACATACATACATACATAACGTACATACATACATACATAACGTAAATACATCCATCCATACATACATCCATCCATCCATCCATCCATCCATCCATCCATCCATACATACATACATACATACATACATACATACATACATACATACATACATACATACATACATACATACGTAAGTCTGTTTCATATCTTAAATAGGACGAAATACGACTTTCTCTTTGCTTACATCAAGAACAAACTTAGGTGAGATGGCAATTAACCATCGGATCCGCCCACCGGTCCGGAAGTGATGAAGGTTGAGGAAGCAGTCACATCTAGCAGTCACTAAGATATTTCGGGAGCGTTTAAAACTTTGCGTCAGACCTCGCATCTTCGGATAGGGCTAGTGGGCGGGTGAGGGTCGAAAGACGAGTTTCAATATGAGTTAACTGCTGCTTTGGACACGCCAGCTAAGGCTGTGATATTTTATATACATATTATGTCATTTAACTAAAGCCTTTAGTACGGTTTTAAAATGGCGTGAATCCCGGTCGGGGCAAGTTACCTGGTTGAGGTTTTTTCCGGGGTTTTCCCTCAACCCAATACGAGCAAATGCTGGGTAACTTTCGGTGCTGGACCCCGGACTCATTTCACCGGCATTATCACCTTCATTTCATTCAGACGCTAAATAACCTAGATGTTGATACAGCGTCGTAAAATAACCCAATAAAATAAATAAAATGGCGTACACGTGAAGTGCTTAGATTAGAGTCTTATTGCTTATTAGAGACTACAATTATGATAATTACAGAGGATTTCAGATTCAGAAAAAGCCATTGGGCATGTGGGGCTATTCCAGCAAGTGACATTTACCACACAACTTCTACAGTTACTAGGCAAGGCCTATAAAACCAATACTATTTTCTTAGCCTCGAATCCTCTACAGCAGGGGCGCCCAAACTTTCTACCATTAGGGACCATACTTGACAACTGACAATAAGCATACTGTTTCTACCAGTAATTTAACATTGGTAGCTCATAAATCATTAAATTTTTCAGTTTCACATTATAAAATAAAAGTACAGGTTGTACTAAATTATATCAAATTGTACCAAAAAATATGCACTGAACGTACGAGCGTACAGACTATTTAAAATTGTATAAAATTCGTACAATCATCATCATCATCATCATCATCATCATCATCATCATCATCATCAAAGTTTAAGCCTCTAAAGGCTTGTTCCAGTCTCATGCATTAAACATTTTTGAGTCCATCTTTTCTTTGGTCTGCCAATGTTTCTTTTGCCTGTTGGTCTGTAATCTAATAGCAGTTTTGGAATGCGGTATTCTTCCATTCTTTCCACATGTTCCCTCCACTTAGTTCTCTATTGGTGTATCTTCTCTATTAGTTTAAAGATGCCTAATTCCTTTCTTATGTCATAATTTCTCCTTTTGTATAACAAAGTGTAGCCAGCTATACTCCTTAGGAATCTCATTTCTGCGGCCTCTATTTTTCTCTCTTCACTTTTTCTTAATGTCCAACATTTCGAGCCATATAGCAACATGGCCACTGCCATTACTTTATAAAGTTTTAATTTCTTTTCTTTCCTAGTTTGTTTGAGGTTTCTTTTTATTGTTCCACATATATAGTTAAATTTATTAATGTTCTTTATTACATCGTCATTTTTAACGTATGATACACTGCAGCCTAAATAATTAAAATTGTTTACTTGTTCTATCATTTCTCCTTCTAAAATGATTTTAGCCGTGATTGTATTGGACACTTGGAATGCTAGAACTTTTGTTTTGGCTATGGAGATGTTTAATGCGTACTTTTTACTTAGAGTATTTAATTGGTATATGGCTTTTTGTAAATTATCCTATGAGCTACAGATTAGAACTTGGTCATCTGCAAATAAAATTGTGTCTAAAAACCTGTTCTTAATTTTAAAATGAGTCTCTAGATGTATCTGCCATTCTTCTATGACATATATATATATATATATATATATATATATATATATATATATATATATATATATATATTAAAAAGCAGTGGTGAGAGAGGATAACCCTGTCTCACTCCTTTGTTAATTGTTGCTACTTTATCCTCATTCTTTGTTCTTGTTTCTATTATTATTTTGTTGTCTACATATAAAATTGAATTCAAACGAAAACTTACTAGGCACTTGGTCAGTAATTGATTTCTTGTAAATAGTTTCTTTAATCTATCACAAAATATTTCAATATTCAGTAATTTCATCAGTATACAATCTTGTTATTCTGGATTTAATTTTTAATTCAGTAAATATAAAATATTCTCTGTTTCTCTATGATAAATTATCTAGCTTTAATTATTCAGGTAATCTTTTTCGTACTTTGATTTTATTGTAATTGTAAATTTAATACTAATTGTAATGTTATTTGTAATTGTAATTATAAATTTAATACTAATTGTAATTTTATTGTTCATATTGTAGTTCGAATCTCCTGGTAGAGGGGCAGAGAAGGCCTGACGGCCTTATCTCTACCAGGTTAAATAAATAAATACTAAATACTAATACTAATACTAAATAAACTTCTTATTATTGTTATGAAATGTTTCGGTATACCTTTTTGTTCTAAAATACGCCATAATTTATTTCCATTAACCTTATCAAAGGCTTTTTCGTAGTCAATGAATGCCATATAATAATAATAATAATAATAATAATAATAATAATAATAATAATAATAATAATAATAATAATAATAATAATCCGTGGCGCTACAGCCCGTGAAGGGCCTAGACCGACCAGCCGGCCGCTGGCCTCACGCCCACATACCGAAGCAGAGGTGGACGATCATCCAACCAGAATGGAGGTGTCGTGTGGTTAGCACGATGATCCCCCCCGCCGTTATAGCTGGTATTCACAACCGGATTTCGCTACCTATCGTAGCTCCCCAAGTGCATCACGATGCTGGGTGGGCACCGGTCCCATACACTGGCCGAAACTTCATGAGAAATTTCTTCCCCTATGAGGAATCGAACCAGCGCGCATTCCGTAACGCGAGTCCTAGGCGGGATGCCTTAGACCGCGACACCACGGCGCGGGATCAATGAATGCCATATATGTTGGTATATTACATTCACTATGTTTTTTTTTTTTTTATTATTTGGTTTACACTAAATATGTCATCTACACAAACTCTTCCTTCACGAAATCCGTTTTGAGCTTCCGTACAACTGTACCAAAAGTGGCAACACTGCCACACGGTATAGGCCCTAATGTTGCTACGTAATAATTCATAACACAGTTGACAATTTTGCCAACTGTGTTAATAGTCATAAGTATTACACTCAAATTTGGCCATCAATATCATAAATATCAGAGATTACGAACGCTGATTAAATAAAAATAAATTCTCTGACAATTATTTATTTATTAAACACTTGACAACTTGACAACCAATAAGATGTGCCTATTAATGAAATCTAAGCTGTTTATTCACTACGACTGTCTACCGCCGAAGTCAGGTAAAGAGCAATCTTTTGTCGAGTGCCGCGTGTCAGAGAACAGTCAGCTGCTGGCAAAGTGCCACAGGCGTTTATGAAAGGGAGAAACATAGCTGACGAACCGCACTCAGTGCCACAAGAAACGTTTTAAATCACAGCTGTGGATCCATTAAAATCTTTCTACAAACAGTCTTTCCTCTTCCTGTGTATACAGCTTGAAGGCTACAAACTACAAGCACACTGGATTGATTGTTGAAACGTCCGTTACAGCATCCCGACATCATCTCATACTGAGAGGTCAGGCCAACGTCTGGTAGGAAACAAATGACATCAGTAGTGATGGAAGAAATAATTTAAATACCGATATATTAATATTGCAATATATTCCAAACCTAATTTCGATAATCGATATATATCGCAGAAAATATATCGATATATCGAACGAATTATCGATATATCGCTATTCCATAAGCAAATTGCATTTTTAGGTGTACATTTACTGAAATTACTTAAATTTTTATTTTTATTTTTACCCATTTTGAATCTTGCGTACACTACTTTTAACACTTGAATATAAGTAATTGATTAACTAGCGGACTTACTCGTGTTAATTATGTAAGTCTGTGTGGCTTACAGCTGTTTCGGTGCTTCATCACACCATCCTCAGAGCCTACTAGATCTCGGCGTTATCTCGAACTTCTCTGCCTGTTGTGTGGGTGCGTTTGATTGTTGAAAAGTGGAGTCAAATAGTGTGTGTGTACTGAAATTGATCTGTGTGTTGAGAATTTGATAGGGGTGTGTTTTAGTGTGTTTGTATATTTTGTATTGTTCTAGTGTGTTGAGTTTTTGGTTCTTGGATTGTATGTGTAGGATTTCCATGCCCGCATTTATGTTATTGTATGTATAGTTAGCATTGGTTATGTGGTCGGCGTATGTAAACGAACACATTAAAGCAATAACCAGAGGACACAATACATCTACATACGCCGATCACATAACCAATGCTAACCATACATACAATAACATAAATGCGGACATGGAAATCCTACACATACAACCCAAGAACCAAAGCTCAACACACTAGAACAATACGAAATATACAAACACACTAAAACACACCCCGATCAAATTCTCAACACACAGATTAATTTCAGTACACACACACACACACACACACACACACACACACACACACACACACACACACTATTTGACTCCACTTTTCAACAATCAAACGCACCCACACAACAGGCAGAGAAGTTCGAGATGACGCCGAGATCTAGTAGGCTCTGAGGATGGTGTGATGAAGCACCGAAACAGCTGTAAGCCATACAGACTTACATCATTAACACGAATAAGTCCGCTAGTTAATCAATTACTTCTTTTTACCATTGAAATTAAAATCATAACAGTCAAAAGCATAAATATAAAATTGTAACAATAAGCAATAGGGGCCTACATAGGTCCTAACCTAAATCAAACTTATGGTGGAGGTAAGGTAAGCTTAAATGATATAATGGGAAAGAGTTAAGTGAACTCTATATGGTTGAGTATTTGATATTGGAACACGATTCAATTATTCTAATTTTATATAGGATTCAATCCAGGACACAGATATAATGCTCTTTTCTACCTAACAACGTAATCATTTTTAAATGTAAGTAAACAGAACTTGTAATTATTTCTAAATGTAAGTAAACCGTACTTAGAATGTTACAAGTTTTAACAAACTTCACAGTTGATTTGATACAACCCTTTTATAGTAAGTTCCCATTGCAAGTTTTGTTATACTCCAACATTCCAAACAACAATGGTGATGATGATAGGGATATAATTTTTATGCACTAAAAGATATAATACGGAAACAGAATGTCAGTATTAGGTTTCGCACAGAAATCATAGCCATAAACAAATGTCATATCGGTATTAAATCCTTGTTTCTCTTTCCATTTCAGAATATAGAAATAAAAGTTTTGATTGACAGGCCTACCCGTTTTAAGGTCAGACGGTTACCTTTCAGGGTGGAAGTTGCTCCTGTCTTGGAGAACATTAATAACAATATCAAAACAGTAGTAGATAAACCTCTCCTCTATCTCACGTTCGCACACGCTGCATTTTGAATTTGGCGCTGCACATTAAACTGTTTGAATTCGAATTCCAGTCCAGCCAATTAGAGCAAGGTATTGATTGTATTGGATATTTCAAAGTTACACAATTAACTTATGTAACTGTCCACATTTATTAGCGCCATCTCTCGGGAATTATCGGAGTTGCCTAGTGTGGAAATTGTTCTTGAAAAAAACCGATAAATTTATGAGAAAACCGATATTTTATACGACATATTGAATCAAAATTTCGATACCGATATATCGAAAAGAAAGTATCGGTATTTCGTAAAAACCGATACATCGTTCCCATCTCTAGACATAAATATTCTGCAATCCTCTAGAAGACGAAGCAAGGATGGTCTAGGCTACTTAATCAGAACAAAAATTATGATTTCGTAACAATAATTAAATCAATAATTATTCATTCATATACAGGGACATCATTTTATTTTTGCTTCAATTTTTATTGTACCTGAGTTTTTGAATGTACTTCACTCCCACCCCTTCTACTAATGAAGTTCAACCATCCTCCACACAGATACAAGACCGCATATACAGTCATAATAGCATAGCAAACAGTACGTTCCAAAAATATGTTCGCGTTTTCCAGTAACGAAAGAGCTTTCAATATTGAATAATTTTCGCACATGTACTGTCGTCCATTTGCCTACGTCATATCCCAGTTTCCCCCACCAGCTTTTATTCGCTAGCTAGTGGCTGGGCTGTCTTAGCTCTTTTCCGAAAGCATTAATTTCTGTTAGGAATTGGAGTCTACGTAATATTATACAACTGTTTAAAATAATTTAAATAAAAGGGCCTCCTTAAGCAATTAACTGTCAAGTGATTTCCCCCTTTCTACGACCCTACGACATAACCACTTGGACGGAGAGTAGATAGTATGTCTGAGTAATTTTATCTTTTCGGATCGGGCAGAAGTGAAGATTGAACTTACAGTACGTAAGATACTCTTTTATAGAGTAGATACAGAATTATTTCAACATGAGTTTACTAGTACGAAGAACGAAACTGGTAATTGGGATTAGGTACAATAGTCTATAGTGCGATAATATGCACATTAGAACTGAAGCCTGTATCGAAATGAACGGCCACCATTTTCAAAAATGTGCTTAAATATCCATATTATGATTACTTTTCAATTTTAACTTCATTCTCTATATTTTACGCTAATATGCTGTAGACAGTATAATATACACTGCATAATGAATACGTCCGAATGGATAGCTCAGTTCGTGAGTAAAAACACTCATTGTTAATACTGTACTGTATTTTGATTAAACAAAAACCTAATGAAAATGATCAAACTCAAAAGCGCGATATTTCCTAGTTTATGTAAATGGATGAACTACTTTTCTTCCCTCCTATACCTAGTAAAGTGATTTGTTTGTATATTACGTCAGTATCATCGAACTCCAGTTGTGGGAAGGGGTAGCAAACGGCGTTGATCCAGAGATATAGGCAAGTTAATATTAAAAATGTTAGTAAAAATAAAATGATATCCCTGTATTTACGTGCAATAAATACTACAAGGATCACTCGAAAATTAGTGGCAACACTGTGATTAAGAACAAAATATATTTATTCACAATTGACATACTTACAGTTCTTTAAAGTAATCTCCTTCAATATCACGTAGCTTACCCGTTGCCATATTTCTGGAATGCTACGGTTGCCATCCACAGCGTCACTTTGCTCTACGCTTCTAATTGACTGCTCCACAGCTATTATAATGTCAATTTCTAAAGCACATCCCTCTCAGTGGTTCTTTCATCTTAGGGAAAAGTCGTAGTCGCAGAGTCTCATATCCGGAGAATACGGAGGATGCTCCAGAATTTCCCAGTTCCACATGTTAGGTAAATTAATCATTTTGGAAGCTACGTGACGAGCATCATTATCAAGCACAAAGAGTATTGAAGAGATTTAGACATTTCCGGCACATTGATGGTCGTAAATACGAGGGTCATTTCATAAGTCAAGGCAACTATGTTACTGTCAGTGACACAGTTCATCAGCCCTGGAAGGAATGCGGAGTTGGGGTAGTAGTTTCGCACTAGTAGTGGATGAAGTGGATGGAGAGAAATTCAGAAATACAGGGACATCATTTTATTTTTACTAACATTTTTAATATTAACCTGTGTATACCTTTAGAGAACCGGAAACACCGCTTGCTCCCCCTCCAAGACTGGAGTTCGATGATACTGGCGTAAAACACAAATCACTCTACTAGGTATAGGAAGGAAGAAAAGTAGTTCATCCATTTACGTAAACTAGGAAATATCGCGATTTTGAGTTTGATAATTTTCATTAGGTTTTTCTTTAATCAAAGTACAGTACTGTATTAAGAATAAGTGTTTTTACTCACGAAGTGAGTCATCCATGCGAACGTGTTCATTATGCGGTGTATATTATACTGTCTACAGCACATTAGCGTACAATATAGAGAAAGAAGTTAAATTGAAAAATAATCATAATATGAATATTTAAACACAATTTTGAAAATGGTGGCCGTTCATTTCGATACAGGCTTCAGTTTTTTTGTGCATATTATCGCACTATAGACTATTGCATCTAATTCCAATTGCCAGTTTCGTCCTTCGTACTAGTAACTCATGTTGAAATAATTCTGTACCTACTCTACGTACTGTAAATTCAATCTTCACTTCTGCCCGACCCGAAAATATAAAATTACTCAGACATGCTATCTACTGTCCGTCCAAGTGGTTATGCCGCAGGATTGTAGAAAGGAGGAAATCACGTGACAGTTAATTACTTAACGAGGCCCTTTTATTTAAGTTAAATTAAACAGCTGTATAATATTAAGTAAACGTCCAATTCCTAAGAGAAATTAATGTTTTCAGAAAAGAGCTAAGACAGCCCAGCCACTAGCTAGCGAATAAAAGCTGGTGGGGAAACTGGGATATGACGTAGGCAAACGGACGTACCTGTGCGAAAATATGATTCAATATTGAAAGCTCTTTCGTCACTGGAAAACCGAACATATTTCTGGAACGTACTATACTCAGTAACTCAGTACTGCTTACTTTCTGCGGTCTTGTATCTGTGTGGAGGATGGTTGAACTTCATTAGTAGAAGGGTTGGGAGTGAAGTACATTCAAAAACTCAGGTACAATAAAAATTGAAGTAAAAATAAAATGATGTCCCTGTACAATGTAGCATGCATTATAAAAACAATGATTTACCAATTCCGCGCCACGTTACTATGGAGTACACTACACATGAAAGTTATATTGCTACGTCTTAACTTTGAATATATATTTACACCAGCAGTTCTATTAAGCAAACGTTCACCTTAGTCTTCCAAGTACAAATGAAGAGAGAGAAATGTTTTTCTGGAGAAAATAGAAAGGGGATTAAGCAGAGTGTATTCACACCAAAAGTACCGTTAGCTAGCCGCTTTCTCCAAAGTTAGCCTCACACCCTCTAAACAACATCCCTAACTTCCCCAAGATTCAGGGCAGATGAGCTGTGTCATCGACAGTATATCTTCCGAATAACTCGAAAATGTGGTTAGTTCAGTATATACGTTTGAAAACCTGTTGTACACTCTACGCCCGGGATGCCACCGTCAGATTGCGTCTGTGTGCATTGATGGATAGTTGACAGCACACGCAAAAGTTAGCATGCTAGAGGCTGTGCTCCAAGATGGATGTAAGTAAACTTGAACAGCGGTCATACGTGAGAATTGCTGTTCTTCGTGGCAGAAATGCTCGTCAGTGTCATTCTAAGCTACGACTGAACTGAGAGAGGATTTCTGATCATTGTAAACTATTATTGGCTTTTCTCGACTGGACGGATAGTTGGGATTTCCGTTCACTTTAAACTGTCAATAATTTCATCTACATATAGAGAAATTTTATGGTGTTCAATGATAAAAGCTCGAAAGATACTAGTACATTATGCAACGAGCCTATAATGAAGGTAATTAAGAAGCGAGTATGGATATTTATGAAACGAGCGCAAGCGAGTTTCATAATTTTCATACGAGCTTCTTAATTACCATTATAGGCGAGTTTCATACGACTTTTTATGCTCGACCATATTTCTAACTTGATATTATTAATTTATTGTATCTGACCTGGAGCAATGTCCCGTATGTTGTGAGATGTGCGCAGACGCGAAAGTATTGATTTTTTCCGAGGAACAGATGTTCACATTGACCTTTCTAGGCCATAAGAACCTACAGAGATAACATTGAAATTAAATTAGACATTGAAAAACGAGATGACAAATTGACTTTATTTGAATATTATTTACAATTAACGCTAATTATTATAGTAACAGAACATAACCTTCTGCGACAGTATTGGATTTACAGCCTCCGTGACTTTTCGTTAATTCTCTTTCGATTTGCATATCCGAGAATAATCGATACTTGCGGTTTTATAACGGTACAAAGCTGACCTGTCATTGGCTGAACAGTTGTAACCTGAGTCGTCATTGGCTGAAAGACCTGACCTTTAATGAGTAGGTGTACTTTAATGACATGCATTAAAGATCTGCTACCAGGTGTATAATTACTACATTTCGGCATGGTCGAGCATAAAATATAACAAATAATATTATTTAAAAATGAATTTCAGTTATTTATGAAATTTATGTTATGAGCTACGATAAAGATCTTCAAGACAAACTCTCATAATTTCACACATAAAGAGATACCATTGATAAATCGAATACATAGGTAGATATGCGTACATAGTTATAGGCCTATAGGCAGATAGGTGGATATGTGGACAACCGAGCAGCCGAGCAGGTAGGTGGGAGAGCAGACAGACAGGGGAACAGAAAGATAAAGATACAGACAGGCAGAGAAGGCAGACAGACAGAAACAGAGAGACAGAGGGACAGACAGAAAGAGACAGAGAGACAGACAGGCAGACAGACAGATAAACAGACAGGCAGACAGACAGAGACACAGACAGAAAGGGACAGGTAGATAAGCAGATATTACTAAATTAATTGCATTGAAGCAAATTGATATTACTGAAATTCAATTTTCAGATCTTGATGGGAAATAAAGTACTGAATTTTGGAACAAATAACGTCGTAAAAACTAAACAGACGAGAGATAATGGGCTTGCTGAGGAGCCTAATATTTAATTTATGTAATCTGCAAACTTCTACATTAATACTTATTCAGAAAAGAATAATTAAAATATGCCTTAATAAACCAATTTATTATTCATCCGAGCTTTTGTTCACTGATTTTAATGTTTTGAAAATTAAACAAATTTATTATATTGTCTTATTAAACTTCATACATAAAAATCGCAAATAAATTCAAATTGTATCATCATAAGTATGGAACTAGAGGAACCAAAGTGTTTCACAAGCACAGCTCTTAGCCATGGTACCTACTTTGGTCCAAGGTTATATAATAAAATAATTGAAAAATACCCAAATTTGAAAAATTTTAGTATCATAAATTCCAAAAATAGCGTTAGGAATTTAATTTTTAAAGAATATATATTGATTTAACATGTATGTGTATTTGTAGGAGTTAAATCGTTAAAATTGAAATTATATTTTTAAAGTTAATTTATTCCTATAATTTTTTTTCCTTCACCCACTTTGTGTCAAATAATTATCTTTGTTCGTGTTAAGTATGTGTTTAACTCCCTGAGCACGAGTTTTTACTCCTTCAGGGAAGAATTAAGACTGTATTTTTGTACATGTTATTTTACTAACAATAAACAACAATAAACATCCTGGGGTAATGTTGATTCAATGAAGCAGCGCCGAAGACTTTTGTAACATTTGCTGGCTTCATCTTAAACTCAGTTCATACTGGATTCTTTAAAGCGCAGACAAGGCGTGTTATTTGCTCATCAGTATTTCTGGTTCGCAGTCACAGATCTGCTGCAGTTGCCACTATCGTGCTCGGAGTTCTTTCAGTAATTCGCCAACAAGAATACATATGTTGTATAGGTCGCCAATCTTGGAGTAGGCTGCTTTAAATATAGCCGTCTTAAAATGATACTAGACGCTGCTTGATGTTTGTTAACACGAGATTCAGCTTGGGCGAGGACGAGAGCCAGAATGTTTCGACAGCTGCCACCATAATACATTAATTGTAAATAATATGTGGCTCTACGACAAGTCGGTGTCGAAGTACTCTGTGGATGATACGCATTAAGATAGGCTAACAATCGCTGTCGGAATGCCACCTGGATAGATCGTGTGGTGTACTCTGCTGCCTTAGATATCGCGCAAAACACACGCCACTGCAACCACGCCGTCTTCCTTCCAGATATAATATGTATCTAGAGCAGCCGTGGCGAAAATGTGATCGTGCGCCGAGCCACTGTGTAATCTGCAACGTGCGGGGGCGGACACCCAAAGGGGAAGTGAAGCAACTGTCTGACTTATTAACGGATTTGATTTTCCTTACGTCAAGAACTTAAATGTAATTTTATACAGTACAAGGTGACAAACTAATATGTAGTACGTGTAACGAAGAAAGAAATGAACAAGAAAACATAGGACACATTATCACAACCTAAAATTAATTGTCTTCAGCATATCTCTGCGACAGAGTTTCAAAATCGGGAATTATGTCACTTACTGCCAGTCGTAGTTGATCACGCAGGTATTTGTCTGTCAGTCGTGATCTAAATTTGGTTTTTAGTATTTTAATTGTTGAAAATAATTTTTCACAAACGTAAGTTGTAGCGAACATGGCTTCAAAAGAGCAAGATGCTGGGTAACTTTCGGTGTTGGACCCTGATTCATTTCACCGGCATTATCACCTTCATATCATTCAGACGCTAAATAACCTAGATGTTGATACAGCGTCGTAAAATAACCAAATAAAATAAAAAAAAATAAAATAAAATAAAAGAGCAAGCGAAAGAACGAAGCTTCGGATATTTATTTTTGGCAAAGATTTGAAAAGTTCATTTGTAAAGTTCTTACATCTAGCTTTCATTTAACATCACACTGTAAATCTGTGAGTTTAAATTGAAGATCTAATCGCATTATTCGTACATCTGCTGAAAAAGGATCGATGTACAGAGATGATGATGATGATGATGATGATAATAATAATAATAATAATAATAATAATAATAATAATAATAATAATAATAATAATAATAACAATAATAATAATAACAATAACAACACGACCTGTTAATGTTTCATCAGCAGGGAACGGATTTATATGGACTAAAAATATATGAAATATGTAAATATATATGTAGTTATTTTTACCAAAATATGGAATTAAATATGGATTTTTACCAAAATATGGAATTAAATATGGACTTAAAATTATAAAAATGACTATGTACGTTAAATATTGGTACATTTTAATCAAACTAAACAAAAAAATATAATGGACGTACCTTATCTTCCAATGTAGTTTCAACAAAACACAATTTTTATTGTCTGTTACCATAACAATAGGTTACAAACATTTCTTTCAAGTGCTGAAAAGTGAATCTTCTTCTATTGTCTCTGAGGATAGATTTATACTGACTAAAAGAGCGTTCGACGTCACAAGAAGTAACTGGTACATAATTCAATTTCACAATGTCTGCTGGGGATAAGTCCAAGTTAATCTTCACTGTTGATTCACCACTCATCACAGCAACAACCTTTTGTAGTTCTTCATATCCAGGGTTTTTGAAAGTACAGTGTCCACCTTAGCTCTTACTGCATCTGCAACTTTACCTCTACCACGATTCAGTTGTTCCACAGTACTATTTATAATTTCAAAACTTTCAGATAGTGAAAGGTGCCTATTTTGGAGACTTTTGAGCGTTTTTATGATGCATGAAAATGTATGCTGAATGTGAGCTAAGTCATTCTTCACACTTATGTCACAGGTAACTGTTTTCGCAGTATCAATTGAGACTGCATCTTCAGAGTCCAATGCAAGGAGAACATTGTTAATAGAGTCTATATGTTCGGCATAATATTCAACTGCTTCTAGCCATGTACCCCATCTAGTTAAAATTGGCTTTGGTGGCAATGGAATTTCAGGGTACATTTCTTTCAACACGTTAACTCTACTGGGAGCTTTGAGAAATACTTTTTCACTGATGAAATCAACAAATCTACTTTAGGAAATTGTCTCTGACCACTTCTGCCACACGATGAAATGCATGCGCCACACAAGTAAAATGAGTCAATTTAGGATATACAACCGATAATGCTTGTCCAGCTTTGACCATATAAGGGGCAGCATCGCTAATAAAGAATAAAACATTATCGTACATAATACCCTTTGGCCACAGGATACCCATAGCTTCGTTGAACAGTTTAACTATAGTTTTGTTATTGCACTTTTCTAGAACATCACAATGTAAAAGAATTCGTTCAGAATATTGTTCACTTAACAAACCGATAACTACATTACCAACAAGTCTACCTTCTTTGTCGGGAGTCTCATCAATGGAAACCCAAATTGAACTATCTTTAATTTCATCTCTTATCTTCTGTATTGTCTCATCGTAGATGGATGGAGCATACGTCTTCCTAAGTGTTGACTCATCCGGGATTGTATGTTGAGTATATTTTTCAAGGAATTCCCTGAAGACCTTATTCTTTAGTTTGTAGAGAGGAATATCAGCAGAGATGAGAGAACGGCACAGGTCGATGTTAAACTCAGATCTTACATTCGATGTTGTTGGTTGTGTTAAAAACAATTGTCTCTGCTTGGAATTTAGTTGTTTGTTGGCCTGATGTTTACTAGTTGTAATGTGTTGTTGCACCAGGAACTTTTGTGTAGATGATACTGCACACTGACACAAATTACAAAATAATATTTTATTGTCAGTTGATAAACCATCTTCTTTAAATTCTGAAATGTAACTTGTTAGTTTTGATTTTAAATTGACTGAATGACGTACTTTTGGCATATTTACCGTCTTTATAGTATGATTTACAAAACTGAACCTATGTGTACTCTGACTGGCATTTAACTGTTGAGCTGCACAACTGAAGTCTGTTAAAAATTTTAAATTAAATTAATACAGTTTTGTAACTTACTTTCCCATTGTTGATAGGACTGCTAATTTTCAAATAACTCTGATGTTAAAGGGATTACTGAACATGTGTTTAAATCTCTATTGTTGAAATGTATTTTTAAAAGTTAATGGAATTTTGTTTTGTTTTATTGTTAAACCTAATATAATATGGACTGTTTTCTATGAAATATGGAAAATATATGGAAATTAACGAAAATATGTACTAAACTCTAAAATATGGAAAAATATGGAAAATAAAAGTAGGATTTTTCAACCCTACACATTGTGAAACATAAAGATAATGCAAAATATAAATTATATTAGCTTTATAAGTAAATATGTATTTACATATAAATCCTTTCCCTGTTCATCAGTAACATGTAGTATAATGCCGTTTTATGTTATACAACCGTTTTCCTCGTAATGCTTGTGAACAAATCATACATTTAATATTCTCACCATATTGGCAGCAAAAAAATGCGGCCTCCCATCCTACTTGAAACTTTCGTTTTTGTAGAGGTACATGGTTTCGAGAGAGACATTGCGACGATACGCCACTCGCAGGTCAGAGACAAATACAAATGGAACGGAGTTTGACTCCAGTGAGTGAGAGGGTGGGGGTTGGGGGAGGTAGGAAGCAAGAGAAATGCATAGCTATCATTGCGAGCCACAATGTGCTCGTGAGTCACATTTTCGCCACGGCTGATCTAGAGACTTAAGGCCAATTTCACCATCCATACTTAAATTTAAGTCTTCATTAAATCTTAGTTTAAGTAAGACCTAGCCAAATTTGCAGTTCACCACACATTTAAAGACAGATTAGCGCGCTAAGTTAGGGCCGATTTCACCAAACATATTTAACTTTAATTGCTACTTAAAGTCTTTTTAATTGGTACTTAAGGGGACGGTGCATTTCACCAACACAAATTGGGCTTTAAGCTCTCATTAAACTACATTTAAGTTAATTGGTCAATATTTGATCATTTAAATAATTAATCCTACATTAACGACAATAATTTTCATCGTGGCGAGGACAATGATGAACTTGATATTTGAAAATGACTTCTTACCAAGATGGGCGAAGATAATTTTCGAAAGAGAAGATTATTTTAAATACAATGGACGAAAAAGATTTTCAAATGAGGTTTAGGCTAAGCAGAATAGTACAGAATGTGATTTAGGATTTCTGACAGTTAGGGGCTAAGTACTTCATAATATTATTTAGAAGAAGAAGAAAGTTAGCTTCCCTTATGAAAAGGTTGCCAGAGTTGACAAAGCGTATTACATATAATTTGGAAAGGTAAAATGATATGTATTTGAAACGATGAGGGAATTGAATATACAAAATGTCAGAAAAAATGAATATAAATTACATGTTTTTTGAAGAAACGTTTAATCAATCTTCAGTTGCCTAAATTACAGCAACTTTAATATGAATAACAATTTTTTTATCTAAGCCTAATATTAGGTTACATTTTAAGACACTGAAATAACGCAAATCCATTTTGCTTGTTGCATGATATTTCCATGTATTACTTTCATATCCCGTTTTGTCTTCAGTATTGCTGAAGACATTGGGGTGAAGTTTTTTGTATTGAAATCTATTTCTATTTATTTCTAACCTTTCCTCTTTTCTTCTAAATTCTCCCACTCCATCTTTTTGTTTTCGATAATTTTAATATGTTTTGAAATTACCTCTATTCATGATTACATTTTATTGTCGTAATATTTATATAACAAATGAAGTCACTACAAAGGTCACTGCTTACATTAACAGGGCACATGAACTTCGAAATTACTATTTTACTATGATTCCGAAGGCCGTGATGATTTATTTGGAATTAAATTCTTTTTCTTCTTCGGCTTTTTCCCACTTATAGGTTCGCCGTCTTCAGTTTCCATATACTGTATATCTATCGTTCCAATCTCCTTCTTCCAAATTCCCGTCGTCCATTATTGCTCTGACATGGGTTTTCCATTTCAATTTTGGTCTACCACGTTTATTTTTTCCTGGGGGTGACCATTGATATATATTTTTGGGCCATCTTTCGTTGCCCATTCTTTGTACATGTCCATACCATTTCAGAGTTTGATTTTCTATTCTCTTAACAACAGATGTGGTGACGTTCATTTCTTTCCAAAGGAGTTCATTTCTAATTTTATCCTGTCCTGTTTTTTGAAGACTTCTCCTAAGATAGTCGAATTCAACTGTTCTAATTTTGTTTTTTTGTAGTTCTGTCATGGACCAAGTTTCACTTCCATATGATAAAATATTCTGTATTATACTCCTGTAGATTTTAATTTTAGTTTCTTTTGTAATATTTTTATTCCAGATTATTCCATGTAAAGTCTTGATAGCATTTTTTGCCAAAGCAATTTTATTTTGAATGTCTCTCTCACATATACCTATATTTGTGATTATTGATCAAGATATTTAAAGGATTCACATTTTTTTAATTTTTCCTGTTTCAAGTATGAGGTCACCCACATCTTTTCCTGAACACATATATTCTGTTTTCTGTAGATTAAATTAATGGACTTTATTTTAAACGCGTATTAGTTCGATGAAATATAAACGAATTAAATATGATTTAACTTCCATATTTAAATTAAATTACAATTAATTAATTGTAGATTAGTAACATTTTGATGAAATCGGCCAAGGATCAGATTTTGGCCATTTCGCTAATTTAATTCCATGAAAAATGGAGGTGAAACTGGCAATTAATTATGTAGTTGATAGCGAAGGAGTCAATAATATTATGACTTTCCTGTGCAAAATAAAAACAACCAAAATGTATTAGAAAACGAAATTACTCCTTTGCTCAACTTGACGACAAAGAGTTTACTTTCCGTTTTCGCCTAAGTAAAACTTCAGGTCTTGTAATCCTGGAGAAGATTCAACCACATCTAGTATATACTGTAAATTTATTTAACTCACAACAGGATTTTGTTCTTCCAACAATAATTCCTTTCTACAATTCACCTTAAACGCTGTCGTCAACAATAGGATTTTCACTCAACATCGTATTCGTTATAGCACTCCACTGACGACAATGACAATTTACTTGGACTATTACGAACAACAATGAACTGTTAATCTTAACTAATATTTACAAAGCACTATTTACAAATCAGAACTATCAGTTCTCAGTTCACAGTTCTTCTATCTAAGTCACTCGAGTTCACAGTATCTCGAACCACAGACCTTCAGAGACAGTTCACTGTACTCGAACTCAGGTCCCTCCAACTGCGGTCCACTGCACTCGAACTCAGGCCCCTCCAACTGCGGTCCACTGCACTCGAACTCAGGCCTTCGGATGCTGACACAATTGCGGACGCACACTCGAGTCGAACTCCGGTACACAAGACTGGCTTGCTCTGTTCACTGGCTTACTGACTGAACTAATCATGAATGACACACACACTCCTTCGCGTCCGTAATTTATAACCACAGCAACGTAACCGAGAGACTTCGAATTCGCGATTTTTCCACTTCGACGGGCTTCTGGAAGAGTCGGGAAGGTCCGTTCCCCCTTCACTCCGTCAGCAGCTGCGCGCGCGATCTCCCCTCGTCGCGTGGGCCCTTTCCCCTCTCTCCGCCGCGCGCCGTCCCACAGTGCTCCGTGAAGCCCGCGCGATATGCTCTCTCGCGGGACGCTGGTCGTGAGTTCGAATCTCACGTCGCTGTCACAATACAGTCACGAAGCTCAATACGTAGGGAATATGCATCCATAGATAGTTGCTAACCACTAGGATCGCGACTATCGCCTCATCACAGACAATGCGAAATAGTACCGGCACAGTCTATTGTTCCTAATACCCTCAACAACTCAAGCTTTGTGACTGTATATACTAGACTGTGATTCAACATAGACAGAAAAGTAAATACATTTTCCATGTTTTGGTATACATTTTAACATTCAAGTGTATTAATTATTTATATAAAATTTTGAAGTTTCATAACACTATTTAGTACTATGCAAAATTAATTGCCATACATAATTGCTGTAGAATGTAAAGTTTTTTCTATACGTTCACTAATCTAACTTTTGTATCACGTCTCACTGAAAACTTACCTCTATTCCTACAATTTAGATGAAATACGTGTGGGTTGACATTGGTGCTAATTTATTGTTATTTTATCTATTTTAATTATTCTTTTCTGTTTTAATTATTGCTTTTTCTTTATCTCTTTGGCATGTCCTATGGCTTTTAACTCTTTTACGAACAGATAAATAAATAAATAAATAAATAAATAAATAAATAAATAAATAAATAAATAAATAAATAAATAAATAAATATATATATATATATTTATTTATAATAGGCTATCTACTTAAATAAACTTCATGACAAGTGGCAAGAAACACACATTTTTAAGGAACAAAGGACATATTAATCATTTCCTCTTAAGCACTGATTTACTTTTAAGACATACATATGTGCGTGTTTCAGTAGAGTAGAGGAAAAAGAGAGAGAGAGAAAATCAGCTCAATTGTACAACATCGCATTGGTTACTCGTGACCTTCAGACCCGTTTTCTTGTGTCTCTTAATATAGCGTAGAATGGGGCCCGTTATAGTGATCGAAATTAGTACAAGAAAAACATAACCTCGACATTAAATGCTTTTTCTATATAATATTTTTTCCTTTTTGTTTTAGGCTAGTATGATCTTCATCTGCAGAACTTGCAAATTCTGGTGAAGTGATACATATCCGAATTTCAAACGCGTGTTGATAATGATTTCCGGAGCCTTGTTTTCATGACTTCCTGCACGATTAAAGCATTTCTGTTTATTCTGCCATTGCCTAGTTTAGATCTCCCGTTGTGTAATAACGAATTACAAGTCCTCTTCTCTACGCAGATATTTGTTCTGACTGACGGCTCGTTTTAAGTATAATGAAATTGTATGAATAGCCGTCTGCAGGTTGAGTGACAGAACTATTGTGGTGCTTGGTTCAAAGGAACTGTTTCATCGCAGTTTCAAAGAATATTCAACACACTTTCATGTTTGACAGTTTCCCTTTCAGCTAACTTGCAGAATGCGGAGGCTTTATTGTAGTCAATAATAATTGGTTTCTAATGAAGTGAAGGTATTCAGTGTCAAAAAATTAAAAACCGGCACGTTTTATACAAATACATTGTGATGTTCGAGTGTGTTGTGAGATTCACGTAAGATTAGTTCCTGAAAAGCTAATATCGTCCTTTTTTTTCAATATTGCCAACAGTCACCAGATATCAGCAAAGCAGGTAAAATCATATAACACTGTACGCAAATAATAATAATAATAATAATAATAATAATAATAATAATAATAATAATAATAATAATAATACTTACTTACAAGGAACCCGCAGGCTCATTACCGCCCTCATATATGCCCGTCATCGGTCTCTATCCTGTGCAAGATTAATCCAGTCTCTATCATCATATCCCATCTACCTCAAATACATTTTAATATTACCCTCCCATCTACGTCTCGGCTTCCTAAAAGGACTTTTTCCCACCGGTCTCCCAATTAACACTCTATATGCATTTCTGGATTCGCACATACGTGCTACATGCCCTGCCCATCTCATATGTCTGGATTTAATGTTTCTAATTATGTCAAGTGAAGAATACAATGCGTGTAGTTCTGCGTTATGTAACTTTCTCTATTCTCCTGTAACTTCATCCTTCTTAGCACCAAATATTTTCCTAAGCACCTTATTCTCATACACCCTTAATCTCTGTTCCTCTCTCACAGTGAGAATCCAAGTTTCACATCCATACAGAACAACCGGTAATATAACTGTTTTATAAATTCTTTTAGATTTTTTGAGAGCAGACTAGATGACAAAATCTTCTCAACCAAATAATAACAGGCATTTCCAATGTTTATTTAATAATAATAATAATAATAATAATAATAATAATAATAATAATAATAATAATAATAATAATAATAATAATAATAATAATAAAATAATGAAATAATAAAATTATCATAATCCAAAACATGTATTACACCAGGTGGTCTGTTATGGTATCACATCTGCCCATCTCTTAACCGGGAAACCAACGGATCTTCTCCATGAGGAGCATACTGCAGAATTTGTTTCGGGATGCGTGTTCTATCCATCCTTTTGACTTAATTTTCCCAATTTCTCCTTTGGCTGTTTACAAATTGTAATGTTAGTTTGGGTGTGAGCACTTTCAGGATATCATAATATTTCTTTTGTGGTCTCATTTTGTGACTTCTGTAGTGCGTCTCATGAACTTCATCTCGGCAGCGGTTATTCTTGATTCGTGTATTCCTCTGATTTATGGTTTTGAAACTTTGACTCACTTTGAGAGAGGAACAGAAGTTAAAAATGTTTGAAAACAAGGTGCTTAGGAAAATATTTGGGGCTAAGAGGGTTGAAGTTACAGGAGAATGGAGAAAGTTACATAATGCAGAACTGCACGCATTTTATTCTTCACCTGACATAATTAGGAACATTAAATCCAGGTGTTTGAGATGGGCAGGGCATGTAGCACGTATGGGCGAATCCAGAAAGGCCGAGACGTAGATGGGAGGAAAATATAAAAATGGATTTGAGGGAGGTGGGATATGATGGTAGAGACTGGATTAACTTGCTCAGGATAGGGACCAAAAGATAGGATACATTAAGAAGATGAAAAATGGAAGAATACCGATGATGATGGTTGGAGTGGACTGACGAACGAAGGATAAAAAGAAGAAAATCTAGAGAACAAGTCAGAAGTAGTAAGACTAGAAGAGATCTTATTGAAGATGAATCTAAGTATAGAGATTTATTTATTAATATTATTAATTATTATAATTAGATTCGAATTTCAAATAACGCTCGCTAGTAACTTTTGTTTCATGAAGTTGGCAGCTTCTTCAAAGGTAAACGATGATGTCAACATAACAGATAGAAAATAATTGCCAGTTGAAGTAAGTTATTTGTCAGTACCGAAATTCGAAACAAAGCTGGCAAAAGGAAATTCAACCTGACAACTAGACAATAACTGTAATCCACTATCATATATATATATATATATATATATATATATATATATATATATATTTTAATAGTGAGAAATTATTAGATTTCTCCCTCAGGATATAAAGTAAGAAGCCCGGACTATAGACTATGCTTACAAGGAAGGACATGAACCACGGGGAACATAAACTTCTGCTATCGCATGGCATTCATCCTCGACTATGCTGCGAAGGTGGACCATATCACAAAGTTCACGCTGTACATCCGAGGCTAATTCAAAGTCCAACGATAAAATCCGGCGACAGTTGGGTCCATTCTACGGATCCTCTTCGACCAATCCAGTGTTCAGGAAACGTGTCATCAAGCCAGTCTCTCACAGCCATGACATAGTGCGGTGGAGCGCCGTCTTGTTGTCCAATGACCTCCAACGTCGGCATCATCCAATCTCCCAGCATTTCCAGATACTTTTCGCCGTTCACATTTCCTTCGAAAAAAATATGGACTAGATACCACACTGCAACACCACACCACACCGCGCGCAGACCCCTGCTGTGAACAGGGATCCTCCTGTAACCAGTAACGCAGATTCTGTTTGTTGACTTTCCCCTTCACTTAAGCCACTCATCTACCCTTAACTTTTCTTTAAAAATGTGATATTTTTATGTCATCTGAAAGCTTGAACTTCCTAGTTTTCAAAAATATATCAGTTTTGTCTATATGATATTTGGTTAATTAATTAGCTGAGTTTTTATTGACCGGAAGCGCCCTTTCTTTAAACCGGAAGTGCAGTTCTGCAAGTGTTAATCCTTCACTTCCTCTTAATTTTATATATTTTTCGTGTGATAGCAAAGCGAATTTGGCAGTAGAGTCTAACTGTATTATTTTTCATAGTCAGGAAGCTGTGTGTTTGGTTTTACATTTTTCATACCCTTAGGATGTAGATGATTTTTCTCCATGTTCAATTCAACTGTATTTTACAACACTAATGTTAACACTAATGTTACTTAGAATCGAGATATTTTCATCATTCTTGAAACCAAAAAGAAGCCGATTACTATAGGTAAGTGCCAAACTACAAACAGTGTCCTACTGCTTAAGGGTTTAGGTACAGCTTACAGCAGTAAAATTTTTGGAAATATTCAACATTTTATACCTTCCTTGCTACATCTTGTACAATAATGAAAATTAGTATGTGTAAAACACTGCCCTTCTGCTATATGAGAAAAATATTTTTACGATTTAATTTTTTTTTTCAAAATTCAAAATGGTGGCAGTTTACTGTGCAGTGATGAAGCGTTTACCCCATAACTCATAAACTTGTTAACTTTTTCATCTTCTCTCTCTTTTATTTTATTGCTGAAACTCATGTTTACAATATCATGCTCTTTCAACTACATTCCTTAATAAATATACTTTTTTATTTTGTGTTAGAAGAAAATACTGATATTTGACCATTTTAAAAATGAATTTATTCTTTATCAGACAATCTATCAAAGATAGGGAAGTGATCTCGCATCAAATTGTAGATATGACATGCATAAATACACACAAACAATTTCATCACAGAATGTTGGATAGTTTTTGAGTTAAGAGGGAAACGCTTCATTACTGCAAGGTGAACTGAGTTTAAAAAAAAAAATGTAAATAATTTTTTTAAATCGTAAAAATATATATATTTTTTCATATAGCAGAAAGACAGTGTACAAGATGCAGTAATGGAGGAAAAAATGTTGAATATTTCCAATATGTTACATCTGTAAGCTGTACCTAACCCCTTAGGGTGCTATGCATAGACATTTCGCTAGCCCGCGCTACGGGAGTACTAAACTAGCCCCGGCTATCGAGTGATCACTTGTACAGGATTCATATCATATCATATCATGTCATGTCATGTCATATCATATATCATATCATATCGGTAACACTGGTTTATGACTACGAAGCCCGCGCTAAGAATGTCTATGAATATGGCCCTAGAAGTTAATTTAAAACTCCGAGATCTAAAATTATTTCTATTGTTTGGAATTAAAAAAACAATCGATATACTGTATTTTCCTTAAATGGAATTAAATTGGAAAAAAAAAATGTTTTCACAGACTGTTGTGTATTCTTTTAAGAGTAAGACAGTTCTAACATAAAAACTGTGGGCCAAGGACTAAAACAAACAAATTTCAGTTTTCGCTTTAAAAATTTTCACCCTTGCCCCCCCTCAATATTTGAGTGTTTATTTTGTGTGAAAATCCTTAATTTTATGTCAATTAATCAGGGGAAAGGGAGTTTTTACAAATTGGATTAAAATTGTAAATTTTTCTCCAAAGAATAGACAAGTACCTTAAATATTTGCCTCGTTGGAAAACATCACGCTGTCCAGAACCAACCACACATTTCCACCCTGCGGTCAGGATGATTTTCTGATAAGTCATAAAACAAGAAAAAAAAATAGATATTTTACCATTTGTCCTATGACGGGGGAATTTTGAAACACACTATATTTGATAGAACAGTTTTGAAGATGAATATGTAATGACATTTGCAAATTCAAATACTGCATGTCGCCATAGAATTACAGGCTCGTCACATATGGATAAAATTCACATCAAGTGAAAAGCGCTTTACTTCAGGCGTAACCTGAAAAGAATTGGGATGGATCAGCGTTGTAAAGAGAGAGAGAGAGAGAGAGATGGCAACAGCTGTAAGGTTGGTAAGAGGCTTTGGCAGGTATCCAATAATACTCGGCATTATCCGGAAATTTGGCACATCTCGCGCCGAATTAACTTCCAGCCAAAAGTGGAACAGAGGACACCTACCTCGAATGCTTGGCACCACGCCACGCAGCTGTCCCGGCAATTAACCGTCACAATGTGCCTTTGTTGATGCACAAACGCTGCGCCAGCCCAACACTCTTTGGTTACATTCAGTCCTCCACAGACCGCAAGTTGTCATCCTAAATCCAAGAGATGGGAGCAGAAACTGGGGTGAACCAGATTGCTATGAGGGTCGATGTCTGACAGACAGAAAACGCTTTGGAAGGCAAACGCTGGTTTGCTGCGATGTCAACAAAGAAAGACATCTGTTCGTACAAGCTGTTTACACACCACTTAATTTAGACGATAAAATCAATTTAAGAATTTATCTTGCACACCTAGATCTGTAGAGACAGCTCTTGTTGGTAAGTCTTTAATTTAAACTCACTCGAACTAACAGCCCCTGCTATGACTGTGTGGTCTAGGCCAGCGTTTCTCAAACTTTTTTAAGTCAGAACAGTTCCGCGGACCACCTTACTCTTGTTTTCTTCGAAAGCAAATTTATCATTTTTGTAGCACATTTTAATACCAGTATACTTATAATTTAAAACAATTAATTAAAATTAATTTAATTTATTAGTTTTAACTAATTTAGTTACTGTTACTTACTTACTTACTGGCTTTAAAGGAACCCGGAGGTTCATTGCCGCCCTCACATAAGCCCGCCATTGGTCCCTATCCTGAGCAAGATTAATCTAGTCTCTACCATCATATCCCACCTCCCTCAAATCAATTTTAATATTATCTTCCCACCTACGTCCAGGCCTCCCCAAAGGTCTTTTTTCCCTCCGGCCTCCCAACTAACACTCTATATGCATTTCTGGATTCAGGTGAAGAAATTTATGTATATCCTTATGGGGGAATGTTGTACTCTTGACAATTAAATTTTTTGATGTGGCAAAGTTGACTAACCTAACTCCATTGTCATTACTACTTACGTGTAGGCTCTCTTTTCCAATTGTTGGTTTAAAAATATCCTCCCGTACTACTTTAGCACTGAAATCCCCCAATAAAACTTTCATGTGATATCTAGGTAACTGATCAAAAGTGTGTTCCAATTCCTCATAGAAGCTATCCTTTATATGGTCGTACTGCTGATTTTATTCTTTTATGTACAAAGAATCCTGTTCCTAATTGGTGATTATCGTTTCCTTCCCCATAATACAGTAAGTAATCGCCTATTTGTGATATGCCATTCCCATCTAACCTAACCTCTTGTACTCCCACGATGTCTATTCTATATCTAGCTAACCAAATCTTATAACCTTTTTCCTTTGCTGTGGTCGTGCCGGAGAATCAGTCCCATTCTGAGGCTTACTGTTAGGTTTCGTAACAAGTTATTGTTAACAGAAAAAATTCATTTTCGTTTTTTAATAAATCAAGGCTATTAGGATCTTTAACTTATTAACTAAACAAAATAAATAAATGTTGGTATTCACATTAATGAGATGGATAAGCCTGTCAATTCTTGCACAGTTGTTCTATATTTGGATGTACGCTGGTAAGCTTAAGTCGGAGATCGTCACATACATCGAGTCGATTTCAGTACTTCGTTTTTATTTGAATTAGTGGTGAAAACCCTTTCTCACACAGATACGTAAAGGCAAACTGAATTATAATCTGTAAAGCACCATTATACAGTTCACTATGTTCTCTTTTCACTTGTGATGAGATCCAGAAATTAACCAAACCTTCCGCTTGGAATTTCATTTTAAGTCCTGTGTCATTCGAGAGTTCAATTAACTGTTCTCTTTCATTCAATAAAAGTTTGTTAGCTTCAATATCGCAATAAAAGGGATCACGAACCCATGAAAATTTGTCACATTTACTTGGAAAATAAGTTTCAAATTGTGACCTCAGAGTTTCGAGATGCGAACATATTATGTCACTGCACAATTCTTTTCCAATAACGAAATCATTTTCAACAAAAAAAGACTCTAGGGTTGGAAATAAGTAGTTGAAAAAATCCTCTGTTTTACGGAACTGGCCCGCAAACCAAGTTTCCTCTCGAACATTTTTATTTTCTCATGCGCATTGAGAACAGTCAAAGAATTACCTTGTAGAGAGAGATTGAGTTCGTTTAGTTTTGAGAATACATCTGAAAGATATGCCAATGTACTTAGCCACATGTCATCAGCTGATGTGCGGGGAAAACATGGCAAGAAACACCACGTTTATAGTGCTTTAAATCTCTCTTTTGATGCTGAGAGTAGAGTGGGAAGTCGGTAGACAGGTAGGGTAATAAATTTCATAAAATGTCCGTACTAAGAGAAAAAGTGCAAGGCGATTGCCATGTGTCATTTCCAAACTCAGCGATTTTCAGCAAGGCCTATAGTGTTATACACAATTAGTTTCAATTTTACTTTTTTCTTCTGACCTTTTTAAAGGACCACAAGGGCAGATCTCGAGGACCACAGGTGATCCGGGGACCATAGTTTGAGAAACGCTGGCTAGGCAATCAGCCAGTCACGAAGATCGTCCGGGTTCGAGTTCCGGGACACTTTTGGGCCTCAAGGCCGTAGTTGAGTTTTTTCTTGGGTTCTTCCGTTTCCCCATGTTAGGCAACAACAGGTATTTTCGCCCATGAAATTTCAACCGCAAGATTTTACGCCCACTATTTTTTGTCCATGGAAATCTTGCTCACGATTTCTCGCTCATGTAGTTTTCGCCCATAAAAATGTTGAATATATTTACACTTGGTCAAAATGAAAATGGTCGGCGTCTGAGAGACTAAGTTCGAATCGGGTATTTCCGTGCGCGCTCGGGTCAGCCAGGCTTTGTTCAAAAGATTGCGTATATTCTTCTAGTAGTTATAATGGGGAACACAACTATTAATCACTAAAATCTTCCGAGAAAGTAACTCATATACGAGATTTAAAACAATCAGGTCGTTCATAGTGTTTAAACAGTGAATATTGTAACACAAACACTAGGCCTATATACTGTATAACAGGTTCTCAAGTGGAGTATGACCATTGCTCGTTACAATGCCATTCTGACTGTAGTAAAACTCTTGCGTAGTTTGTAGAGCGATAACTAAAAGTTCATGAGTTCATCTTCGTGCAGTCACTAAACTTTCTATTGTTGCCTTTTAAATGCATCAGTGAAAATATAACAGGTTTTCGTCATTTTTTTATCCTTAGAATAGTTTTCGTTTTATTATTTTTTTCGTGTTAATAGAAACTTTTGACGCTAGATGGAAGTAACACTACAGACGACAATTAAGTGCTTTCATATTAAAATGCTGTGTTAATTATGTTATTAATCCCTGCTGCTTTGCACTCTATTGCCTAAGTAATATTTAGTAAATATGTTGACGGTTAAATAACTGGCAATAATTAATTTGCAAATTGTGCGACAGGGAATGTGATTATTATACTAATCTAAATCCGTGATCATCAGGGCTTAAACGTAGTAATTGTAAACGAGAAGATAAACTATAATTCTGGTGATAAAATATATCCTGATTTCCTGGAATTATAACCACAAATTTTAATCAATTTTGTAATTATATGTAAGTAACATGAATTAACATAAGCAAATTTATTTGACTATATTACAATAAAAAGAGTTGTAAAAATAAACGAAAAGACAAAACAAAACATTCTCTACGGAGATGCGAAGCATGCTGTGGAGGTAGTCTTATATTATGGAGTTAACTAAAGCGGCGCACGGAGATTTACGGTAGTGAACTGCGCGCTCACCCGACGGGACTTAGAAAATTTTCCCTGCTGAAGAGACTGGCCACTTTAATTTTGACCAAGTGTACAGAGATGTACAGCCTTGATCGGAGAATACACGGTCGTACAGGTTCCACACTTCTGAGGGGAATCGTGGTAGGACAGCTCGACGACGCATTCGAGTACTGGTAGCATTGGTGTCCATTGTGTTCAAGCATGTCTTTGCCTCTGGTAGTGAGGGTGATTAGGTATCCATTACCTTTTAATTGAGCAATTTCGAACTGAAGTACTATTACCAATTTTGCGCCAGGAAATAACAAAGTATAGTCGGACCATCGGATCTGTGCCCCCGTAAGGTATGCGAACTGAACCCTAATTCCTTCTCAGCCTCGGTAATTCATTTCTCTCCCTGCATTCCTATCTCTCTCTTTTCTATCTCTCTCCCTTTCTCTCCCCCACTACTCACAATTTTGGCCTTCTTGCGGGACAGTTTACAATATTTGCACTTGCAGTCCAGTGTTGTCAACTCAACATGAATACTGTAGCACGGAGTGGTGAAAGAAATATTATTAAGCAAGTACGTAATAGCATTTTGCGATGAAGAGAAACAAACAGGTCAATATCTGTTTCCTATAAATCAGGCAACGAAAAGAGCAACTGATATCACAGGTGAGGCTTATTTTATTTCAATTGATTATGTATTAAAATTACTTACTTAACTAATACTAATAATACAACATTTTATGTAATTTATATAGACAGGTCAGAACTCCTAATAAAGAAAATCAGGAGAGAGGGAGTCTGTGCAGGAGATGAAAAGCTAGAATCACCAGAGAAGAATAGACCAAGGGAACCTTTAATTATTGTAGATGATATGAACTCATGTATTTTAAGAAGAAAGATACAAGAATTTTATACCGTGCAGAAAGAAGTTCCAACATTGAATAAATTACTGAAGGTTGCGAGAGAAGCAATAATTTCCAAGGTTGGAGAGAAAAACTACGGAAAGTGATTCGAGACATGGGATTTAGGTTTAAAAATGTAGAAATACAAGATGTTTATTGTTTATTGTTAATAAAATAACATTGACAGAAATACAATCTTAGTTCTTCCCTGAAGGAGTAAAAAACTCGTGCTCAGGGAGATATCTAAACACAAAGATAATTTTTTGACACAAACTGGGTCAAGAAAAAAAAATTACAGGATTAAATTAAATTTAAAAATACAATTTCAATTTTAACAATTTAAGTCATACAAATACATATACATATTAAATCAATATATATTCTTTAAAAATTAAATTCCTAACGCTATTTTTGAAATTCCTGATACTAAAATTTTCCAAATCTGGATATTTATCAATTATTTTATTGTATAACCTTGGACCAAAGTAGGTACCATGGCTCAGAGCTGTGCTTGTGAAACACTTTGGTTCCTCTAGTCGTATAAAATCGGATCTTTTAGTTCCATATTTATGATGATACAATTTGAATTTATTACGGTTTTTATGTATGAAGATTAATAAGGCAATATAATAAATCTGTTTAATTTTCAAAACATTAAATTCAGTAAACAAAAGCTCAGATGAGTAATCAATTGGTTTCTTAAGGCATATTTTAATGATTCCTTTCTGAATAAGTATTAGTGGAGTGAGATTAGAATTACAAGCATTTCCCCACCCTAAAATTCCATACTGGAGAATGGATTGAAATAAAGCTAAATAAATGAGACGTAAAATATTAATTGGTAACTATGACCGAAGTGTAACAAAGATATAAATTGTTTTACGTAATCTATTGGATAAATATGTACGGTAATATATTTGTTCCATCGTAAGTGTTGGTCGATCGTAATGCCTAAATACTTAACTTCTGAGGATTCGGTTAATATGGGACAATCACAATTTTGAGAAGAACAATCTGAATGATGAATTTTGATGAGGAAGATTGAGGAGATTGAAGACCACTGGACCTTAGTGAAAATGGAACAACAGTTGTTTTGGATGTGTTTAAGGAAAGAGCGTTTGAATCAAACCACTCTTTAATTACCTGTAATTCATTATTCGCATTAATATAAGAAATAATATGTATAATAATAATTAATATGTATTTTGATTGAAAGAAATAATATTGTAACATGGAGGACCAGTTATTTATGACACCATTTGACGGAAGTTTGGCAACATCCCTATTCGGCAAGGTTCATGGCCTGATGTTTAACGTGGTGGGAGGAAAGCGGGTGGAATGGAGTGAGTACAAGAGTTAACTTTTCTAAGAACGACGACAGCGCTGAAGGGGCACAGATCCGATGGTCCGACAATAGTCGTGGAAACGTGGCCGTGGCAAATGCTGGGTAACTTTCGGCGCTTGAGACCGGACTCATTTAGCTGGCATTATCACCTACATCTCACTCAGATGATAGATAACCATCGCAGTTGATAAAGCGTCGTAAAAAACCAGTGAAAAACACAAGGTGGTAAGAGCGACATACTTAGATACAAAAAGTAAAGTGTATTAATAAATAAACCTCATATCTCTGGTAATATACAGAGTGCAAAGAGACCGATGCACCAGAATTTAAGAGGCGATTCTACATGTTAAATATAACGAAAGTTTTATTACATTTTTCCTTCAATGAAGCACCGTTCAGCAGGAAAAAAATAGTCTTTGCCCAATGTTTGCAGCGCTCTATTGCTGTAACGGCCCGAGAGAAATGGACTGATTGCTATAGGCCTGCAAGAAGATAGGTAAAATTAATCTGAATAGTTCGTCGCTCGATTCTTCTTTTGCAAATTAAACCGCTTAGCCATGAATTTAAATTGGATAATTACGAAAATCGTTGAAATAAATCTTGTAAAGTAGCGCACTGTCGCGTGTCTCCGAATGAGTGCAGGAGAGGAGGACGTGAAGATATAACCAAAGCCACCGTTTCTGGCGTGTGAAATAAGTAATGGGAACATTGAAAGCGAGTATCATATCTTTTCCAGAGTCTGTGGGCATGAAAGCTGACAACTACTGTGATTGGTAGATTGTTGACGTCACATCTGTTCAGGAGGTGTTAATCACTCTCGGTCGAAGTGGCAACATGCCACTGATTGTGTACTCAAGGACCAAGGTCCGTCGAGAAGTCAGGTCTTCGCACGCTGCCATATTTGCGCCAACTCTTAGGTTTGTTTACATTGCGCTATGGTTGGGTTGCGGAAGGAATTTGTTTTTAAATTTATATATTTCATAAAATAAGTTTCCAAAAGAGATATTTCGATAAATTTCGGAGAACGTTCTGCTTGACAACAGCAACCGATGGCGCAAAGATGGCGGACATTAGTGGAATGGGATGAGAGTACCTGACTAAGAGTTGTACGACAGCGACATCCAGCGACCTTGCTCAAGGACATACCCCAGAAACACAAAGTGCGTGTGTCTTGCCTTTGACGCAGTCAGTGTTGGGTGGTACCGTTCTCAGCTGCACTGGCAACAAGTGCTCACTGAATAGCTTTCTGCTCAAGGACACGCGCCAGAAACGCTGGCACTGGCTGTAAGAGATTGCTTGTTACAGTTATTGCAGTAGCCATGATGTTGCGAAATAATTCATGGAAACGCAACGATTTCTTCTAGAACAGTGAATGTTAGAAGAAAAACTAATTAAGGTTTTTATGCTCGACCATGCCGAAATGTAGTAATTATACACCTGGTAGCAGTCCTTTAATGCATGTCATTAAAGTACACCTACTCATTAAAGTACAGGTGTTCAGCCAATGACAAGTCAGCTTTGTGCCGTTATAAAACCTCAGCAAATGACGTCAGCTTTGTACCGTTATAAAACCGCAAGTATCGATTATTCTCGGATATGCAATCGAAAGAGAATTAGCGAAAGGTCACGGAGGCTGGAAATCTAATACTGTCGCAGAAGGTTATGTTCTGTTACTATAATAATTAGCGTTTATTGTAAATAATATTCAAATAAATTCAATTTGTCATCTCGTTTTTCAATGTCTAATTTAATTTCAATGTTATATCAAAGTTAATATTTAGTTTACTCTGTAGGTTCTTATAGGCTATCAAGGTCAATGTGGACATCTGTTCCTCGGAAAAAATCAATACTTCCGCGTCTCGCACATCTCACAATTTATGAGGTATTGCTCAAGGTCAGTTAGATACAAATAAAATGAATAATTTCAAGTTAGAAATATGGTCGAGCATAAAAAGTCGTGTGAAACTCGCCTATAATGGTAATTAAGAAGCTCGTATGAAAATTATGAAACTCGCTTGCGCTCGTTTCATAAACATCCATACTCGCTTCTTAATTACTATCATTATAGGCTCGTTGCATAATGTACTATTAAAACCTCTCCTCATGATCTATTATCAGTTTCATTTTGATGCTTTGGTTACCTTCCACTCTGTATATTCTTTGCAGACCGTGGAAAAGCAAATCCGAAAAACGGGTCAGAAAAATGCTGGTCGTGTGTACTTTAAACCAAAACTTCTTTCACTGCTGCAGGAATTTGCAGGCTTGATTATTTATATGGCTTCGTGCTCAGGGCATGTTGTAGAGTACGCAGTTAAAGGTGTGGACACTTCACCTATGGCTTCCCCTCGGGCATTTCGAATAGTTTTCATTTAACTTTCATGTTCTCGGATTCTGACCTCTGTGTAAGTGTATTGAAATTAGCTCTCGATAGTGTGAGCCAAGCATTCTCACAGCTAAAACGGCTGTATACAGTTACATCTAGAGTTACAGAGAAAGAAACAATACCCCTGTCTACATAATTAAGCCCTTCAGAAGCTCATTGCCAGAGAAGCAGATTTGAATTCGATCCCCTATGTTCACTGAAATGAGAATTCTACTCTAGGTTCTCCCTTTTTCTTTCATTTTACGAATTCCAACCAACTAAAATTCTGGTTTAAGCTTCACTTTATACAATTTCCCTCCGCTGTATACAATTTAATTCATAAAATAGCCTAAGCCATTTTCCAGCTTTAACATGGATAGGAACAGTGGCACCAACTTTTGAAAAATATCGGGTGTGCTCGTTATAATAATAATAATAATAATAATAATAATAATAATAATAATAATAATAATAATAATAATAATATTTATTTGTCAGAAACCAAATCGAATTGGCTGAAAGAGCTGGGACGAGAAATAAACTGATTAGGTCTAAATTGGCTATGGAGAGAACTAGGGTCTATAAACACGAAAACGATTGGAAGAATAGTAAAAGAGAGGGCAAACGAAATTTCGAGACAAGATATTTTTAGTAATATTAAAGACCTAGGATCACTGAAATACTATAGGGAGTTTAAACAGTTTTGGGAACAGGAAGAATATATATTAGACTAAATTCAAGGGAAGAGAGAACAGAATGACATGGTGGAGATTAGGTATCTTGAGGCTCAAGAATAGGAGAGGGAACGTAGATAAGGATTATAGTAATATGCGTTACAAGAGCGGTATGTTGAAGTTTTCATGTTCGAGGAAAAGTTTGAAAAAGCGAAACGTAGTTGAGCTTTTTTAATTTCCGAGAATTGAAAGAAAACATACCGCTCGTGTATCGTACATTATTTTGTGCAAAGATCGTTTATTACATACCTGAAAGAGGAATTTCTAATTAGTTGCAATGAAATCTCCATCTTGGTTTCCGTTCAATGACGGCAAATTTGCAAAACAAAAATATCTATCTCCAACATTGTTGCTTTAAAATGTTTTCTGTGTTTACTATACTCCAGCAGGCCGTGATATACGTCTGTCTTTTTTTCCCCCAGTCTATAAATGCGAACTTAAAACAAACGGCTTCCTTAATGTTACATGCATCACGAATGCAGTAACTTTAGTGGAGTTGTAGAGTTTACTTAATTTTTGAAAATATTTAAAAACAATAATTAACAGTGCAATTTAGGTGAAATTTCAGTGGTAAGTTTCCAATTTATAATTATTACTATATTGAACATCTCTAAAAATAATATGTTAAAAGCCTAAAGCAGTAAAATGAATATGTCACTTAAGCGGTAAGAAGAGGGAAATCGTTATGTGTGTTCGATTGGGAATACTGGATGTGGAATTTTAGACTTACCGCGGATT
Source organism: Periplaneta americana (assembly GCA_025594305.2). Lineage (NCBI taxonomy): Eukaryota > Metazoa > Arthropoda > Insecta > Blattodea > Blattidae > Periplaneta > Periplaneta americana. The sequence continues at coordinate 33,626,285 of JAJSOF020000037.1, forward strand.
GGTTTTGTGCGGAAACCAACCAAATACGCACGATCTCGCACAAATGTCCTTTGTGTGGACTAGCGGAAGACGCAATGCATATTGCGTTAAAGTGTCAGGCAACGAATGATTTGAGACATAGTTGGGTGGATAAAAAATTTCTACAAATAAGCGCTATAGTAGCTTATAAAAAGATGAATGGTCCCCTTAACGCCAGCAGTCTGCATAAATTAGGAAAATTTCTTTTTAGAGTTAAAATTAGATGGGAAGAGAAAGTTAAAGCTCTAACGGATATGGAATTATAAATGTTGAGTAGTCGGACATGACAGGAACTACGAAAAGTAGTCAATGAAGTTAACAGAATAATTTTTAAGAGACTGAGTATAGAAGTGAAAAATCTAAAGTAAGAGTTTTAAATACAAGAGCTGTACTTATTATTATTATTATTATTATTATTATTATTATTATTACTACTATTATTATTATTATTATTACTATTATTATTATTATTATTATTATTATTATTATTATTATTATTATTATTATTATTAAGGCGTACAGAGGATACTTATAGGTTGAATATGTAGTTGTTCTTGTAATGTTTGTATAGAGAGTGATGGCGGATTAAGAAATGGAACACATCTAATCAGCCATGACGTGAACAAAGATTGATGAAATAAAATATTATTATTTGTCAGAAACCAGTATGCAAAACCTGGATGTGAATTGTCTGATTAGAATGAAGTTCCCAGAAAAAATATCTCGCAAATCCTCCCTTCCATGTAATGACATACATTTTCATAATATTGATGTGACTACGGATAGTAATATATATAAAGTATAATGCTAAAAATAACAGAACGGAGATCATGAGAACGATTTTGAAATATGTGTATTTAGTATAAGGTCCAGGGGCTATGTTCTATTTACTAGTTTGTAACTTCTTTTTTTCAGTATTTATTTTTAAGTACAAATTTCGACCATCAAATAAAAACTCCTTTCCCATAGTAGGAACTATACACAAAAAAATCTCTGCACTATCTTCCAGTCCTACGTAGTTGTTCTGCATAATTAACCAGTTTTAGTAATTAAATATATTGTTATAATTAGAGACTGGATTTTAAAGGGAATCCCTTTTATTTTATTTCAACACGAAACATGAAATTAATTACTATGTTCAAAACTATCTTCCTCCGACCCAATTATGTGGTTTTGACCTTCCTTTTTTCCTCCCTTTTTAGTCCATATTCCCTTTTTCCCCTCTTTTTAAAAAAATCTCTTATTTTGGTCCTTTTTTGACAGAATATCGCAAACATTTAGATAATTATCCTATATTTTTTCGATAGGCCTGTAACTTCCTGAGCAAGCGAAAATAAAAATCGTTCTTCTTCTGAGCCCAGACATTGAAAAACTAGTAAAGTGTGCTGATTTAGAGTTCAGGATAAAAAGAAAATTTTCAGCTTAGGTTTCAGTTGATGATGAGCAGTCATTTTCTCTTTATAAAGACATTCTGCATTCATAAAGGCAGAATCATACTGAAATGTTGGATGTGATCAAATACATTTTCCTTATGTTGTGAAGCAGTAAATATAAGCTTGTGTGTACTATGTGTATTCATGAACGTTATGAAGTGTATTTTCAATTAAAATAACACCCTTTTAAGGAAGTAATATAATTAATTAATAATTATTATTTATTTATTTAATCTGGCAGAGCTAAGGCCAGTAGGCCTTCTCTTCCGCCCAGCCAGACTCTAATTCTAATTAAATACATTTCTTTTTTTGGCTATATCAAATACGAGTACAACACTTTCCCTATGTTGTGAAGAGATAAATGTAAGATTGTATGTGCCATATCCATGAATGTGCTGAAGTGTGTTTTGGGGAGTAATATAGTTCTTTTTCAAGTCCTTTTATGGCTATAACTTTCCCTTTTCTGTCCTTTTTTGATGAAAAATTTTCCCTTTAAAATCCGGTCTTTAGTTATAATTATGTTAACATTTTTTCATCTTGACTTCTTTTTGAAATAAAAATTATAATATATTATAATAAAACATGGTCTCACCATTATGTAGCACGGTATGTTCCAAATACATTTCTCCTATCTACACTTCGGGCTATAAATTCGTCACAAATATTTTTTAAGTCCAACTCTTCAGCACTATTCTTATGTGGTACCCGATCCCGATTAATGGTAGAGAGACAAATGAAGTGCACACTAACAATTCATCTTCACTCGTTTTTTTTAATCTGTTATTTACTGATTTCAATAACCAATCCATCACGTATCATGATAAGAGATAATATTAATAATAGGCCTACGATAAATAAATTATTGAGTGGGCTCGGACCCCATGGGCCCATATAAGTTGGTGCCACTGGATAGGAATATCCTGCAAATTTTTCCATTAGCAATCAGACACAGAGTAATTACGCATGGCGCAAAACATCATCATCATCATCATCATCATCATCATCATCATCCATATCCATACCAGCCCGGGTTAAATTCACGGTGCGGCGTACTGTACCTGTACAAGAACGCGGCCGTTCTGCTACACAACCATTCACAGAATAGGAGTGGTAAGCACAATAAGCCTCAGGCTACAGTGTAAGCCTTCGGTCCCTCCTCCGTACATAAGGGGCAGAAGGGCAGGTGGGGTGGGGCATATTTGCCATCCTCATGTTGAATGTGAGTGAATCAGCTGCTGACGGCAAACCAATGAGCGGGTACAGCTACGATTGGCTTGTCCGTTGTCGCTGATTGGCTACTGCTTCGCTCGATCAACCGATGGCCTCTCGCTGCTCCGCTCTTCGCACGTCCTGCCTTCTTCACGTCCAGGAAGGAACTCCTATTTTTAGACTGAGGGACGCACTTATAGGCTATATAATAGAGCCAGGAATAAAATGCTCGGAAAGTTGTCGTTGAAGCCACTATAATATTAAACATGGGGTTTTCACATATATGTTATTAATTAATAGCTGTACCATTATCAAATAGGGTATGTGATATCAAAATGTAATATTTTGTCCTAATATGTGACAACAATATGATGGAATCAATATCGGACGTCACTGCAGCATTAGGAGTGGGTAATGCGACAAAGCTAGTCAAGGCCAGCCCGATTTAGATGGAGCAGGGAATACTATAATGAAAGACAAAGACAGAGGATTCACAGAATCCCTATAGTTGTGTGAAAAGTTATCTTCTTATTTTTCACATTAGGACGATGCCTATTAATATAGAAATCCTTTCTATGTTAATATCAACGTAAAAAAGCAATTTCTTATATTGCATTTTTTTGCGTTTTTTTAAGTTTATGAACTAATACGTTATTTTTATATTTTTTCGGCATTTTTTGGTCATTTTTAATACTTTGAAGAACTTTTAGATCATTTGGAATGCATTTTCAGCCTATTTTCTTCCATACCGATCGGTCTGTTAAATCATTTTCTAACCAAATAGATCAGTAGTAATTATCTACTGAATAAGTGAATAACAGTGAAGTTTGAGTTTTGTAGTTTGGAATAGGCTCTGAAGTCCATCTCTCATTGCACTGAAGGCTTCATTTCACACAACGGAAGTAATATAAAATGCTGGACAGCACCTTCGTTTAAGTGAGAGCTTTGACCGCTATTGTTCTTTTGTCGGTACGAGGGTGTCTTTAGAATTTATGTTTGCAAGGGGGGAAACTTTCATTCATGTCGTGGATAGGACGTTGTGTCCTCAACATGGTTCGGAAGGGATGTCTAATGTAGAAGACACTATTTTTAACACAAATATTGCATGAATGTACGCTGCGCCCACAATTTGTTTTGTCATTCACACTCCCTCACCTGGAAGATCTCGTAACAAAAGTGTAGCGCGGAAGGAGGAGTTGGAGAATGAAGGCACTGACATGGACTACCCCTGATTGAAACACATTGTAAACTCTCATTATAATCTATAGTTTTCCCTTAAAACCTTCATTTTGTTGCATGTTCTTTTCCTTTATCTTAGCCAAATTCCAAGAAGTTGCCTCCTCTCTCCGACATTTGCAGGGCAGTCATTGAAACAAGTTGACTAATTTTTAAGAAGTTGTGGTGTGAATACGGTGGACAATATTTAAATGTCTTTTTATTTTAATTTTTAATGTCATTTTTCCATTAGTTTAAGAGCATTTTAATGATTATTTTAAATAGATTTTTAGGTCATCAACATCCGCTCCCTTATTATGAATATTATTGAGAGTGAAATAAATTTTGTTCGAGATCGTGCGTATTTGTTTGGTTTCCGCACAAAACCAATCTGCGGTAAGTCTAAAATTCCACATTCAGTATTCCCAACGTAACACACATAACAATTTCCCTCTTCTTACCGCTTAAGTGACATATTGATTTTACTGCTTTAGGCTTTTAACATATTATTTTTAGAGACGTTCAATATAGTAATAATTATAAATTGGAAACTTACCACTGCAATTTCACCTAATTTGCACTGTTAATTATTGTTTTTAAATATTTTCAAAAATTAAGTAAACTCTACAACTCCACTAAAGTTACTGCATTCGTGATGAAAGTAACATTAAGGAAGCCGTGAAAAAATCAACAAGATTCCAGATGCCGATGTTATTACTGCAAATATGTTATATAAATAATATTGTTAAAATATTAAAATGAAAAATAAATCATTACATAACCTTACCGTTTGTTTTAAGTTCGCATTTATAGACTGGGGGAAAAAAATACAGACGTATATCACGGCCTGCTGGAGTATAGTAAACACAGAAAACATTTTAAAGCAACAATGTTGAAGATAGATTTTTTGTTTTGCAAATTTGCCGTCATTGAACAGAAACCAAGATGGAGATTTCATTGCAACTAATTAGAAATTTCTCTTTCAGGTATGTAATAAACGATCTTCGCGCAAAATAATGTACGATACACGAGCGGTATGTTTTCTTTCAATTCTCGGAAATTAAAAAAGCTCAACTACGTTTCGCTTTTTCAAACTTTTCCTCGAACATGAAAACTTCAACATACCGCTCTTGTAACGCACAATACTATAATACAATTTATAGTTATAACACTAATGATTTTAATATTATCCTCTCATCTATGCCTTGGTCTCCCCAAAGGTCTTTTCTCCTCAGATCTCCCAACTACATGCATTTCTAGATTCACCCATACGTGCTACATGCCCTGCCCAGGATAGGGACCAATGGCGGGTACGCAAGGAAGGCAATGAACCTCCAGGTTCCTTAAAAGCCACAAGTAAGTGAGTAACTATTACTAATGATTATTTTTCCTTTACTTCCTTATTAAAATAGGCTATATCATAGCCTTATATGTGAGCCTACTATTGTCAGCGCATTACAAACTGGCGAATCAAGGTCAAGCAATGGACTGCATTTGCCACGCGTGCTTACCCCATTCTTGGACCATTCTCCTCAACTAAAGTCAGCTGGGACAGCCGAGATTACCAGTGCTTGAGTACATAGTTTTCAGTTCAATGACTCGTGCGTGATTTGTACGTGACCTTGACATTTTGGAATATTTTTTTATTTCTTCTTATCGATTTTCAAGGCCATTACCATATTCTTTACGTTCGTTATCTGAAATTTCTGGCAAAGCCTTCAGAGACGGAAAATGAAACAGTACGTTGCGACTCATCTGTTCTTTCATTAGATGAGACACATACGCCACTGCCCTCTGTTTGGGGGAAAAGGTGATACGTCATGCTGTTTGCCCGTTCCTGCTCTACAGATTCCAGAAACTGAGTACAAAGACAATATCAAACAGCCTCGGATGGATAGAAATTTAAGAAGACATTTTATATCAAATTCATTATAAAAGTGTGAATTTTAATGTATGAATTCCCGCCACAAATGTATTTTAGTATATTAAAAGTCTTTGTTTTCACGTAAATTAAAAATAAATTCTGCCACTGTATGAGTTCTGGTAAGGATGAACTGGAGTCTTGGAGATGCTTTGAGAGATATTTCAATATTTTAATAAACAGCAGTAACACAAATCTCGCTTTGTGCTCGCAGATATAAGCCTCCTCGCGAGGAAATTTCTATAGAATTCAGGCTTTATAAAACATCAAAGAGCGATCAGCAGCCCCATCGTCTCCTGGGCAACGAAGCCGCTTGTATCGCCAGCTGCTACAGAGCTGCACTGCAGAGAAAATCCTGCCTATTCATATTACAGATAATGAAAGTATATAAAATATTTTTATTCATGTATCAATTCAGTTGCCACCATCGTTATTATCATCATCGTCGACGCAACCATCACCACTACCACCACCACAATCACTAGGCCTCGCACAATTATGTGCTTATTTTTTTTTAATTTCAAATTTATTTACATTGTGTAAATACAAATTTGTGCTTATAAAATTTCCTTAATAGAAAACTTTCTGTCAGTGCAGTTGATTTACTTTCTTGTAATTTTGTTTTATCTAACAAATTAACTTACTCACTGACTTACTTACTTGCTTTTAAGGAACCCGGAGGTTCATTGCCGCCCTCACATAAGCCCGCCATTAGCCCCTATCCTGAGCAAGATTAATCCAGTCTCTATCATCATATCCCACCTCCCTCAAGTCCATTTTAATATTATATTCCCATCTACGTCTCGGGCTCCCTAAAGGTCTTTTTCCTTCCGGCCTCCCAACTAACACTCTATATGCATTTCTGGATTCGCCCATACGTGCTACATGCCCTGCCCATCTCAAACGTCTGGATTTAATGTTCCTAATTATGTCAGGTGAAGAATACAATGCATGCAGTTCTGCGTTGTTTAACTTTAATGATGATAATAATAATAATAATAATAATAATAATAATAATAATAATAATAATAAATAATAACACTAACACTAACAATAATAATGATAATAATAACTAATAATAAATAACAATAACACCAATAATAATAGTAATAATAATAACAATAATAATAAAAATGATAACAATAATAATAACGATAACACCAATAACAATAATAATAGTAATAAAAAACAACAATAACATAATAACAATAATAATAATAATAATAAATATAAAACAATGATAATAATAATAATAAAAATAACAATAACAATAATAATAAAAATAACAATAACAATAATAAAATAGCAATAACAATAACAATAATAATAATAAAAACAATAATAATAATAACAACAATAAAAATAACAATAATAACAATAAAAATAACAATAACAATAACAACAAAAATAATAATAACAATAATAATTATAAAAATAACAATAACAATAATAATAACAATAATAATAACAACAATGACAATAATAATAAAAATAACAATGACAATAACAATAATAATAACAACAATAGTAATAATAATAATAACAATAATAATAACAAAAATAACAATAATAATAAAAATAACAACGAGAATAACAATAATAATAACAACAACAATAACAATGAGAATAACAACAATAACAATAATAATAACAACAATAACAATAATAATAAAAATAACAACAATAACAATAATAATAAAATAACAATGACAATAACAATAATAATAATAACAATAGTAGTAATAATAATAATAATATTAACAATAGTAGTAATAATAATAATCATAATAAAAATAACAATGACAATAATAATAATAATAATAACAGTAACAATAATAATGATAATAATAATAACAGTAACAATAATAACAATAACAATAATAATAACAATAATAATAAAAATAACAATGCCAATAACAATAATAATAATAACAATAATAGTAATAATAATAATAATAATAATAATAATAATAATAGTACAGCCACAAGTGCTAAGAAGCAAGTAAAAGTGTTTGTTTTCTCGAAGGATAATGGCACGACCGCAACCTTCAAAAGAGCGCAGACACACCTTCCCAACTCCAATTATAGACAATTGCCAGTGACCACGCTTCGCAGGCGATCTATATTTAGGCTGCACGCAACACGCGCCTAAACTTCGGAGCTGCAGCCTGCCCGCAGTGAGGGGATGGCACTGCAGTACTTTGATTTTGACCTCTTTTTAAAGAGAAATGCGGGGATTTACAGTTTATGTGTGTTTTCTGGGCCGCAGGCGGTATTGATCACGTCTTCCCTCGTGTTTTAACAGACGCAGAGCAAATATTACAATGAAAACGTACTCCACTTTTACTATTTGCCGACTTTCGTAGTTGGAAGCAGAGTTTCTATCCCTACCGGTTCAAGTCAATTTATTATACACAAAAAGATAAGGGACAGACGAAGTTTCCCCGGCGCCATTCCACAAGTTCTACCACGAGGAGGTGGGCAGTCTTATCAGCTACCCTCTATTCAGGGTTTGGAAGTTACGCGTAAAAATAATTTCTATGTGACGCGCAAAATATGCGTAAAATACGTAATTTATGTCATAAATGTAATAAATTCAAAACTTGCTGTAATACATTAAATATACAGGGACATCACTTTATTTTTACCAACAATTTTAACATTAACCTGGCTATACTCGGAAACACTGTTTCCCCCTTCCATTACAGGAGTTTGATGTTACTAGTGCAATATGTAAACAAATCATTTTACTAGGTACAGGAGGAGAGAAAAGTAGTGTATCCATTTATGTTGTAGGGAAATACGATATTACGATTTTCAGTTTGATCATCACTTTTACGGAATTTGTCAAAATACAGTAGAGTAGTAATTTTTTTTTTTTTCAAAAACTCAACTTTTCAGGCGGCTATGTTCGTTATGTAATGTCTACTTTATTTAGCATATTAATTATTGATGTTATCATACAATATAGAGAGTGCATTTAAATTGAGGGGCTCATAAGTAAAGGGCTGTAAGTGCACTTAAGTTACTTTTGAGAAAATGGGGTTTAAATATTTAAGATTTCGTAAAATCGGTGAAATTTTTATTTAAATTTTAATGTGTGATGCGATTAAAATATCCCTTTGCCACTAAAATTTTAGATACTTTTGCTTACACTGGATGCACTTAACTCATATTATTACAAATGTCACTAGCATTCCTTTGCTTCTAGCCACCTCAATTCAAAAAAAGCTAATCTGAATTTTTAAACAAGTTGCTGAAAATGGTTGCCGTTCATTACAATGCAGGCTTCAATTCAGTACGCTTATTATTAAAAACATTTTGAAGCAAATTCTCTGAAATTGAATTTATCGTTTCTTGAATATAATTTTTTAGTACGATATTATTAATATAGGTTCTTTCTTCTATAGAAAACGCAATCATATTTATGAAACACACTATACACTGCAGTGTTTACTTCAGTGCTTGAAGACTTCGAACGCAACAGCGGCCGTAAGTTTGTGTGTCTGACGGGAGCAAGGACATTAGTGAAGGGGTGAGAGTGAAGTACATTCAGAAATGCAGGTACAATAAAAATGCAAGTAAAAATAAAATGATGTCCCTGTACAAAGTGTTAAATGTTATTCCATTTTCCAGGCTACTAGCGTGAATTGCTTGCTGTAATTCATTCGAGATCTTCATATTAAGTCTTCATTTCTTTTAACCTTTGAAACGATATGCCGACACTGTACACACAGTGTTTCCGCGTATTGCTTAGCTACTCGCCGCGTCGATACAGATCCCAGAGTTTACTAGTCATCAAAGGCTGTGTTTCTCACGGTGCCCCACCGGCATCTTTCGTCTCTATATTTTTTGTCAAACTCTTTATATCATTGTGGTAATGGATAATGTTTTTGTACGTAATGTCGATTTCGTTTATTTTTCTTTATCCGATGATCGAAGAAATATCCTAACCACCAGCGTAGCTCAGTCGGCTAAGATCTGCCGATCCGGAGTTGCGCTCGGGCACGGGTTCGATTCCAGCTTGGGCTGATTACCTAGTTGAGTTTTTTCCGAGGTTTTCCCCAACCGTAAGCCGAATGCCAGGTAATTTATGGCGAATTCGCGGCCTCACCTCGCCAAATACCCTCTAGCTATCACCAATACCATCGACGCTAAATAGTCTAATAGTTGATACAGTGTCGTTAAATAACTTAAAAGTATTCCTATTGGTGGGCAACAATATTAAAAAAGAATACACGATATTTATTTTCCTTACTTTCACTACATACTTCTATATTACATTATTAATTATTATTAGAATAAAATTTTTCTAATATAATGATTTTTACTTTTAACATATAAACATTCCCAATTATTTTAATAAATCCCTGAATTCACATTGCTGTTATTGTTTAACACTTAAAATTACATGTAACTGAACTTGCCTCCATTTTGAACATATTATTTTTTTTACTTGCTTATTTAACAACGCTGTATCAACTACGAGGTTATTTATCGTCGATGAGATTGGTGAGCGTGATATGATATTTGGCGAGATGAAACCGAGGATTCGTCATAGATTACCTGACATTTGTCTTATGGTTGGGGAAAACCTCGGAAAAAACCCAACCAGGTAATCAGCCCAAGCTGTAATCGAACTCGTGCCCGAGCACAACTCCGGATCAGTAGGCCTTAGGCGACTGAGCTACGCCGGTGGCCACCGATGTTATTAAAGAGTCATTTTAATATTGGTGAGTAATCATGACAATTAACAACCGCTAAATTAAAACACACGTTAATCTTTTTTGTAAAAAAAAAAAGACTGTTCCTACAATTAACATTATGCATGCGTATAGTCAATGTATGTTACATTTCGACACTCATATTCTTTAATTTTTGTGAAAATAAGTGAAAATAAAATAAATTCTTGTCAATTGTATCATCATGGCCTTTTATTAATTTACATTCATGAAAATAATTTATTACGCCGCGTAGAAAATCGTGTAAAAATTAGTTTTTCTATGCGACGTAGATTACGTATAAATTACGTAATATACGTATAATGTAATTAATGCCAACCCTGCCTCCAATACGTAGTAAAAACATCATACATGAAGTGTCAACTGAACTGAAAACGATTATAATTGACAATCAAGTTTTCATTAGAGGTACCCAAATTGAATTGTAAACTTTTTAGTTTTCACACCTATGTACCCATCCACCTACCAATCCACTCAAGAATATATTTACAAGGTGCAATCAATATGTTTCCTAACTACAGTTGTATTTATTGCGCCGTTAAACATACATTCACATGTCACTGAAGATCATTGCTTCCACGCCTGTTGAGTCAGTCTATCAAACGGAGTCAGATTGTCTGTAAGGACTGAGTATTTAATCGTGATTTTGTGCATACATATCAAGCAAGGATCTATTGCGATTTTTCCTGGAATCTCTCTATATGTACGCCTTATGGCTCGTCTTCTTCTCTGCCTTTCAAGTGATGCATTTAGTATAGACTCCAGGCATTTTCCTGGTTCTAGATAACTTCTCAGTTTCCTATGTCCTGTGCGTTGCCTACATGCAGGGCAGTCCGGAAACTTACTGGTTGCCCCTTGTATATCTAGGTACCTACTCAAATATCAACATATTTACATAGGTATATACTTATTAACGCAAAATAAATTTTAAAAAATACTTAAAAGTGACAGGCGATTTGAAGAAATCGCTACGATTGCACTGTATGTAATATCTACACAGAAATTAGGGTAATGGAATTAGGAAAAATAAATATAATTTGCTGTAAGATTTGAGTCTGGTTAATGAACTGATTTACAGTCCATTCTCCAATAAAAAAATTACAACACTATCATTAATGATTTTCTCTGTAAAATATAACAATAATGTTTTCCAAATTATCTATTGTAGATCTGTGCCTTTTATCAGTCATTATCAGTCTGTAAGCGGAGAAGTAACGTTCCGCATAAGGAGAAGTTAGAGGGACATAACTAAACTTAGTTACATTTTTCATTTCAATTTCAACTAGTTCATGCCTAACCTCACATGCCTCAGCAATGACAAACCAGGATTTTTCTTCAAAACACTGTTCCTTTTCTTTCCTTCAAGCTTTGGTAGAACTAAAAAATTGGTCTCAATATATACAATGTCTCGTTTTATACTACTGACAGTTCTATGTTTCTTATTGATCTATACAACTCTATAACAGATACTACTGGTATTTCACAAATTGAGAAGATTTAAAAAAGCTTGATTATTTTAATCTTATTAAATTATAGTTGTGCAATTTCAGTCTACAACTTATCTATTATTATTACAACTCATCGCTATGGGTGATTGACAACCAAACACACATATAATGCCAATGCTGGCAGCTCTTTAATGACTTTTCTTTTCTGAACATAGTATCACTAGCGGGTAATTATTGCTATTTTAAACCTTTAAATATTTTAAATTTCAAATATGTGCATACAATATTGGTTATATAACATTTATAGACTCAAATAAAGTGTGGTTATCATATTATAAGACTAATTTTTAACATATTACAAGTTTTATTAATGTTATTTATTGTAGGCTAAAATGACTCAGAACCACTTTAGTATTCACATATAATTTTATAATGTTTTCATACATGTTAAATTTTATAATATGCACAATGTTCTCTCACTGTACATCACCTGTGTGCAATGTACCATTCATTGTGTCCTCCACCTGAAGGTGACTTTTTTAATAAGTCGAAAATATTTGTAGAAACATAATTTTGTAATATAAGAAGTAGAGCCCGGATTTATATGCACTAAAGTTAATATTGTTAGTCAGTATAGTTTATAAACATAAAAGCTATGCCCCCACTCCCTTCAAATATCATTCTTGTCTTTCAGTATTTATCTTCGACACCGTTAAAGGTCTTTAATCCTATTAACTCCTTCTTACAAATCAGCGCGAGGTATACAAGATGCATTGTCTAGTCCTTGTGAATGAGTTGTCTATTTTAAATTTTGGAGCCTTGTGAACCAGGCTCGGAAACCTTAATAACCGACACCATATCCACTCAATTATACTCGGTGTCATTCTTAACTTTTAGCGCAAATAAATCCGGGCTCTAGTAATAACACAGAAAATTAATTCTGTATTAATATAGATCGGTAAGTTGTAGACTGAATCTACATAACTGTAATTTAATATAAATTTAAACTTATCTGAAATCAACTCTCAAAATGACTTTCAAATGTTTTAATCTTGTTTATTAGAAAAATATAAAAATCTCTGGGGATTGTTTCACTATTTTAAGTACCCATTTTATTTTTATTACTGTTATTTTACAAGCTTATTTTAGGTGCGCAAACATACACTTTTAGTGCCCTAAAATTCCAAGTATAGTAATGATCCAGCATAGCGCTAATCTCGTGGGTGTGTCTAATGTAATCCGAGAAAATGGAAATAAATAAGGCCTACATTAACTGAAGGGAAATCTGCTAGGTATCCATAAAATCCTGATAAGCAAATATATATATGGGCTATTCCATCTCAAATCGACCGAAATATAGAGAAAATTGACCTTGCAATTTTTAAATACAATGAAACTTTTTCTGTCCGTTGAATCTGTGATACAATGCTTTGTGCAAAGTTTGAGGCATCAGAACTTCATAGTGTTTAAATTTAAAATATTTAAATTTATCGTATTTTCATAAAATTGGCAAATTTAAACTGTTGCTGCTCCGAAACCTTTTCACCCAATGATCAAAATCTGGTTTATTTTGATGCTGAGAAATGTAAGTTTATATTGACATGTAAACAGTTTTTCTTACTTTTTATGGAAATGGAGACATTTAGATTTTTCTTCATTAAATATATGGTTAGATTCCGTATTGAAAGTACAAATAAACACATATTTTTACTGGTGCACCGTTGATAAGAAAGTATTGAAAATAGGCCTATCAAATAAAGAAAATAACTAGTACGCGCGTGAAGTAACCAACTGACTGTGAGGCGGGAGCTAGCCGAAACAAACAAGGCCAGGAGACATAAACACGTGATGTTTCGTCTAGTAGCGCATAACTGGGCTAGCTTTATCACAAGTTTTCATAAACACAGGAGTAAAATGACGCCCAACGCTCGCTTATCTTCATCTCTCGGCCAGTGCGTGCGGTACTGCGCCGTTCTAGTCCAGGCGTGTGAAAATAATTTATTTAATACCCTCAAAACTTATTGCCGAGCCACTAAGCAAACAATGCCGAAGTCCCTCTTAATAATGCAAGGTTTTTTCTCAATATGTTTTACATTTTTAAAAATGGGCAAAAAGCCTAAAAGTAAGTAAAATCAGATTATCTGTCTCTCTGTATACAATAAAAATAAGGATTATTTCTTATCATAACCTAACAAATGTCAGCTTCAAAATGAGCTCCCGTTCAATGTTCTACAGTAAATGGTTCCAGAGTTCTGAGCACTGAAAGAGGCTTGTTTTTATAAAATACGCTAAATTTGTCGCTCAATAGTACGAAAACCGTTTGACTTTCGATAGTATATTTTTGAAAATGCACTGTCCTCAGCACCTTGTATAAATAGGGAAAAAAATTAGAGTATTAAAAAATGCGAGGTTTTTTACTGATCGATTTCATATGGAATAGCCTATATATATCCGGAAATATCACGAATACAATGAGAAAATATTCAAAGTTATCTTAGTTGGTTGAAATGTACGACAATGCTGTAATCCAAGCGCATACTGCTATGCGTCTGTAAAGCGAGCCATTGGAAGTGTTTTGTTTTTATCCTCTTACTGCAACTTTCTGAAAACTAGGCCATGGTCTTCCTCTTCAATTTGCTGATGTTCCATTTTCGTACATAACTGCAAGCAGTGAAAGCGACTCCCATCCCCCAAAATTATACATTTTTATGAACAATTATTTTTTGTCTAGTGTGGTTTATGCTCCTCGTATATGTAGTTTTTAGAACGTAAAATATTAGTTTATTTTGTTGCTGTGTCTGTGGCTGAATGCTAGCGCGCTAAACTTCTATCCAGACTGCCTGGGTTCGATTTCCGGTCTGGTCGTGATGGAATTTGTGGTGGACAAAGCAGAACTTGTAGAGGGTTTTTCTTGGGGTAGGCCATTCCCATTTTCTGTCTTTCATTCCAGCAACATAGTCCATTCCCATTTCATTTCCTCTATTACATGCAATAGTTAAATAGCTGGGGATAGTACGAGTTTCCAATGCTGATGCAGTCCTAGTTCAAGGGGTTGAGTTTTCAATGCACTAGTCAGTTTCTTCTCCGGATTTCATTCGCCATCGGATTACCTTGAAGATAATTAAGTGACATGTGTATTTGGTTTAAGGGAGACTCCACTGAAAGTCGTGAAAATTTTCCAAAAACTTTAATTGGCTATTTCACTTTTTTTTAGAATGTATATTTTCATATAAAAATGGATTTAGTTCAAATCTTATTAGGAACATGTTTCATTTTTTAATTAAGGCACCTTTTCAGTTCAGATTCCTTTCAGTTATAAGCCCTTTTCTCTGCGATAGTTTTGTAAAAATATAGGCTATATATATTTCTTTCCTTCCTTTCCTCTTTTTGTTCTCTTTATCAGCCGATGAATTTATTATCATAGCCTTTATATTGTGAATTTTATTTAATATTCGTATTTCTTTTCTTTTTTATTATTATTTTATTACATTCCATTTTGTTATATTCTTCCTTACGTTTTCCATATTAACCATTTGTACTAAATGAGTTGCTTTTACTATATTCCAATGTATTTTACTTTCTTTTTTCTATTATGGTATTATTTCCATGTTGTTTAGTGTCGATTTTATTATGATATTATTATTATTATTATTATTATTATTATTATTATTATTATTATTATTATTATCTTTTTGTAATATGTTAGTATTCTGTTCTTTAACAGTTTGTTAAATTTTAACTGCTTGTATACTTTGTGACCTGGTAGAGTGTAAGAGAAGGCCCTATGACCTTAACTCTGCCGGTATAAATAAAGAATTATTATTATTATTATTATTATTATTATTATTATTATTATTATTATTATTATTATTAAGAGGGCGTGGTATTTGAAGAGCTGTCAAAGTGATTTTTTCATCAAAGAATTCTTTGTTACAAATTTCTGATTAAAAATCCAGAACTTTTTGCTCTAAAGTTGGCTGTCAGAAGTTACTAGATGAATGCAGTAAAGAAGAATTTTAATAGGTGTGTATGACATAAATATTCATTTTACTTTCAAATATATTTTTCTGTAAGTTTATTTTTATTGATTCAACACCAGCTTTTTATACCAAATATTAATCAATCTGGATGAAAATTTTACTGAAAATATTTATGATATAGCTGCACGTTTCTATGCATTTATTTGTAAGAAACGCTGCTAGTTTATTTTATTAATATTTTTTTTCGTGAATTATAGAAAAAAATAACATTTTCAAAATTTAAAAAAAAGTGAATAAGTGAGATATTTCATAAAATGAATACATATAAATATTTCTCTATGTCTTGTGAATGTAGGCCAAAAAAAGGAAGCTTAGAAATTAAGATCTTCTACTAAAAACTTGGGTTTGAAAATATTTAAAAAAAAATAAAAATCAAATGCCAAAAACATTTTGGTCTTCAAAATTTGGATTTTTTTAGACCTTTACATAGTAAACATGTTCTCAAAATTAGGTTAAAATGATTAGGAATAAAGTTGTCATTTTTAGTGGAGTGTATCCTTAAGGATCCGTTTAATTTCGAAGACTCAGAGTCCTATATAACTTCAAAATTGCCGATTTTGCATATTGTCACTTTTGTCTTGTTAATAATAATAATAATAATAATAATAATAATAATAATAATAATAATAATAGGCAGTTATTTCCATAAATAAATGAGAAACACATTCATTCATGGTTCTCTGCTCAAGGGCAGGTTTTTCGCTGCAAACTCAGCAATCTCCAATCTTTCCTATTTTCCGTCTTACTTTAAAGGTAGGCACTAACTTACCGGAACGGATTCGATCGGCGTTTTCGTTCAATTGGCCGTATCGTCTTTGCCCGCATGACCGGATTCCGTCCAGAATTCTGGGCAGAGAATTCTAAACGGATTTCCTTACGGTCCAAGATCGAAATAAAGAATGTCATGGCAAATATATCGATTGCAATGTCTCCAATCGCGGTAATATTGAAGGTAAAATTAAATGGATAACGTGAAGCTTATTTTGTATTATCAAGAGCTTTACAATTTATGAGACTGTATCGTATTTATTAACACTCCATGGTATTCATACATTGCTTCACAGCTAGAATGTGGAACAAGTCAAAAAACTTAATACTACTATAAAGTCTTAATTTATAGTCACAGTGTAGTTCAAATATATACAGAAGAGGTTTACAATATAGTCTACTAGTATAACACAAAGTTTTAGTATCAATATCATGAAGCGTTGTTGAATATCATGAATTCACCTACAGAATAGAAGGCGTGAGAAATTAGGTACTGCCTTAATTTGTCCCTAAATAATCTTATATTTCGAGTTTCATTTTTTTTATATCGATAGGAAGGCTATTAAAAATTTTTACTGCCATATAACACACTCCTTTTTGATAGCACGATAGATATGCCGATGGAGTATGAAAGTCATTTTTGACGCGTATTTATGCTATGAACTGTTGAATTAGTTACAAAGTTTTCACGATTAAATACGAGGAAGATTATTAATGGAAAAATATGCTCACAAGCCTGGGCATTATTTGTAGTTTTTTTTAAATAGTCCTACACGATTCCCTAGATTTGGCACCTACCATTATTCTAATTACTCTTTTTTGTAATAGAAATGTATTGTGGAATTTCATCAGAATATTATTCCAAAACTCATTACCGAGTAGGAGTATGCAAAGTATATAGTTTTTAAGGTATTGATATTACTATCTTTTGCATACTGTAGATCTAATAGCAAAACAAGCTGAATTTAGTTTGGAGATAATTTCTTTAATATGATTTTTCCAATTTAACACATTATCGGTTTTTAAGCCAAGAAATTTGGTTGTCGTTGTTTCTAATAGGGATCTATTGTTAATTATTGCGCTTGAAATTTGCGAGGTTGAATTTAGACAGGATTTAAATTGAATTATGTTAGTTTTGTTACAATTTAATACTAATTTATTGACTGAGAACCAGTCATATATTTTGAAGAGAATTTCCTCTGTTGAAGATTAGAATGTGTTGGAGTTATTGGCTGTAATTATTATACTTGTGTCATCTGCAAATAATACGGGATGACCTACATCTTTCATTAGAGGAGGGGCAAAATCATTTATGAACACTAGTAAAAGTACGGGACCTAATATTGATCCTTGAGAAATTCCATTATTAATAGATCCCCATGTCGAGGTTCATAGTTGTATTGATTTCGAATTATATCAATGTAATATGGAGAATGAAAATTTAGAATGAGATTGGGAAAATACTAAATCAACCAGGTATGTCCTTCATAGTTTAAGTTACAGAGCTATTCATTTTATTTCCGGGTTCAGTTCACAACACCACAATGAAATAATGCGCTCTAGCGGTAAATTACAACACTCTTTGATTATTAATTCGGAAATGCGGGCAAGCAAGTGATGCTATAATAAAAATTCGAACGTAACGAACGAATATTTTCCGGTAAGTGAACGTTTACTTTAGTCACCACATACAATCCTCATACCCGCACACTGTCTCTATTTTTAATTGTATTTTTTTGGCTTCGAACTTCGAGTAAGGAGATCAGTTTCTACATTTGACATATCACCAAAATGTTTTAAACTGTCTTCCATTTTTATGTTATGACTGTTATGCGATTAATCGATTTTCGCTCAGCGATTTACGGGAAAACAGAGTTGGCGACACTGAGGAAGAACAATACGCGTCGATGTGATAATACAGAAACAATAAAATTCCATGGATATACAGCTATTGGTTGAAATTAAAGATGTATTTACATTTTATTGGTACAAAGTAGGGTTTAAGATAGAAAATAAATATTTGTCACAAGAATTAACAAACGTAAAATTATATTTGTGCAAATTGCGAAAAGCTTGTGCAATATTAGCCTATAAATAATTCTACAGAGATATAGGCCTAAAATTAATAAAATATGCAGAAACAAAGAGTTATGTAAATTTTTCTTGGAGTTTTATTATTTTCAATCCATCTTACCACACTCTAAATATAGGCTTACTTATGTAAGTAAATCAGTAAACGTAGAAATTTTTAGAATCAATTACTGCTGAATTTACATCAAATTAAAATACGTTATTTTATGAACACTCTAAACACTGTAATTCTTTACTAGTAGGCCCTTCAAGATTTATTGTTAGCAGAGTGCTAAATCTTTTTACTGAAAGGCGGTTTATAATTACAGTTTTTACAAGATTCATGCAACTAAATCCTCGCTCACAATTTACAGTATGCGATGGAATTATATAAATCAATTAGAAGAAACCGTTTCTTTAACTTAAATGAATTGCACCAAATCTTTGAAATCCATTCCTGAACATCTATTGCCATTACCATTTTATTTAAATTCAGGTTAGTTCAAACATCTCTGATTTCTTTTTCTATATTACCATCTTCGTTTCTGAAGTCCAATGTGGTTGTCGCATTTTTGCACATTTAAATTGAAAGTTTGTTGCATTTTCAGAAGTCGAGTAGCAAAATGCGACAAATGCGATTGTGGCTTAAACCCTGGAAAGTAGGATGACGTCATTTAAATGAAAGAGTCGACGAAATTAAAACCTCTTGTGATGTTAGCTGTGATATTTTTGTGATTGTTACGAATGCCAATAAAATAGACATTATCAAACAGCTGAAATACGCCATATATTCTTCTTACGGTATTCTAACTTTGTTAAATGACAATCTACAACGGATACGAAATCAACACCAGCTAATGTTATTGCACAAATGAGGAGCTTTTTCTCAAAACTTAATATGTTCAATATATGAAAATACACTTCAGATGCCAAAAACGTACTTCTCTGCAATGAACAAAATATGTTCTATGGTGAAATATTAAAGTTTTTTTTGCAATCGATTTCGTATAAATTTTTAGCGAAGAAAAATCTTCGTTTTTTTATTGTGCTTCCTCAAATTAAAGGCTCCCATTAGACAAAGCATGCAAAACAATATAAATGATGAAAGATAACAGAGTAAGGAAACAAGTAAACAAAGAAACAATGGCAGTTTATAGAATAAAAAGAGTTACAAGTAAAGAAGCAATGAAAGCTAATAAGAGAAAGAAAAAGATAATGTTGCGTTAGTTTTTTCAGTACACTGAATTAGAGTCCATATAGGTGGTTTCGTAAAAGTTTGACTGACTCTCTAATTATGAGGAGGGCAAGTTCATTCGGATACGATTTGTGCAGTCCTAGGGTCTTACAGAATTGAGAAGTGAAATTAGGTATCGTTCCTCTTGCTCCAGACATCAATCCCGTAACACTGATATCGTGAAGTTGGTATTTATCTTTATAATACGGGATGGTTGGAACGTAGATTGCTCGTTTCTCCTCATGTACATCTTCAGGCTGTCCTTTATACGTTTCAAACCTGATGGTGGGGTCGATTATCATACCCCGAGACAGGGATTCGCTAATGGCGATTATGTCAATTCGTCTGTTACTGCCATTGTCGGCAGTTCCGTGGACTTCTTCATAAACGATGTATTTCAGTTTTCTAAGGGCATCGGCCAGTTTAATTCTAATTGCATGGTGCCTATGTATACGCAATGTTTCGCCATAAGGGCAGGCTCCCAGGACATGTCCAAGGGTTTCTATCTCACTGAGGCATCGCCTGCAGTGGTTGTCCTGAGACCTACCGGGTATGGCTCTGACAGCGCTTACGTTGGCAGTCATCTTGATAGCCTCCTTCCATTCACCGCTAGTCATTCCATCGGGCTTAGTTAGAGACGCATATAATAATCTGTAGCATTTTCTAAAAATGGACATGTTCAGTTTTGAAGAAAAAAAAAAGCTCCCCTACTGTTTACACTCGACTCCCCGATGTGTCAAGGCAGAGGGAGGTCGCACGACAGTACATTTTATTTGTTACTGCTATTTAATCTGTATCAAATTCAAGTGGCTGTCAGGTATTAAATTTAATAAAATGTAATCCTGTACAAAGCAGAGTTTATTGTTCATCCCACGCATTCACCTGCACTACAGAGCGGGGAAGTATCTCACACACTTCAGGGTGACCGTGGAGAGCTGTCATGAAGCGAGTGTCATGATATTTACACCACTCTTTCATCTGTGCTCCAGCACACAGCAGTAACTGACACGTTACCGTGTAGCTCCCTCCTGGTTCAGCAACAAGCAACGCATCCTGATAGCCTGTTCCTGCTGCTTGATGCGAGAGTAAATCCCACCATCTGTTTCAGCGTTCACATGAGAGCCTGACATCACGACAGTCTGAACTGTGTTCTAATTTTGCTGCCAAGTGCCTTACGGCCTTAACTCTGTCAGGTTAAATAAAGCCATTATTATTATTATTATTATTATTATTATTACTACTAGTCGTACCCGTGCGCTCCGCTGCACCCGTTAGAAATAAATATAAAGTAATTACATAATTAAAATAGGATATTTTATCCAGGGAACATTCGTCTTTGATAGAAGGATTAATCGTTTATTATGTTAAAGGTAAAAGGTAAAGGTAAAGGTAACCCCGTAACATGCCATGAAGGCACTTGGGGAGCATGGAGGTAGAGCCCCATGCTTTCCATGACCTCGGCACTAGAATGAGGTGGTGTGGTCGGCACCACGCTCTGACCGCCTTTACCCCGGGAAAGACCCGGTACTCAATTTTATAGGAGGCTGAGTGAACCTCGGGGCCGTTCTGAAAGTTTGGCAACGAGAAAATATCCTGTCACCACCTGGGATCGAACCCCGGACCTTCCAGTCCGTAGCCAGCTGCTCTACTAACTGAGCTACCCGGCCGCCTCGTTTATTATGTTACTTAATTTAAATTGTATTTGCATAATTAAAATGCGATCATTTTGATCCAGAGACCACTCATTTGGTCATAAAAATTATTTTAGGAAATACAGGAAACGGATGTACAGAATAGCCTATCAATTTTTCTGTGCATAAGAAGCTATTTTAATCTTACCTGTCCTCGATTCACTCAGAAGTTACTGTAATAACATTATAGCATTATGTCCATCTAGAGAAACTACACTTTCCAACGGTGAATTAATAATTAATTATACAAATCGGTTAATTTAGCTTCTGATATTACTTCATACAAACACAGAAACATTATCTGTAGGCTATTTTTCATAGGTTTCGATTGCTGCTGTCCAAGACCCCTTATAGACGAAGTCATTTGTTTTTTAATTCATTACACGGCCTTAGATGGCAGTTATATTAATTTTAAAAGTCATTTATCTCATTAAATATCAGTCCTATCAAAATTTTTTGAGAAATAAAACTTATCGAAAATTATTTTAAAGAAACTTTTGTTATATAACATTTTTCACAAAAATCAATAATAAGCGAGATATTTCGATTTATTTAATTCAGGCCCCCTTATAACCCCCTTTTAAATAATGTATTTTGAATGCCATATAGCCTAAAATCTAAGTTACAACGAACTTAATTTATATTCCAATTTTCATCGAAATCCGTTCAGCCATTATCGCGTGAAAAGGTAACAAACATACAGACAGACAGACAGACATACATACATACATACAAACAAACATAAATTTAAAAAAGCGATTTTCGGTTTCAGGGTGGTTAATTGTATATGTCAGGACCAATTATTTTTGGAAAATCGAAAATCACCAGAACAATTTCGGCTACAGATTTATTATTAGTATAGATTATTATTAGTATAGATTGTTATTATTATTATTATTATTATTATTATTATTATTATTACTAGCCGTACCCGTGCGCTCCGCTGCACCCGTTAGAAATAAATATAAAGTAATTAAATTACATAATTAAAATAGGACATTTCATCCAGGGAACATTCGTGTTTGATAGAAGGATAAATCGTTTAATATGTTACTTAATTTAAATTGTATTTAAAATATTAAAATGCGATCATTTTGATCCAGAGACCACTCATTTGGTGCAATGAAAATTCCTTTAACATGTTTCTTAATTGTCATTACCAATTATTTTTGGAAAAGCGAAAATTAACAGAAAAATTTTGGCTACAGATTTATTATTATGTTTATATTATATTATATTATATTATATTATATTATATTATATTATATTATATTATGAAAAAGTTTGTTGATAACGGATGTACTCGAATTAGAAAGTTTTAATTTGTTGTGGGAGTTCTTGAATCTGAGGAAGAACAACTTTTACAACAGCGCAACATAATCTGCTTGGCTCATTACCCAATTCTTTTGCATTGCATTTATTGCATATGTATTTTATGTATTTTAACACGATTCAATTGAGCATAGTTAAAATTTGAATTACAAAACAATGGATTGCTAAGCTAACGTACTATTACTGCATACTAAATCAATACACTCTCGTTGTTCGTTAATTCTCTGAGATAAAAATGAATATGTTCATAAACATTATTATAAGAAATACAGGAAATGAATATACAGAATAACCTATCAAGCTTTCTGTGCATAAGAAGCTATTTTAATCTTACCTGTCCTCAATTCACTCAGAAGTTACTGTAATAACATTATAGCATTATTTCCATCCAGAGAAACTACACTTTCCAATGATGAAATAATAATTAATTATACAAATCGGTTAATTTAGCTTCCGATATTACCATACAAATACAGAAACATTGTCTGTAGGCTATGTTTCATAGCTTTCGATTGTTGTGTCCAAGGACCCTTATAGACGAAGTCATTTGTTTTTATTTCAATACACCGCCTTAGATGGCAGTTATTTTAATATTAAAACTCATTTATCTCATTAAATATCAGTCCTATCAAAATTTTTCAGAGAATAAAACTTATCATAAATCATTTTTAAAGAAACTTTTGTTATGTAACATATTTCACAAAAATCAATAATAAGCGCGATATTTCGATTTATTTAATTCAGGCCCCCTTATAACCCCCTTTTAAATAACGTATTTTGAATGCCATATAGCCTATAATCTAAGTTACAACGAACTTAATTTATATTCCAATTTTCATCGAAATCGGTTCAGCCATTATCGCGTGAAAAGGTAACAAACATACAGACAGACAGACAGACAGACATACAAACAAAAATTTCAAAAACCGATTTTCGGTTTCAGGTTGGTTAATTATATATGTTAGGACCAATTATTTTTGGAAAATCGAAAATTACCAGAACAATTTCTGCTACAGATTTGTTATTAGTATAGATTATTATTATTATTATTATTATTATTATTATTATTATTATTATTATTATTATTATTATCATTACTTACTTAACTACAAATGGCTTTTAAGGAACCCGCAGGTTCATTGTCGCCTTCACATAAGCCCGCCATCGGTTCCTATCCTGTGCAAGATTAATCCAGTCTCTATCATCATATCCCACCTCCATCAAATCCATTTTAATATTATCCTCACATCTACGTCTCAGCTTTCCCAAAGGTCTTTCTCACTCCGGTCTCCAAACTAACAATCTATATGCATTTCTGGATTCCCCCCATACGTGCTACATGCCCTGCCCATCTCAAACGTCTGGATTTAATGTTCCTAATTATGTCAGATGAAGAATACAATGTGTGCAGTTCTGCGTTGTGTGACTTTCTCCATTCTCCTGTAACTTCATCCCTCTTAGCCCCAAGTATTTTCCTAAGCACCTTATTCTCAAACACCCTTAATCTTTGTTCCTCTCTCAAAGTGAGAGTCCAAGTTTCACAGCCATACAGAACAACCGGTAATATAACTGTTTTATAAATTCTAACTCTCAGATTTTTTGACAGCAGACTAGATGACGAAAGCTTCTCAACCCAGTAACAACAGACATTTCCCATATTTATTCTGCGTTGAATTTCCTCCCGAGTGTCATTTATATTTGTTACTCTTGCTCCAAGATATTTGTATTTTTCCACCTCTTCTAAGGATAAATCTCCAATTTTTATGTTTCTATTTCGTACAATATTCTCGTCATGAGACATAATCATATACTTTGTCTTGTCGGGATTTACTTCCAAACCTATCTCTTTACTTGCTTCAAGTAAAATTTCCGTGTTTTCCTAATCGTTTGTGGATTTTCTCCTAACATATTCACGTCATCCGCATAGACAAGAAGCTGATGTAACCCGTTCAATTCCAAACCCTGTCTGCTATCCTGAAATTTCACAACGGCATATTCTAGAGCAGACGTCTCCAAAAGCGTACTCGCGAGTAAGCCCCTGAACGGAACCGAAGCCAGTACGTAATAAGCGCGCTCCGCCTTACCCATCCCCACCTGTACTGTACTCAATGTTTATGCGCAAACGAAGAGCAGTGGCGAACTGCCATTATCATTGTGTTGGTCGGCGTGTTTCACCGTTTCACAATGTCTTCTAATCATGGCCGTAGTACATTCAAGGATGAATAGGAAGAGAAATTTTTTTGTGTTAGTGGGGAGAATGTGAAATGCTTAATCTGTTCGAAAATTTTTAAGGGTGTGTTAAAATTCAACATGCGACGACAATACTCGACTCTTCACAAAGAATATCATACAATTACAGGCATGTTGGACATGTGAAAATAATTTATTTTGGGTCATCTGTCTAACTGTTGGTTATACATAATAATCAGTATATTACAATAGTTTACACTCAGTTCAGCATGACAAACATATAGTTTTTCGTTCAATTTTAGTTGAAGTACGTTGGACTACAAATATTTTGATAAATATAAAATAAGAAAATACAAACACAAATCACACACGTATCCTCAGTCTTAAACAATAAAAGCTTCTTGCTAGCTATGTTATAGCTTGGGATGTTGGAAAATCAATGAAGCCCTTTACAGAAGCATCATTTGTAAAATCGTGCATACAGGACGTTACTAAAATACTGTGTCTAGAACAAAGTCAAAGTTTAAGAAAATTAAATTGTTCCCAATTACAGTTCAGAGAAGGAATTTCAAGATTGTAAATGCAATTGAATCTGAAGTCGAAACCACAATTAACCTATTTGTAGCTTACTCACTTGCATTGAACGAAAGGACAGATAGAAATGACAAAGCTCACCTATCCATTTTCATCCGAGAAGTTAATGAACATTTTACTGTGTCTGAATGTCTTCTAGATTTAATTACAAAATACAACTGGAGAAGATCTTTTCCAGACACTGAAAGGCACCATAGAACAGAAGAGGTTGAATTTACAATGGCTTGTATCAATAGCAACAGACGGGGCGCCAACTTCATAGTATGTCAAAATAATATACAAACGTATGATATTTCTTATTCTTTTGATGTTATTATTTGTAAACATAAGCACACCGTTGCCGTGATCCCCCACTGATCGCTCCCATCTGTTGAGGTACAAGTCTCTCCCCCTTATCTAGCCTTACAGCACACTGTGTTCGGCGGGCAGCATCGAGAGCACGAAAGACGATACGCTTTTTGGAGACCTCTGTTCTAGAGCAAAGTTAAAAAGTAAAGGTGATAGTGCATCTCCTTGCTTCAGCCTGCAGTGAATTGGAAAGGCATCAGATAGAAACTGACCTATACCGACTCTGTTGTAAGTTTCATTGAGACACACTTTAATTAATCGAACAGTTTCTTGAAAATACCAAATTCAGTAAGGATATTATATAAAACTTGTCTCTTAACTGAGTCATAAGCCTTTTTGAAATCTATGAATAACTGATGTACTGTACCCTTATACTCCCATTTTTTCTCCAATATCTGTCGAATACAAAACATCTGATGAATAATCGATCTATTATGCCTAAAACCGCACTGATGATCCCCAATAATTTCATCTCCGTATGGAGTTAATCTTCTGAAAAGAATATTGGACCAAATATTGGACGTCAACAAAAGTGATATTCCTCGAAAATTATTATTATTATTATTATTATTATTATTATTATTATTATTATTATTATTATTATTATTATTATTATTATATCAGAATTTGTTTCTCTCTGTTTTCTCTCCAAAATAATCAACGATATCAACGAGCAACACTTGCTTATCATCAAAAGATCTACTTTTATGAATGGCTGTGTAAAAAAAATATTCTGAAATACACCGTCTTTCATAAGTCCGTGAAATATCTTAGAAACTCACCACAAAAAAAAAAAAAAAACTAAGCAACGAATACTACATTTTATTACACGGAAATGTTGGTATAAACTCTCCAAGCTTTTTTTTATATCTCACAAATGCTAAAATATGTGTCCACCCTTGTTGATACAGCGGACATCTTGTCGATCAATTTCATCCCATACGCGTCTCCGCATATCACGATCGATCAGTGCCACAGCCGCGGTAATACGGTCGTGATGTTCCTGAAGGTTAGCTGGGAGTGGGGGTACAAAAACAATGTCCTTCATAAATCTCCACAAGAAAAAAATTGCAAGGTGTTAAGTCCGGTGACTGGGTGGCCACCTCATTAAGGCGTCATCTTCTTGTCCACAGCGTCCTATCCAACATTGTGATAAATTTGTGTTGAGATATTCTCGTACGTCATTGTGAAAATGGGACGGACAACCGTCTTGTTGAGAAATGTTACTCCTCCTAGCGGCAGACCACGGCAACTATGCGATACAGGCTTTTCCTTTAAAAAAAACTTGGAGAATCTCTCATTCTATCTGTTTAAGAATTGTAATTATGCGTTGCTTTCTTTATTCGTGGTGAATTTCTAAAGTGTTTCACGGACTTATGAAAGACTGTGTGTTATAGAAACTAGAACCTGCATCTCAATATCATATCTATAATGTGTAACAATTGTAATAATGTTGCGGAACAATATTTTTAAGAATTTCATTTGCAGACTACGATGTTATTAATTAAAAACTGTGTACAGAAGCTGTTATGCTTGTTCTGTTGAAACGCAGCTGCTGTGAGACATGAGATAAGAACGGTGACATCAAACATGAGAGAGAAATAAAATGGCTGGAATTCACAAATGGTGTAACAGTAACTCAATGGATTCACATGGGAAGAAAATAAACGAAGGAACTAGAAGAGTGCACAACAAGGGAAGCAAAAACGCCTTGTTTGTCTCCTATAGCAGTCATCACTCGACGTCAAACACAGCCTCCAACGCAAGCAGAGCTCAGTTTTATTTCCTTACCGAAGCGAGAGAAACAAATGAAACCGCAAATGCAACGAAACGAAGAGAAAGTCACACATTTTTAGAGGTGTATCCATAAAAGTCAACATCTACCCTTCAACACTATTTGTTATCAGTTTATATCTCTTCTTATTTACAGTTTTCAACTTTTTTCTCTGTCTGGAATGTGCCACATCTCTACTTGTTAGCTTGTAAAGTTTTTTCTTACTTTCAGAGAGCATCAGAAAGCAAGATGTTGCATGTTCTGTTTTTATAATCGCAGATTATACAGGGTGTAACAGGATCTCATCGACAAACTTTGACGAATGATGGGTTAAACACAGAGGATATTTTTTTTTGTTAAGGAACATGTCGCTGGTTTTCTTTCAAATCCTCGTAACTGCATTTCAGGAAATCGTACAAAAGGGAAAAATAACTTCTTATTCTTTTTTACTCCACTAACAACTGTTATACATTTATTATTTATACAATACAGAAACTACGGCCAATGACTCCGGTCAAGTGCCCAGGTCCACAGGATTATAAGTCCAATACTCTAGCCACTAGGCGGCTTTCTAGTTGGATGTTAACTTTTCTACTCTTATTTCTTACGTTTCTACTGAAGCCAATCATGAAGAAAGTATTGACTTTCATTGC
Source organism: Periplaneta americana (assembly GCA_025594305.2). Lineage (NCBI taxonomy): Eukaryota > Metazoa > Arthropoda > Insecta > Blattodea > Blattidae > Periplaneta > Periplaneta americana. The sequence continues at coordinate 33,654,965 of JAJSOF020000037.1, forward strand.
TAGACACAAATTAAAAAAAAATATGCATAAATGTGGAAAAACTACTAGCCTATCACTTGAAGTACAGCACTGAAACCTATATCTTAATTTTTAAGATCATATATTACTGTTTACAAATTATGAACACGAATTACACTTCGATTACTTTCATCGTAACTAAGAAAGCGAATTTCCGAGCATAGGAACATATAAGATTCAATCACTCACTCACTCACTCACTCACTCACTCACTCACTCACTCACTCACTCACTCACTCACTCACTCACTCACTCACTCACTCACTCACTCATTTACTTACTTATTTACTTACTCACTTATTTATTTACTTATTTATTTACTTATTTATTTACTTACTTATTTATTTACTTATTTATTTATTTACTTACTTTATTTATTTACTTACTTTATTTATTTACTTACTTTATTTATTTACTTATTTATTTATTTACTTACTTTATTTATTTACTTATTTGGTATGGTATGGTATGGTATGGTTTATTCTCACTCAAACCTTTGGTCCTGCTGGCCCTTCACATTATATAGTATTCGGGCCAGCAGTCCCTTCCAACTTGTACAATGCTCGATGTTGATGACCGACATCTCTTCGTCATTTAATGTTCACCCACTAAGTCTTTCATGTTCGTTCACCACACTTCCTATATTTCTGCGTTTATTAAATATTCCTTCTTTCCCTCTACTCCTACCTTCTACTATTTCCTATTCCTAATAACAACGTAACAATTACTTTTTCTATTCATCATTTTCACAGACCAACTTATTTAACATATCACTACAATCATTTACTGTACTATAGTCTTAACTAAGCCTACCCTCTATTATTTGCTTTACATCTATCTATATTACTTTTTTGTCCTACTGATACCTATCTAGTCTAGTCCTACTTTTAGCTCCTCTACTCTTCCTATATTTACAATACGTCCTACTCATTCCTACTAATTAAATAACTCATCATGACCCTTCTCATACTAAAACACTATTTATTTATTTACTTATTTATCTACTTATTTATTTATCTACTTATTTATTTATTTACTTATTTATTTATTTACTTATTTATTTATTTATTTATTTACTTATTTATTTATTTACTTATTTATTTATTTATTTATTTATCTATCTATTTACTTATTTATTTATTTATTTACTTATTTATTTATTATTTTGCTAATAATTGTAACATAAAATATAATATATACAGAAACACTTTAGCTCGCCCCTGAAAGAGTAGAACTCGTGCTCAGGGGCGGATTCCTGAATTGACCTGATATTGACCGCCTCTGTAGGAATGTGTCATGTCCAAACCTGTTGCCCTGAAAGTCACACGTACTTTTGTAGAAGAATTGCAAGTGAAGAATGAATTGTAGCCGTTTGAAGTATTCGAACTGGCTGGAAGAGACGCATTGTATTAGAGCAATTTACAGAGGTGCAAGAGCTATTAGCCGGTAATCCTGTAATCAGGCCTGGATTTTCAATAGAGTGCATGACGGCGAAATTGACCCTATTCTTCTCCTGTTTATGGAAGCGCTTACTTTAATCTTTACCAGAACAATAAGTATTAGAGCTTCTAAAAACTCATTATGATTTAGGGTAAAGGTTGGTAATACTGTGATATGGGTAATATTGTGATAGTTCTTTTTGAGAATTTATTACAATTTTACTGAGCGAGAGAAGGACCGGTTTTGTGCAGAAACTTGTCCACGAACATTCCCTTTTACGTTGACGCAAAAAACCGATCTTCCTCTAGCTCAGTAAAATTGTAATGAATTCTCAAAAAGAACTATCACAATATTACTCATATCACAATATTACCAACCTTTACCCTATATACCTAGTAAGGATAAAAACTAATAATAATTAGACATAGTAGTTAAAAGTTAACGAAACTTCTCTGATTATTCTGAATTAACCTCTACACCGCCATATTTACTGGATATCGCGAAAAACGATTTAAAATTCTCCAGAAAACTCTATTGAGTAGCAGTGTACAAGTCAATATGACAAGAAAAATAAGTTGTTTTAGAGATAATTGGCTTTACTTATAAAATATACAAGCATAGAAAATATTTTGATCAGCTGTATTCACACCTTACTAACGAGAGCTGCAGTAGAAGTGTAGTGCCTTAGTAATTGTTAGGTTGTACTATTCGTTTAACTTTCCACACAAATCGAACAGAAATCAACTTACAACCTAGACGCTAGAGGGAATAAAAATATAGATCTAATGTTTTTACTTACAATAATAGACCACTCTCTTTGTCACTTACCTAAAAAAGAAGAAAATAACAATTAGTCATCTACAAAATCAAGTTTACAACAGGTTAAGTATATTATTACTTTGTTGTATTTTATGAATACTTGTAGATCAGGCGGAGATCAACTGAATGTAGAAAACGTCAGAGTAACAAATAAGAAGTTATATCTATCTAGGCATGCTGTAAATATAAACATACTTATAACCAGGACGTTTTTTTCTGGCTGAACGCGCCGGAACGGTGTTCAAACATCTTTCTGTTGTATTTTTCATAGATTGGAACAGAGAAATGTGTTAATAATTAGTTTTTAACGACATTTTTATATGAACTTCGCTTTGGCCTTGAAAGTCGTACAGTTTGACGAAAAACAGGTAATAACAGGATTTAAGTCACATTCGCATTTTGCTATCGACTTCTAAAAATGCAACAAACTTTCAATGCAAATGTGCAAAAATGCGTCAACCACATTGGACTTCAGAAACGAAGATGGTAATGGAGAGAATGAAATCAGAGATGTGTATGAACTAATCTGAATTTAAATGAAATTCTAATGGCATGTACAATGTTCAAGAAGGTATTGAGCAACAGGTGTTCAGGAATGGATTTCAAAGAGTTGGTACAATTAATGTAAGTTAAGAGAACAATTTCTTCCAATTGTTTTATATAATTCCATCGCATACTGTAAATTATGAGCGAGGATTTAGTTGCATGAATCTTGTAAAAACTGGAATTAGAAACCGCCTTTCAGTAAAAAAAAAAAAAAAATATCACTCTGCTAACAATAAATCTTGAAGGACTTACTAGTAAAGAATTTAAAAGTTCAGAGTGCCCATAAAATGATGTGATATAAATTCAGCAGTAATTGATTCTAAACATACCTACAACTAATGATTTACTTACATAAATATATCCAGAGTGTGATAAGATGGATTGGCAGTAATAAAACTCAAAGAAACAAGTTACCGATACATAACTTTTTGTTTCTGCATACTTTATTAATTTTACCTTTCTGTACACATATTTATAATACTGCATAAGCTTTCCGCAATTTCCACAAATTTAATTTTTCATTTGTGCATTTTTGCGACAATTATTTATTTTATAGCTTAAACCCTGGGTAATAACGACAAAATTTCCGTACTCTAGACAGTAATCATCTCCTCGTCGGGTATTTTATATTCTACACACAGCTACACTTCTTGTTCTCCTGAAGAAAAGCACTGGTTATAACCTATAACACCACCTAATTCTAGTGCAGAGGTCATGAAAGCATTAAGCTCTACCTCCATATCCTCCATACTACCCCTGTAATTCAAGGAAATAACTTTACCTTCTATAGCCTACAAATTAAATATACTGAAATATGGTTCCCCAAAAAAAAAAGTACTGCCTAAATAACAAAAAATTTAGATATATAAGGTCTGATCAGGAGTATGTTTTCAGCGATGTACATAATAGAGGAGAAAAGGGACTGACCACCATACTCCATTATCTCCTGACTTAGTTGCCTCCTGAGTAATGCCTTGTTTATTTCACTTGATTTTCAAGAAATTATTACATTTTTAACCATAAATACAATATATTATTTATTTTGCACGAAAAATTAAAAAAAATATTTACCAAAATACCTGTTTATTGTGGTGAATAATGATAATGATGATGGGATAATGATGACTATGATAATAATAACCAATAATCATAATTATCACGATAAAGTACTAAAAAAATAGAATGAAGGAATGTTGAACACCCGAGGAAAAGATTAAGCTGATAGAAAATAATAATATAATAATAATAATAATAATAATAATAATAATAATAATAATAATAATAATTTATTTATTTAATCTGGCAGAGCTAAGCCAGTAGGCCTTCTCTTCCGCCCAGCCAGACTCTAATTCTAATTAAATACATTTGTTTACATAGTTATTACATTAATATCTAGATCATAAAACAGCATGAAAGTAAATAATGAAAATTGGATAACTAATGTTAGTGTGACAATAATAAACACTGGTAAGAAATAGTTATAATAATAATGATAATAATAATAGTAATAATAATAATAATAATAATGAGATAATTTAGATATTTATCTGTGATATATTTAACCATTAAACATTGAGAAACCTGAAACAGCTATTATTGTTGACAGTAATTGTTAGAAAAATATCTCGTTAGCCTATTCTTAAATTGATTTGATGTCTGACAGTCCCTGACATTACTCGGTAGGGAATTCCAAAGTCGAGGAACAGCCACAGTGAAAGAAGATGAATATGAGGATGTTCGGTGGGAGGGAATGGATAATATTGAGGAGTGTTGTGATCGTGTGTCTAGGTTATGATGGGTGGATAAATTTTGAAAACGAGACGCAAGATAGACAGGAGTGGAGAAATGCAATATGTGAAAGAGAAGGGAAAGACAGTGGATTTTCCTACGATCTTCTAGACGGAGCCAGGACAACATTTCGAGGGATGGTGTTACGTGATCAGCCCGGCGGATATTGCAGACGAAACGGACGCACATATTATGAACACGTTGTAGTCTCTGCGCCGAAGTAACGCTTAGGTCAGTAAGCAGAATATCACAGTAATCGAAAATGTGACGATGAAAGGAAAATCAGAGGCAATTTTTGACAAGCAAAAGGGGACACGATCTCATTCTAAAGCTGTAGGTCAGATAAGAAACGAGAAGAGAAATCTAACCCCTCGCTTGAACAAAATTACACTCTGGAGTTATTTCCACTGTGCTGTTGATTTATGTGTTACAAGTTGTGCTTGAATGCCTTGATTACGTTGCGTCTAATGGAACGGATCAACACTTCGCTGTCGCGCGGTTTAATGTAGTCCGCAGTGGCGAGCTACTGGAACTGTGCCAGGAATCCATTCGCACTGGAGCGCGATTACTATCGATATATCGAACGCGAAGACATTAAATCAACAATCAGAAGCAGTCAGCGACCAGTAAAGCTGATAATCTGCAGCAACGCCTATTGCTACACTATGTGCATCACAGATACGGCCTCAGCATGACAGGATGTCAAATGCCTTTTCAAACAAAAATTAAACATACAGTCGCCCAAGTCTAGTTCATTTATAACATTGGTCTCCTTTTGGGTTTCTTAACATTGCAGAATTTGGAGCCTTACTGCTCCAAAGATTACTATAACTACAGATGAATTGATATTTTAACTAGGGTAAACATTGGTAATTTCGTGGCAGTGGTTATTTCGTGATACTTTTTCTTTGTTCTTTTGTGAACTAACCAATGGTGTTATGAGATCCAAAATTCCGCCAAGGGATTGCATATGTTGTCCAGTTTCCAGAAACATACAGCTAAGCTTTGTGTGACTATTGTAGTTGCTTCAGTGAGCTTTTATGTTTGGAGAGAGCAAGTTTGCGTCGACTTCTCAGGCATACAAATTTTGTGGATGTTTGTAATTACATTACAGGCTTATTACTAAAGGTAAGCATATGATATTTGGGTACAAAGATTTATTGTATCTTCATGAAATTTTAGGAAATGTTTTTGGGACTTTAGATACATCTGTAGTCGCCATATAGGCTTAGCTTTACTGATAGAAATCTTAGCTGTTTGAGGCGAAATTTTGTTGAGCATTAAGTGTTACAATTTTAAAACTAGTATAAAATGTATTAGAATAGGAATTTTAGAAATCTGAAGAAAATATGTGATAACAAAAAAGAAAACGGAGACGCAATGGGTTCAGTGTAGCTTCTGTTTGATTTGTTATCATGCTAAGTGTCAATGATAAGTGCTAGATGACTTGCAAGAATTGTGACAGAAGATGGAACATGGTTCCACCATTTTGGACCGGAGACAGAGGCAGACAATGGAGAGGCATCATGAAAATTCACCAAAGAAATAGAAATTCAAAAGTATACCTTCGGCAGGAAACGTTATGGCTACTGTGTTTTTCGATTCAGAAGGACTCTTGCTTGTGGACATCATGCCACACGGAACCACCATTAATTCTGACGGGTATGTTGCAACTCTCAAGAAACTTCAAGTTAGACTGAGTCGTGTTCGACGGCATCAGGAGAAGCAGGATGTTCTGCTATTGCACGAAAACGCACAGCCATATGTCAGTCACAAGACCGGAGACCAGATCAGAAAATTCGGATAGACAACACTGAAACAACCGCCTTACAGTCCTGAACTGGCACCGTGCGATTACCATCTCTTTAGTAAACTGAAGGATCCCTTCGCGGAACGAGGTTAGAAGATGACTCCCTTGTGCACGCTGCTAAAGAGTGGCCCAGACGTGTTGGTCCAGACTTTTACCGTGCTGGACTACAGGCCCTCGTTCCTAGGTTACGTAAGGCAGTTGAAAGAGACAGGGATTATGTGGAAAAGTGACATTTTCTTCCTTAAGGATACATCTACATTCTGTGAAAATAGTAAAGCTGTAGGATAAAAATATAATTTTTAAACAAACGTTATGCATTACTTTTGGAGTTACCCTAGTAATATAGGCTATAGTGTCGACCTGGTTGGCAAGTTGGTATAGCGCTGGCCTTCTATGCCCAAGGTTGCGGGTTCGATCCCGGGCCAGGTCGATGGCATTTAAGTGTGCTTAAATGCGACAGGCTCATGTCAGTAGATTTACTGGCATGTAAAAGAACTCCTGCGGGACAAAATTCCGGCACATCCGGCGACGCTGATATAACCTCTGCAGTTGCGAGCGTCGTTAAATAAACCATAACATTATAGGCTATAGTAAAGTCCGTAATAAAAGTGTTCACCCTTTCAGGGCAAAGAAAATCCCTTTTCAATTTCAATTTTTACTTTGATTTCATTCTTATTATGTGTTGATATGTATTTCTATGTTTTCTTGCTATGAATATTAGACGGAATTACTATGTTTGAAGTCTTGTAACAATAAATGAGAATTTCATTTGACTTTAATGAATTTTTTCACAATTCTTCTACCTCTCACGAAATTATCAATGCAATATCACGAAATTACCAAGGTTATCACGAAATAACCAACCTTTCAGCTTAAGTTGTAAAAGTGGTTTTTGGCACATATTCAAGAACGTATTCAATATTTTATGTCTCCAGATTTGTACAGCAAGTTATCGTCTTTTAGATGAAAAAATCGGAATAAGGATATATTTACACATTTGCATTTTAAATTAGTTTTCATGAAATTATCACGAAATTACCTATGTTTACCCTACAAGATACAAGCTATACTAAAAAGAATTCAGTTTGGACTAAACCAAATAGCAGAATTAATTTTAACATAAGAATAAAACGGATTCAGAGTAGGACGATCATATATTATGGACAACATAGGCCATTTACTTTAAAAGAATTGCTAAATACACTGCTCCGTCGATTTAGTAGAAAGTCAATGTCCACTTACTTAGATATAACACTCAGACCAAGTCCCCTGCAATCGGCAATCATCATTGGTAGAATAAGAAATTCAAGGAATATTACTCGTAAGTACAGTAGAACCACGATTTTCCGTCACCCTATTAACCGATTGGTGGATTATCCGACTGTCTTTCTATCGCGCTCTTTTTTTTATGTTGCAGAAAATATATGAATTACTATACATTTTATGAGTACGATTTTTTTTTCTACAGAGTGCCTTTTATAAACTTTTACTCTTATACAGTATGGTCTACTTTTCGAGAGGTCTAAATTCTATGAAAAATGCCTTCCACAGGTGTCAAAGAAAAAGAGTTGTGCTACGAAAAATAGTGCAAGTAATTGAATGGTTTGAGAAAAGAGAAACTGTGGTTCATCTAGCATCAGAATACGAAATAAGAATTAAAACTGTGCACGATTTAATTAAAAATAAGTACAAAATGTAATAAGTATGTAAATCTACAACAGACAGTCGTCATAAAGTGATTTCTTGGCTCTTAAAAAGCCGTCATTGGAAACCAGACTTAAATTAGCGAACTTCTGATCCACGTTAAAACACAAAACCACGGAGGAAATTAGGAAACTGTATTACGCACTTAATTTATGAAAATCCTATATAGTATGGATTAACCGATTTCTTCGATTAACCGTTCACTCCACGCCCTTCATTACCACGGATAATAGAGATCCTACTGTATAGTCAGTAAAAAATCGATCATACGGGAATGGGTGTTTAAGAGTTTTTAATTCATTATAAAAAAAAGCTAATATGATGCAACTTACGTGATTACAAATGGCTTTTAAGGAACCCGGAGGTTCATTACCGCCCTTACATAAGCCCGCCATCGGTCCCTATTCTGAGCAATATTAGTCCAGTCTCTACCATCATATCCAACCTCACTCAAATCCATTTTAATATTATCCTCCAATCTACGTCTCGGCCTCCCCAAGGTATTTTTCTCTCCGGCCTCCCAACTAACACTCTATATGCATTTCTGGATTCGCCCATATGTGCTACATGCCCTGCCCATCTCAAACGTCTGGATTTTATGTTCCTAATTATGTCAGGTGAAGAATACAATGCGTATACAGCAGAGTCCGTATAGGTCAGTTTCTATCTGATGCTTTTCCAATTCACTGCGGGCTAAAGCAGGGAGATGCACTATCACCTTTACTTTTTAACTTCGCTTTAGAATATGCCATTAGGAAAGTTCAGGATAACAGGCAGGGTTTGGAATTGAACGGGCTACATCAGCTTCTTGTCTATGCAGATGACTTGAATATGTTAGGAGAAAATACACAAACGGTTAGGGAAAACACGGAAATTTTTGAAGCAAGTAAAGCGATCGGTTTGGAAGTAAATCCCGAAAAGACAAAGTATTTGATTATGTCTCGTGACGGGAATATTGTACGAAATGGAAATATAAATATTGGAGATTTATCCTTCGAAGAGGTGGAAAAATTCAAATATCTTGGAGCAACAGTAACAAATGTAAATGACACTCGGGAGGAAATTAAACGCAGAATAAATATGGGAAATGCGTGTTATTATTCGGTTGAGAAGCTCTTATCATCCAGTCTGCTGTCCAAAAATCTGAGTTAGAATTTATAAAACAGTTATATTACCGGTTCTTCTATATGGCTGTGAAACTTGGACTCTCACTCTGAGAGAGGAACATAGGTTAAGGGTGTTTGAGAATAAGGTGCTTAGGAAAATATTTGGGGCTAAGCGGGATGAAGTTACAGGAGAATGGAGAAAGTTACACAACACAGAACTGCACGCATTGTATTCTTCACCTGACATAATTAGGAACTTGAAATCCAGACGTTTGAGATGGGCAGGGCATGTAGCACGTATGGGCGAATCCAGAAATGCATATAGAGTGTTAGTTGGGAGACCGGAGGAAAAGACCTTTAGGGAGGCCGAGACGTAGATGGGAGGATAATATTAAAATGGATTTGAGGGAGGTGGGGTATGATGATAGAGACTGGCTTAATCTTGCACAGGATAGGGACCGATGGCGGGCTTATGTGAGGGCGGCAATGAACCTTCGGGTTCCTTAAAAGCCATTTGTAAGTAAGTAAGTAAGAAGAATACAATGCGTGCAGTTCTGCGTTGTGTAACTTTCTCCTTTCTCCTGTAACTTCATCCCTCTTAGCCCCAATTATTTTTAAGAACCTTATTTTCGAACACTCTTAATCTCTGTTCCTCTCTAAAAGAGAGCGTCCAAGTTTCACAACCATATAGAACAACCGGTAATATAACTGTTTTATAAATTCTAACTTTCAGATTTTTGACAGCAGACAAGATGACAAAATCTTCTCAACCGAATAATAACAAGCATTTCCCTTATTTATTCTCTGTTTCATTTTCTCTCCAGTTCATTTATATTTGTTACTGCTCCTCCAAGATATTAAAATTTTTCCACATGTTCGAAAGAGAAATCTCCAATTTTTATATTTTCATTTCTTACAATATTCTGGTCACGAGACATAATCATAAAGAATATGATAAAACGTCGATAAAAATTAATTTTATTTCCTAGAAGACACACACACACACGCACGCACATATAAGATATAATATACATACATATATATTATATATAGGCTATCAAGAAAATACATTAAGAATTGAATGAATATATGAATAAATGAACAAATAAATAAAAAAATATATAAATAAACTAATAAATACGTAAATAAGAAAGAAAGGAAAGAATGAGTGAGTGAAGTTATGAAAGAATAATATGATATGATAAGTTATGTTTATCCACCCATCACATTATCTGTAAGACAGACCTGTTACAATTCTGTATTACCCCAGATCTGCCTTAGTTCACAATTTTATTCATCTATGCCAGGTCTTACATACCATAAAAAAACATACACACTACAAGATGAATTTAATACACCATTATTTTAATTTCCTCTTCCCATTTCAGCTTCACTATCATAAAAAATTGGCTAATTTATTTAACTCTCTTACATTAGTTGTACTACATATTTTCTTATAATATGCTACATATCTATTCATACTGAAAAAGTTTTTATCTAATCACTTTTTCCTTGTATTGTCTGTTTCTTGACATTCTAATAATATATGGATAAGTGAAGGAATAAATAAAGAGATAAATCAATAAATACATGATTTAATAAATCAAGAAAAAATTTTATAAATAAATAAATATTACCTTACTATCCACAGCAATGTCCTTAACATTTGCGCCGTTTTCAAGGCGTTGAATAATATTTTACTTTGTCAGAAATACTCAGACTTGAAAGTGTTTGTGACATGATGCCCTACCGCTATGTGGGGGCTTGGATTCTTGTCACAACAACAGACCACGTTGTAATATTTTCTGCTTTCTTTAGGCTCAAACGCATTCTGTTAACTCGATGGAACAATGTAAAAGAATAAAATATAACAAGGAACACACGGAACATATATGAACAGTGTTAAAGCATTTGATAACGTAGATAGAATAAAACTCTGAGCATTTCAAAAGAAAATGAAATCCCTATATTCTTAACAGAAGTCATTAAAAACCTATAAATAACACAAAAAACAGATAGCGCAAGCACTCTTTTCGATTTGTATTGAACTACGGCTGTAATAGCTTCAAGTATTTTCCTTGGCTTCAAGTAACTGAAATGTTTTTTACGTAATATTTCGTGTCACTCAAGTACTCTTTTCTGACTGGTTAACCTTCACCGGGGTGTTGTCTGCGATTTATTTGGTGAGAGAAAAGGGAATGGTTTCATAACAGTATAAAAAATTGCATGAAACCCAGTACTTCTGTTGGCTTATAAAGTTCAGGATTGGCTACTTGTGTGACACAGTACTCTCTTCTGACTGGTCAACCTTCACGGGGGTGTTGTCTGCGATGTATTTGGTGAGAGAAAAGGGAATGGTCTCATAAGAGTATAAAAAATTGAATAAAACCAGGACTACTGTTGGCTTATCAAGTTTAGGATTGGCTACTTGTGTGGCACAGTACTCTCTTCTGACTGGTCAACCTTCACAGGGGTGATGTCTGCGATGTATTTGGTGAGAGAAAAGGGAATTTTCTCATAAGAGTATAAAAATAGCATTCAAACCAGGACCACTGTTGGCTTATCAAGTTCAGGATTGACTACTTGTCTGACACAGTACTCTCTTCTGACTGGCCAACTTTCACAGGGGTGTTGTCAGCGATGTATTTGGTGAGCGAAAAGGGAATGGTCTCATAAGAGTATAAAAATTCCATAAAAACTACTACCACTACTACTACTACTACTACTACTACTACTACTACTACTACTACTACTACTACTACTACTACTACTACTACTACTACTGTTGGCTTATCAAGTTCAGGATTGGCTACTTGTCTGACACAACACTCTCTTCTGACTAGTCAACCTTCACCGGTGTGTTGACTGCGATGTATTTGGTGAGAGAAAAGGGAATGGTCTCATAAGAATATAAAAAATTCCATAAAAACCAGTACTACTGCTGGCTTATCAAGTTCAGGATTGGCTACTTGTCTGGCACAGTACTCTCTTGTGATTGGTCAACCTTCACAGGGGTGTTGTCTGCGATGTATTTGGTGAGCGAAAAGGGAATGGTCTCATAAGAGTATAAAAAATTCCATAAAAACTACTACTACTACTACTACTAACTACTACTACTACTACTACTACTACTACTACTGTTGGCTTATCAAGTTCAGGATTGGCTACATGTCTGACATAACACTCTCTTCTGACTAGTCAACCTTCACCGGTGTGTTGACTGCGATGTATTTGGTGAGAGAAAAGGGAATGGTCTCATAAGAATATAAAAAATTCCATAAAAACCAGGACTACTGCTGGCTTATCAAGTTCAGGATTGGCTACTTGTCTGGCACAGTACTCTCTTCTGACTGGTCAACCTTCACCGGTGTGTTGACTGCGATGTATTTGGTGAGAGAAAAGGGAATGGTCTCATAAGAATATAAAAAATTCCATAAAAACCAGGACTACTGTTGGCTTATCAAGTTCAGGATTGGCTACTTGTCTGGCACTACACTCTCTTCTGACTGGTCAACCTTCATAGGGGTGTTGTCTGCGATGTATTTGGTGTGAGAAAAGGGAATGGTCTCATAAGAATATAAAAAATTCCATAAAAACCAGGACTACTGGTGGCTTATCAAGTTCAAGATTGGCTACTTGTCTGGCACAATACTCTCTTGTGATTGGTCAACCTTCACCGGGGTGTTGTCTGCGATGTATGTGGTGAGAGAAAAGGGAATGGTCTGCATAAGAGTATAAAAAATTGAATAAAACGTGGACTACTGGTGGCTTATCAAGTTCAGGATTGGCTACTTGTCTGACATAGTACTCTCTTCTGATTGGTCAACCTTCACCGGGGTGTCGTCTGCGATGTATATGGTAAGAGAAAAGGGAATGGTCTGCATAAGAATATAAAAAATTGCATAAAAACGAGGACTAGTGTTGGCTTATCTAGTTCAGGATTGGCTACTTGTCTGGCACAGTACTCTCTTCTCACTGGTCAACCTTCACCGGGGTGTTATCAGCGATGTATTTGATGAGAGAAAAGGGAATTTTCTCATAAGAGTATAAAAAATTGCACAAAAACCATGACTACTGTTGGCTTATCAAGTTCAGGATTGGCTACTTGTCTGGCACAACACTCTCTTCTGACTGGTCAACCTTCACAGGGGTGTTGTCTGCGATGTATTTGGTGAGAGAAAAGGGAATGGTCACATTAGAGTATAAAAAATAGCATACAAACCAGGACCACTGTCCGCTTATCAAATTTATGATTGGGTGCTTGTCTGACACAGATATTGCTGCACCGTATTTTTATCGTTCTTCGGATGTTACGCACTAGTTTTGATTAGAAAGTATCGTTCTTTTCGAATTTACAATGATTTGTATTTTTCGAGTTGGGTTGAGCGCCAGAACGGTAGCGGGAGGTCGGGTCGCAGATGATTCTCTCTCAAAAGTGAGTCGCGCCTTCAAAAAGTTTGGGGATCACCGGTGCAGATAATCTGAACCGGAATTATCGATAAATTCCCTTCACTTCCGTTTCGCTAGCCGTATGTTCAATGCCTTTCATCTATAAATGAGTCGTTCAGAGCAAATGTGGTGTAAGTCAAAATTGGGTAATGAGGTTTAAAGTAAAATTTCTGTAAAATACAGCGCAAAGTAGCAATTAATATGGCCTTCTTGCTATCCACTGACTACTAATAGTTTAAATAAATTGAATATTATTTGCTACTTTGCGCTGTATTTTACAGAATGTTTACTTTAACCCTCATTACCCAGTTTTGACTTACACCACTTCTGCTCTGAACGGCTCAAATGTTGTTTGGTTTATTTCATAATTCTCAAAGACAGATCTGACTGCAATGTTTCAAAACAACCTGTTGATTCCACACTTCTTATTCCTAAATAGAAAGGTTATGAACACTGGCTACGTTGTTTTGTTGGCGTGGTGAAGGTTCAAATATGCGAGTATCGCTAGGACTGCAATCTCAATCCTACGGTCGAGTGTGTGTGTGTGTGTGGGTGGATATTAGATCCGGAGAGCTGAAACACATATTGATGGAATGTAATACAAGCCCGGAAGGGTCCTGCATTTTTATATTACTTCTCCGAGTTTCTACAGTGCCTCCATATTTGCGTCGACTTCCATTTAATTAAACATAAAACAGGGCTCTTAGACCGCAACTTATAGCACATTAATGAATGTGAAAAAAATCCTGTTGTGAAGTGGGCGTTGTTGCTCTTCTAAAATGCAACTCAAGGATAATATAATAAAATATTTTATTAATTTCATGTTCAACTGGTACAATAACCACTGACTTGCACGTATACGTTTTAAAGTGAAACGTCTTTTGTTCAAGGTGCAAAAGAAAACAATTGTAACTTCTGATACGAAACGTCACTCCTGGTACCATAGAAACTTGAGTATAAATGGTTTTTCACGCGGGTTGTCTGGCCCTCTTCGCTAATGTGCCTCGAGATTTTCCAGGCAGTAGCCATACAACTATTGGGTAAGTTACAGACACACATACACACACACACACACACACACACTCACGCAAAGCTACATACACATATACACGCATATCATCTATACTAATAATAAATCTGTAGCCGAAATTTTTCTGGTAATTTTCGATTTTCCAAAAATAATTGGTCTTAACATATATAATTAACCACCCTGAAACCGAAAATAGCTTTTTTGAAATTTTTGTTTGTATGTCTGTCTGTCTGTATGTTTGTTACCTTTTCACGCGATAATGGCTGAACGGATTTACATGAAAATTGGAATATAAATTAAGTTCGTTGTAACTTAGATTTTAGGCTATATGGCATTCAAAATACATTATTTAAAAGGGGGTTATAAGGAGGCCTGAATTAAATAAATCGAAATATCTCGCTTATTATTGATTTTTATGAAAAATGTTACATAACAAAAGTTTCTTTAAAAATAATTTGCGATAAGTTTTATTCCTTAAAAATTTTGATAGGACTGATATTTAATAAGATAAATGAGTTTTAAAATTAAAATAACTGCCATCTAAGGCGGTGTATTGAAATAAAAACAAATGACCGCCTATAAGGGGCCTTGGACACAACAATCGAAAGCTATGAAACATAGCCTACAGACAATGTTTCTCTGTTTGTATGAAGTAATATCGGAAGTTAAATTAACCGATTTGTATAATTAATTATTATTTCATCATTGGAAAGTGTAGTTTCTCTGGATGGACATAATGCTATAATGTTATTACAGTAACTTGTGAGTGAATTGAGGACAGGTAAGATTAAAATAGCTTCTTATGCACAGAAAACTTGGTAGGTTATTCTGTATATTCATTTCCTGTATTTCTTATAATAATGTTTATGAACATATTCATTTTTATCTCAGAGAATTAACGAACAACGAGAGTGTATTGATTTAGTATGCAGTAATAGTACGTTAGCTTAGCAATCCATTATTTTATAATTCAAATTTTAACTATGCTCAATTGAATCGTGTTAAAATACATAAAATATATATGCAATAAATGCAATGCAAAAAAATTGGGTAATGAGCCAAGCAGATTATGTTGAGCTGTTGTAAAAGTTGTTCCTCCCGAGATTCAAGAGCTCCCACAACAAATTAAAAACTTTCTAATTCGAGTACATCCGTTATCAACTCACTTTTTACATAATATAATATAATATAATATAATATAATATAATATAATATAATATAATATAATATAATATAATATATAATATAATATAATGTAATAAAAACATAATAATAAATCTGTAGCCAAAATTTTTCTGTTAATTTTCGCTTTTCCAAAAATAATTGGTAATAACAATTAAGAAACATGTTAAAGGAATTGTCATTGCACCAAATGAGTGGTCTCTGGATCAAAATGATCGCATTTTAATATTCTAAATACAATTTAAATTAAGTAACATATTAAACGATTTATCCTTCTATCAAACACGAATGTTCCCTGGATCAAACGTCCTATTTTAATTATGTAATTACTTTATATTTATTTCTAACGGGTGCAGCGGAGGGCACGGGTACGGCTAGTACTATAATATGTCCGAACATTTAAAACATTAATTATTGCATTGTGCATAATTGATCAAAGTATTTATAAATTGCTAAAATGGTACACAAAGCATATAGTATTACATTGTGTAATGGAATATTTTGAATGACTATTAAGTTTATATGACGTCATTTCATTTTCGGCCAATGAAATATAATGAAATTTTGAATTCTAACCAATCACACTCATAAATCGTGATAATTTCTGCAGCTCGATTTATCACTATCAATTTTATCGCATGGTCGTTCTTTTGTTTAGTCAGTGTCGCCAACTGTTTCCACGTAAATCGATGAACATGAGTCCATTGTATTAAATAAAGTGTGAAATCCTCGTTTCACATCTACGTCTTCATCTTCTAATTCCATGTCCATTGTATCTAAAGAAAATGACACTCCTTCATGACAATTGTTCATTTAATTAATGCATTAATCAGGTTATTTGTAACTATACTATAAAATGTTCAAATTAAATTGATTTCAGCAGATAATGAAAACGTATTTCTGTTATAATAACAATAGAAAAGCGCAGTACATGTAACTAACATTTTTAAACCTGTATTCCATTTTTCTCAATTGGCATTACTGAATAACATTCAATTTCTTTATTGTAGTAATTGTTATTCATCTATTTCGACTTCACAATGTCTGAATAGGTTAAGTATTCATAAATATACAATTATTAACATTTTGTGAGAGACTTTCAGGGATGTATTATTTACATTTTTATTTTATTCACGAAATAGTCCTAATAAATGTCACTCGAGGTCTCAGATTTCCTAAATAAATAAATCTCAGACCTCTTGTGAAATTACTATAAATAGAGAGAAAGACAGACAGATAATAGACAAATAGATAAGTAGACAAACAAACAAACAAAATAAATAAATAAACAAACAAATAAATAAGCCCGTAACCCGGAGTGAGACTAGTGGCCAACAGGCTTGGAGCTCACATATTTAGTTTTGTACAGCCCCCAACCCCTTGCAAGGACGCGTTTTGCGTACCTTTTAAATTTGTCCTCCGATTTCTCTTTCGATTTTTCGATTTTTTTCGATGGTTCTTTCGATTTTTCGGTGGCGTCGAGATCACTTTATAAATAAGCAAACAAATAAATAAATAAATGAGTGAATTAATGAATGATTTAATAAATAAATAAATAAGTAATTAAATACATTAATAAATAAATGTATACGTATATAAATGATTAAAGAAATAAGTAAATAAATACATAAATTTATTTGTAAATAAATATATAAATAAAAATAAATAAATATAAATAAATAACTAAATAAAAGTAAATACATAAATAAAAATAATAAATAAATAAAATAAATGAGTGAATTAATGAATGATTTAATAAATAAGTATATAAGTAATTAAATACATTAATAAATAAATGTATACGTATATAAATGATGAAAGAAATAAGTAAATAAATACATAAATAAATAAGTAAATAAATATACAAATAAAAAATTAATAAACAGAGCTGCACGCATTGTATTCTTCACCTGACATAATTAGGAACATTAAATCCACACGCTTGAGATGGGCAGGGCATGTAGCACGTATGGGCGAATCCAGAAATGCATATAGAGTGTTAGTTGGGAGGCCGGCGGGAAAAAGACCTTTGGGGAGGCCGAGACGTAGATGGGAAGATAATATTAAAATGGATTTGAGGGAGGTGGGATATGATGGTAGAGACTGGATTAATCCTGCTCGGGATAGGGACCAATGGCGGGCTTACGTGAGGGCGGCAATGAACCTCCGGGTTTCTTAAAAGCCAATAAGTAAGTAAGTAAATAAATAATAAACAAATAATGGGAAAGAACCCAGAAATAAACCATACATAAACAATAAAGAAACAATAAATGAACAAATAAACAATAAATAAACAATACATAAATAGTAAATAAATAAAAATTATTAAAAAATAAATTACATACATACAATGCAATAAATATATAAATAAATAAATAAATAAATACAAACATAATGTACACATGCGCACAAATACATGGCGTGATGCTATGAGGTGCGACTTCTGGCTACTCCCAGAACTAAACTCGACGACTATAGTTCGTTCCATAATTTCTGACAGGAGATGAAAACATTGCTAACAGAGGAGGGGAGAAGTATAATTTGCTATTCAACCAATGACAAAAATCTCATTCCACGTTTCACTTGAAGTTGGGCGGTCTGAAGCGTTCTACCCCCGCCCAACTTCAAGACATGCGTGGAATGAGACCTCTGCCATTGGCTGAATAACAATTATACTTCTCTCCTCCTCTGCCGGCAATGTTTACTTCTCCTGCCAGTCATTATGGACTCTACATACATGTATAGTGCTTACAATTTCTTTGTCTAGTGGTGAGCGACTCTATCTTTTAACCAGAGAGAGACAGAGAGAGAGAGAGAGAGAGAGTGTGTGTGTGTGTGTGCCTACCATCTTTCCTTACGTGACTCGGGTTTCGCATATTGCGGATAAATGGCAGAACTGTGATCCTTTTTTCAAGTTGCACACCACTTCTGTGGGCCACGCTATGCATGATGTATATCTGTGGACAGTTAGGCCTATGTCGTGTACTAGAGTGAGTATATAATATGTAAGTCAGTCTTCCGATGGCGACTAGTACTTTAGAGCGAGAGCTCTTTTCTGCCCGCTGCGCGCGCGGAGCTCTTTTACCTGTATACATTGCTAAGGCCCGATTGTATAAACCATTTAATCTTAGATCAGAGGTTAAATTGATCCTTGTTTCAGCTGAACTTGGAATTTTGTGTTGTATAAAGTCTAATCTGAGATTAGTTTGTCTCAAACTAAAGTCAACTTTGATTGAAGAAATTTCTCCGATTAAGTTAGATGATCCAAGTTCAGTTATTTCTTTTCTGTTTGAGATATACGAGTGACTGATTGTGCAAATAAAATATCCATTATTATTAATATTAATAGATATGTTAGGTACATTTATATATATTTCTTTCAATTTCTTGCCTTAATACACAAACATTCTTATATTTTATAAGGCTCTATCGTGTTCAGCAGTATCAAATAACATAACCTATAATTATATTATGTTTATAACAATCATTCATTATTAATGGATATGATAGGTACATTCATAAATGTTCAATTAACTGTATTACTAAACGAAAATTGTCGTTTTATAAAGCTTTATTATGTTTAGCAGTATCAAACACCATAATATGATAACAACTTGGAGAACAGTCAACCTTCAACTTATTGTCCGCCATTATTTACAATTGCAAAAAAAAAAAACAGTGTCTCCAACAGAGTGTAATACGGAAAGTCGCCAAAAAGTAGTTGTAAAGTCGCTAGATTTCTCATTATCAACAAAGAAAGATTAAATTTTGTCACTATGGGGTGCTAAAAAGGTCACTAAATCCCTATTTAAGCAATATAAAAGTTAAAAGAAATTGTTGTTGAAAAAGAGTTCAAATCGCTATATTGGCAACACTGAACAAACCTGTATAACATGGTCCGCGCATCACGTATTTCACCTGTTTATGCGATGTTGCCAAATCCTTTTCACGTGAACTTAGATTGCATTTGAACCAAGGTAATTTGATCGCAGAAAAGTTTTATACAATAGAAGAAGTGTCTGAACTCGGTTTACTTTTCGATCTTCGATCAAGTTGATCTTTAGTCAGGGAGTTTTATACAATTGGGCCTAAAGGATGTACAGATCTTAGAACACAGCGCATCATGACGGAACGGAAGCGCTTAAAGCTTTCAAGGAAGAGTGGAAGATGCAATATTTATGCTTCGAACATGGTGATGAAGTCCAGTGTTTGTTGTGTAAAAATATATCATTTGCAATAAAGCAACATAGAACGGCATTAAGAGACGCAACATAAAAAAATATATAGGCATTATTCAGGAGAAGAGAGAAATAAATTGCTTTCGGAATTGACATCGAAGGTAAATTAACTTACATTTGGGTCAGTAGACTGTATCTAGATTCCTTTCATTTCTTTATTTTAAATGTATTGTTGATGTTTTATTTATTGCTTGTTTCTGGATATTTACTTTTATTAGACTACGTGTTTCTTTAATTTAGAAATAATATTTTATCTTTGATTGCACTTTAACTTATACTGTTACCAAGCTCAAAAA
Source organism: Periplaneta americana (assembly GCA_025594305.2). Lineage (NCBI taxonomy): Eukaryota > Metazoa > Arthropoda > Insecta > Blattodea > Blattidae > Periplaneta > Periplaneta americana. The sequence goes on from JAJSOF020000037.1 coordinate 33,675,391, forward strand.
GCTAATTCACTTTTATTCCAATAACTATTTTCAGGATTTTGAGCAAATATGAACTAAAAATTTTGAAAACTTTGATGCAAGGAGCTTTTTTTAGTAACGTCAATATAAAAATATACTTAAAAATATAATTTCAAAACTATTAGACCTAATTGCACCAAATTTTATACAGATATTATTATAGATCTGTTTATATAGTTTAAATTTCACAAATTTTGGCCGAAAATTGTGGAAGTTTTAAAAATCATACATATCCCCTTAAATGATTGACTCCAAAAATTACGATGGCTCTCAATATCTTAATTTAATCAATTTGTTTTTTCTTATTACGTGCATCTCACAAATCGCTCTAAGAAAACTCATTACATAATCACGACTGGAAAGTAAGGACTACATTTTACAATCATACAATCAATATAGGCCTACTCTATTTCAATACTGTCATTATTATTTTTTCAACAAATACTCAAAAGTACTTAGAGATCACACACGTGGAGCAGGTAGACCCTATTAGTTTCTCCTAACCAATGAAGTGAAGGATTTACATAATAAATAATTGCTGTTAACAAGAAAATGGTTCACATACAATTAACTTTTCCTATTTATCTTTTTGTTCCTAAAAAACCCTTCCCTTTGCGATTTGTTTATATATGTACATGTATATTAAATAACTGAATAATTAGCCCTATTACATAGCCAGAAATTTAGTAACGCAGGTTATTGTAATAATTGCTGCCTTTATTCGCTGCATGTGCATGTACTGTACATCCTTGACGTCTACGTTACAACGCTATGTAGCGGATGCGCTATGCGCTCGTGATCAAGGTCGAGCTCTTCTACCATGATTGGGAGCTAATATCGTCTCATCCCTGATGTAAGTGTTCGTGTAAGTGTAGTGTGGGGAATGGATGAGGATGATAATAAAGATAACGAAGGGAGAAGGTGAAACCCGGTGCCGGCACGTGGCCTACTCCTGTCGAATAGCACCAAGGGGGCCGCCAGGCTTAATGTTCCGTCTGAGGGACGAATCATTATCAACAGTAACATACGCCTTCTCTTCATATGTACTGCGGAGAGATTTTGGATTTAACCCAGGCACATTGGTGCACAATCTAGTGATTAGAAGTTTAAGACCGCCACAAGAAATTTTACACAAACATTTCTAACCCCGCCGGGAATCGAACCCGGGTCGGCTAGTGTGAAAGCAGACGCGCTATCACACAGCTAACTTCGCAGATTTAGCCAGAAGATTTCGGGTTCAATTCTCAACTCTACCAAAGGATTTTTACTTAACTAGGAATTATTGTTTCTTGGTATGTACGGCCTGGATGTTTGTGTAGCCTAGGTCTCAGATTTAAGTTAGATTTAGATAGATACGTGTTACGAGGGGATTGGCGCAATCTATCCAAAAATCCACTGTGAATATCTCCTTGCCGGATCACCAGACGGTAGGTACTTGCGACCCGATGGGCTTAGATCCATACAGTAATTTGACAACAATGGTGATAATTTTAATTTATTGTGCATGTTAGCCAACAAATTAAATCTATTAGGCTACAGTCAACTTAGAAAAAGGAGCATCTTCTGCGGACCTCTGGAAAAAAGAACTAAGGAAGGGAGTAGTGAGTGTTTTTATGGAGTGTGGCATTGTATGGGGCAGAAACATGGACATTACGACGAAGTGAAGAAAAGCGAATAGAAGCATTTGAAATGTGAAGTGGATATGGAGGATGATGGAGCGTGTGAAATGGACAGACAGAATAGGAAATGAAGCTGTGTTGGAAAGAGTGAATGAAGAAAGAATGATGCTGAAACTGATCAGAAAGAGGAAAAGTAACTGGTTGGGTCACTGGCTGAGAAGAAACTGCTTACTGAAGGCTGCAATGGAAGGAATGGTGAACGGGAGAAGAGTTCGGGGTAGAAGAAGATATCAGATGATAGACGACATTAAGATGTATGGATCATATGAGGAAACAAAGAGGAAGACAGAAAATGGGAAAGTCTGGAGGAAGCTGGGTTTGCAGTGAAAGACCTCCCCTTAGGCAGAACACTAAATGAATGAATGAAATGAATGAATAGTCAACTATCTTCTTCTAACTAGGTAATCTATAAAATAAAAAAAAATACATGCACATGTATATTCTTTTGTTTCATTGAATTTTAAATTTATACGAGGAAATATATATTCTTACATGAGGACTTCGCCGTCCTCTTTTGAATATTGTGTAATCAATGACTTATGTAGTCATCAAGTAGGTTCCTATTAATGGAGAAAAATCCGTTCCGACATAGCTCAGATGGTAAGAGCACTCTGCGGACCAAGCTGAGGGTCTGGGTTCGATTCCCGGTGCTGGTGTTTCTCTATTGTTAAGTATTTACGTGATGACTACATAAGTAATTGATTGTACAATATTCAATAGAGGACGACTAGGTCCTCATATAGGAATATATATTGTAACTTTTAATACAAAACAAGAATGTAACTTTTATTCAAAACAACAATAATTCCTTTCTACAATTCAATTTAAATACTCCCGTCAACAATGGGATTTCCACACAGCAACACAATATTCGTTATTGCACTCCACAGACGACAATGACAATTTACTTGGATTATTGAGAACAACAATGTACTGCTAATCATAACTAATGTTCACAAAGCACCATTTACAACAGAGAACTGTCAGTTCTCAGTTCACAGTTCGTTTGCCTTGGCTAGTTCTTCTAGCTCAGTCACTCGAGTTCACAATATCTCGAACCCCAGACCTTCAGAGACAGTCCACTGAACTTCGAACTCAGGTCCCCCAACTACGGTCCACTGCGCTGACACAAGTCGAACTCCGGTCTCGAAGCTGGCTTCACTGCTACTGGCTGCTGACCAAAAACTAGCAACGACTGCAACTAACTGCTGCACTCAATTGCGTCTCCTCTTTATAACCAAACCATAGTTTGCAGAGAGTACGATTTCGCGATCAATCTAAAGATACCGAGAAGATGGCGCCTCTCGATTTCTCTAGATTTCTTCCCTCAGTCGCAGGTAGATTACTTTCCCCTCTCTGCCTCGGAATAGCGTGTCGCTTCCTCTCCTCTCCTCTCCACGCCGCGCGCCAACCACCAGTGCTCCGTGGAGCCCGTGTCGACTCCCGCGCGACCTGCCCTCTTGAGGGACGCGTGATCGAGTCTCGATGTGGCTGTAACAATATGTCACAGTCACAACGCGAAATCCGTCAAAACCCGAAGTTTCATTGAAATTCTAGTTCTGACGAAGGTATTAAGAAATTCTAGTTTCCACTTAGGGTCTCGGCATAGCTCAGATGGTAAGAGCACTCAGCGCGCCAAGCTGAGTTCCCGGTGCCGGAACGAATTTTTCTGCATTATAATAAATATGAGTAAATATTTGAAATCTTAATTTTTGTTGGAAACTAACCCTTAAAAAACACTGTTTCCGTGGGGATTCAATAATGAAATGGCACTGGCAGCTGTGTGGCGATGTAATGACCGGCCGCTAAACAGCAGTTCACGGCGCTTCAAGTAATTGGATACGCATTTGGCACCTGAGACTCCAGCTCGAGGACGAGCCGTGCTGAACGCGTCGCTCCCTTTCTTTTCAAACGCAGTTACTCATATATTCATGCACAGTCATGCCAATGAAGAGAAGATAATGCTGTTACTATGCTCATAAAGTATTGCAAATAAGGCCTGTAACTTGACTAACACATGGGCTTGAACGACAGATTGTGATTGTGTGAGTTTGCACACAATGAATTCAATCCAGTAATTTTTTTTTTGTCATCATTCTATTTTAGGCGGAGTTTAAGGGTACGGTAAGGAATCCCGTATGCTTGTGATGCTCTAAAACAGTTCATACCCTCTGTTATAACATGTTCCATCGCAAGTTGAAGACTGTCCTCAATCCACGGACTTCTATCAGAGAATCTTACGTAATGTTTATACATTCCCTGCAATAAAACAAAAAATAAAACTCTTGCAATAAGTTGCCATCTTACCGCCAAAAAAGTGATCATCTTCCCCAAGTATCGGGGTAAGATGCCTAGTGCTGTGACGTAACCTAAGATGGCGGAACAAGGTCGTTGGTTGTTAACAATAAAAACTTTAGGACCTTTACTACAATACCCATTACAAAAGTTTGACAGTTATTACGAATTTTAACTTAACTTTTCAATTATTTTCTAGCATAAAAATGAGTTGTTTTCTTGCTTTTCTTCTTCTCACAACAAGAACACGTGGCAAAATGATTAGCTTCCACTCTACAGACATTCAACTGTCTCAGCGATCATGAAGACATGCGCGTGGCGTTCTCTCTTGGAAGAATGTGAAACTACAAAGAAATAAGCATCTTCCCCCGATAGTTATCTTCCCCGAATCACTCTAAATTTATTGCTAAAATATATTATGCCTTTTTAAAATTTATAATGCCTTTTTCAAAGATTATTGTGCCTTTTTTACGTTTTTATTGGCTTGTTTTTCCTGCCTATTTTAACTGTTATAAATACCAAAACATTCGGGCTCTAAATATAATTATAAAGAGTAAAATATGTTGATACTGAATGGAGTAAAGAATTATTCCAGTTTTGCACCAAGTACAGATTTTCAACACTCCATCTGTGTCACAGTACACAGCTAGTCGATATTCGCGTTTAGTAATGATTATGTCCTGCATCTGTTTTGTGGATTGTACAACGTCCACGTCCACTCCGTGATTGAAAGTACACAGCTATTTTTTTCAAGAGCCCCTGAACAATATTGGATTATTGACCTCGTTCTCATATACGCGATAGTTTTATTCTCGCTAAGTGAAAGTGTTCAGTATCCTATTTAAGAGAAGGGTGAATGGTACGTTATTTCTCCCCTGAATATATGATTACAGACATTCCTGACCTCGACATGGTACAATAATGGTTCATGTCCCAGTTCATTCAACATTTAGAAGGAGAAACACTACACTGGTACTTAGACATTCATAGGTTCTTGCTTTAAAGTCTGAATGGTATTTGACTGAGCTACAAGACTCCATACATTAATGTTACCCCTTTCAGGAGTATTAATTATACTACAGTTAATGTTACTACTAGTTCGATTAATTAAAATGTGTCTCAGTGAAACGTACAGCAGAGTTCGTATAGGTCAGTTTCTGTCAGATGCGTTTCCAATTCACTGTGGGCTAAAGCAAGGAGATGCACTATCACCTTTACTTTTTAACTTTGCTCTAGGGTATGCCATTAGGAAAGTCCAGGATAACAGAGAGGGTTTGGAATTGAACGGGTTACATCAGCTGCTTGTCTATGCGGATGACGTGAATATGTTAGGAGAAAATCCACAAACGATTAAGGAAAACACGGGAATTTTACTGGAAGCAAGTAAAAAGAAAGGTTTGGAAGTAAACCCCGAAAAGACAAAGTATATGATTATGTCTCGTGACGAGAATATTGTACGAAATGGAAATATAAAAATTGGAAATTTATCTTTTGAAGAGGTGGAGAAGTTCAAATATCTGGGAGCAACAGTAACAAATATAAATAATACTCGGGAGGAAATTAAACACAGAATAAATATGGGAAATGCCTGTTATTATTCGGTTGAGAAGCTTTTATCATCCAGTCTGCTGCCGAAAAATCTGAAAGTTAGAATTTATAAAACAGTTATATTACCGGTTGTTCTGTATGGTTGTGAAACTTGGACACTCACTTTGAGAGAGGAACAGAGATTAAGGGTGTTTGAGAATAAGGTGCTTAGGAAAATATTTGGGCCTAAGAGGGATGAAGTTACAGGAGAATGGAGAAAGTTACACAACACAGAACTGCACGCATTGTATTCTTCACCTGACATAATTAGGAACATTAAATCCAGACGTTTGAGATGGGCAGGGCATGTAACACGTATGGGCGAATCCAGAAATGCATATAGAGTGTTAGTTGGGAGGCCGGAGGGAAAAAGACCTTTAGGGAGGCCGAGACGTAGATGGGAAGATAATATTAAAATGGATTTGAAGGAAGTGGGATATGATGATAGAGACTGAATTAATCTTGCTCAGGATAGGGACCAATGGCTGGCTTATGTGAGGGCGGCAATGAACCTCCGGGTTCCTTAAAAGCCAGTAAGTAAGTAAGTAAGTAAGAAAGAAAGAAAGAAAGAAAGTAAGTAAGTAAATCAGTAAGTGTTACTACTTTGCCACAATAACTTGGAGACTTATGACTAAGAATATGGCTACGTGTACAAGCTATGAGATGTGATATCTTGTCTTGACTGATAAACTAGCCGCTATAAATGGAGCGCATATTCAAATGATATGAGAAGTGTAAAATTTTGAAATGTTTCTTAATTCAGCATCATTCATTTCAGTAATTTATCTCATTCAGTTTTCAGCCAAAAATTCTTGAAATGGTTCACACCCATTCCGGGAAAACTGGGAGTTCCAATGAAAAATGTGTCTTTAAAAATATTTGCTTATTATTAGTGTAAGACATAGATACGGCTATAAAATTAAATATTCTAATATTTCATTTTCAGAAGGAAAATATTTTACAAGTTTTACAGGCATTCAATCTAAGTGATCTTGGCTGGATAATAGGTACTGTTTTGTTTCCCTAAAGTTTGCAGCACTTACTTATAGAGAAATAAGCTGTTAATCACTATCTCTGGCACTCTAAGTATACCTCTTCATAGAACATCTTGTTATTCATCATCTTTTACAGTAGCCACCTACCGACAATGGATATCTTTGTCAAAAGGTATTAAGGGTGCAAGACAATAAACATTTTGAAAACCAGTTTAAAGGATAACCTTCTTAGCAATTCACCCCAATCATACTGACTTAAACTATCACTGACACTTCTTCCTTTAAACTTCATCCTGATAGCGCTGTTTTTTTTTTTTTTCAAAATTGCCTCATAATAATCTCTTTCTATTACTTACTTACTTACTTACTTACTTACTTACTTACTTACTTACTTTTAAGGAACCCGGAGGTTCATTGCCGCCCGCCATTGGTCCCTATCCTGAGCAAGATTAATCCAGTCTCTACCATCATATCCCACCTCCCTCAAATCCATTTTAATATTATCCTCCCATCTACGTCTCGGCCTCCCCAAAGGTCTTTTTCCCTCCGGCCTCCCAACTAACACTCTATATGCATTTCTGGATTCGCCCATACGTGCTACATGTCCTGCCCATCTCAAACGTCTGGATTTTATGTTCCTAATTACGTCAGGTGAAGTACACAATGCGTGCAGCTCTGCGTTGTGTAACTTTCTCCATTCTCCTGTAACTTCATCCCTCTTAGCCCCAAATATTTTTCTAAGAACCTTATTCTCAAACACCCTTAATATCTGTTTCTCTCTCAAAGTGAAAGTCCAAGTTTCACAACCATACAGAACAACCGGTAATATAACTGTTTTATAAATTCTAACTTTCAGACAATCTCTTTCTATTATCTAACATTATTTGAAATATATTAAAATTCTATGTATTTTAGATTAATTCTGCTACATGGTTTGTATTTCATTGTTTAATTAATAGTTCATAGTATTTTGCTGTTTAATTCATAAATAACTCTTGTATACATGTAACACTTATCTAAATCAAATTGTTGAATTCTTTGTAGCTTGTGAGTTCATACGTATGTATGTATACTTTTTGCTGGTTGAGTGGAAGAGAAGGCCTTACGGCATTAACTCTGCCAGCTAAAATAAAACATTACTTATTATTATCATCATTATTATTATTATTATTATTATTATTATTATTATTATTATTATTATTATTATTATATGTCTTTCAAGGAGTTATTGTTGAAGACATATTTTGAGAGTCTGCACTGTTAATTTCAGAGCTCCAGGATCAAGGTACTTTTTACTCTGTACTACGTTCTTCCTGCCATTTATTTTCAGCACTTTGGGTTAATAACAATTAATCTTACAGTTCAAGTGAATATTTTGACTTAGAAATGCCAGTTCTTTTGAAAGGGAAAATGGAGGACATTAACTCATCCGTAACAAAACGTGTGTAACATCCGTAACGTGGGAGAAACAGCTATAAAATATTTACTGATTATGTTTTTCTGAACTAATTGAATGCCATGAGATTTGCATAGGTTTCACATGGACATTATGGGAATGGATCTCTTTTTGCTTGAGGCAGAGACTTGAGCTTTACACCATTTGTTAACGGGAAGCGGAATTCTCATCACCAAAACTCTCGTCGTTGTACCACTTAGTCACTGAAATTTGGTCACCCGGTGTTTTGGTCACTTCGACTTTTTGATCAACCGATATTTTGGTCACCAGTACACATTTTCTTAAAAATAACAATTTATTTTCACAAGTGAAATGTCCACAGATACTCTGTATAAAATGTTATGTGATTACTGTTTTAAAATTGCCATACTGCATAAAATATTACATGATTTATGTTTCAAAACTACCACCAAAATAATGTCCGATGGCTCATTGATCATCAATATCTTCCAATTCATCTATATATTGGGGCTCAGATAACAAATTTTGTCTTCGTAGTTTTCGGACAGTTCTCTTCATGGTTTTTTCCTTTGGCAGGTCCATGTTTGTTTCAGTCGAAACATTTCTTGCGTCACGCTGAATAAAGGCTGCAGGTGATGCATCTGCTGTTCGTGCAGTTTCTTTAATTGCCTCAACGGTTTCAATGGCATGAATCCTTCCCCACTTAGGACCAAGACTTGGATGTTCAGAAGGGCCTTCAATTACATAATGTTTTATAAGAACGTCACCTTACAGCTAAAATTTTTTTCCAAATACTTATGTGCGGTAACATGGAAACAACCTTATAGTGATATTTAAATCTACAATCTTACAATGATATTTAAATCTCTTTATATTTACATGCGAAACCACGGAAAGAATCTTACAACGATATTTAAATATCTTTATACTTATATGCGTAACCACGGAAACAATCTTAAAATGATATTTAAATCTCTTTATACTTATATGTGTAACCACGGAAACAATCTTACAATGATATTTAAATGTCTTTATAATTATATGCGTAACCACGGAAATAATCTTACAATGATATTTAAATCTCTTTATACTTATATGTGTAACCACGGAAACAATCTTACAATGACATTTAAATCTCTTTATACTTACATTCGTAACCACGGAAACAATCTTAGAATGATATTTAAATGTCTTTATAATTATATGCGTAACCACGGAAATAATCTTACAATGATATTTAAATCTCTTTATAATTATATGCGTAACCACAGAAACAACCTTACAATGACATTTAAATCTCTTTATACTTACATTCGTAACCACGGAAACAATCTTATACTGATATTTAAATCTCTTTATACTTATATCCGTAACCACGGAAACAACCTTACAATGACATTTAAATCCCTTTATACTTACATTCGTAACCACGGAAACAATCTTATAATGATATTTAAATCTCTTTATACTTATATCCGTAACCACGCAAACAATCTTACAATGATATTTAAATCTCTTTATACTTATATGTGTAACCACGGAAACAATCTTACAATGACATTTAAATCTCTTTATACTTACATTCGTAACCACGGAAACAATCTTATAATGATATTTAAATCTCTTTATACTTATATCCGTAACCACGCAAACAATCTTACAATGACATTTAAATCTCTTTATAATTATATGCGTAACCACGGAAACAACCTTACAATGACATTTAAATCTCTTTATACTTACATTCGTAACCACGGAAACAATCTTATAATGATATTTAAATCTCTTTATACTTATATCCGTAACCACGCAAACAATCTTACAATGACATTTAAATCTCTTTATAATTATATGCGTAACCACGGAAACAACCTTACAATGACATTTAAATCTCTTTATACTTACATTCGTAACCACGGAAACAATCTTATAATGATATTTAAATCTCTTTATACTTATATCCGTAATCACGGAAACAATCTTACAATGATATTTAAATGTCTTTATAATTATATGCGTAACCACGGAAATAATCTTACAATTATATTTAAATCTCTTTATACTTATATGTGTAACCACGGAAACAATCTTACAGTGATATTTAAATCTCTTTATACGTATATGAGTAACCACGGAAACAATCTTACAATGATATTTAAATCTCTTTAGACTTATATGTGTAACCACGGAAACAATCTTACAATGATATTTAAATCTCTTTATACTTACATGTAACCACGGAAGCAATCTTATAATTATATTTAAATCTCTTTATACTTACATGCGTAATCACGGAAAAATCTTACAATGATATTTAAATCTTTTTATACTTATATGTGTAACCACGGAAACAATCTTACAGTGATATTTAAATCTCTTTATACGTATATGAGTAACCACGGAAACAATCTTACAATGATATTTAAATCTCTTTAGACTTACATGTGTAACCACGGAAACAATCTTACAATGATATTTAAATCTCTTTATACTTACATGTGTAACCACGGAAGCAATCTTATAATTATATTTAAATCTCTTTATACTTACATGCGTAACCACGGAAACAATCTTATAATGATATTTAAATCTCACTATACTTATATGCGTAACCACGAAAACAATCTTACAAAGATATTTAAATCTCATTATACTTATATGCGTAACCACGGAAACAATCTTACAAAGATATTTAAATCTCATTATACTTATATGCGTAACCACGGAAACAATCTTACAATGATATTTAAATCTCATTATACTTATATGCGTAACCACGGAAACAATCTTATAATGATATTTAAATCTCATTATACTTATATGCGTAACCACGGAAACAACCTTACAATGATATTTAAATCTCTTTATACTTATATGCGTAACCACGGAAACAATCTTACAAAGATATTTAAATCTCATTATACTTATATGCGTAACCACGGAAACAATCTTACAATGATATTTAAATCTCTTTATACTTATATGCGTAACCACGGAAACAATCTTACAAAGATATTTAAATCTCATTATACTTATATGCGTAACCACGGAAACAATCTTACAAATATATTTAAATCTCATTATACTTATATGCGTAACCACGGAAACAATCTTATAATGATATTTAAATCTCATTATAGTTATATGCGTAACCACGGAAACAATCTTACAAAGATATTTAAATCTCATTATACTTATATGCGTAACCACGGAAACAATCTTATAACGATATTTAAATCTCATTATACTTATATGCGTAACCACGGAAACAATCTTACAAAGATATTTAAATCTCATTATACTTATATGCGTAACCACGGAAACAATCTTACAAAGATATTTAAATCTCATTATACTTATATGCGTTACCACGGAAACAATCTTACAAAGATATTTAAATCTCATTATACTTATATGCGTAACCACGGAAACAATCTTACAAAGATATTTAAATCTCATTATACTTATATGCGTAACCACGGAAACAATCTTACAAAGATATTTAAATCTCATTATACTTATATGCGTAACCACGGAAACAATCTTATAATGATTTTTAATCTCATTATACTTATATGCGCAACCACGGAAACAGTCTTATAATGATATTTAAATCTCTTTATACTTACAGTACATGTGTAACCACGGAAACAACTTTACAATGATATTTAAATCTAATTAAAGTTTTCCAATAAAACATTAATAAATTAATAGCCTAAATCTAATCGGTGACGAGAACGCCGGTGAGAAAAATGTAATTGGTAGCCAGAACGCCGGTGACTAAAATGTAATCGGTGACAAGAAGGTATACTGACATCTCAGGTGACGAGAATTCCTAGACCCTTTGTTAATAAGATTTGAGTTGAGTTCACAAATCGTGTATCATCCGTGACGGAACCTTTTATTTATTTTCTGCAATATTAATAAATTTTATGCAACAACTTTTTTCAGTAAAATAGTACTAATCTTCTAAATTAATTCTAATAATAAAAGTTTATAAAATTAAATTTTATTTTCAATATATAAAGTTTGAAAATGGTAAAAATATAACATCAGTGACAACTGGAATGCTGTTAAGTATTGTCTGAACAAAGCAGGTGAGTAAATTTTAGGCCTATTTAAAAAAAATGTGTGTTGCTTATTACTTATAATTTAAGCACAGAAGGATAAGACGTTACAGTTGAAATCTCGAAGTGTAACATTGTTATGAGTGTAATTAATCGAGTTTTCAAGCCGAATTTAGTCCTAAAACATACTGGAATAGGATATATTGAACACTGACTCTACTTATGGTTCTAGAGAGTGGTCAGGCTGAAACAACAAAAAAAAAGAAAAAAAAAGAAAGAGACTTGTGGCAAATGAAATCAAGCTCTTAGTAAACAAAGCAAAATATGCTAGACTATGTAGTAAAATAAATACAGGTATTCTTCAGAATCTAACTTTCACAATATTTGGACCATAAAAATTGATGGAGGATTTAATTTGAAAAGTATTGAAAAATATTATACCTCTGATGGAAGATTCTAGGACTAAATATCAAATTCTAAATTACAAGCCCAATGGAAAGCGCCCGTTAGGTGAAGGAACGAGACTGTAACAGGCCATTAGGGGCTAATAAATGGTAGAAAGAGGAAGCAGATTAAAGGAGTGATTAATTTCGTAACATAGGCCACGGGTTTTAAGATTTTTTGCCGTATCTTATGAATACTAATTACCTATTCATTTAGCAATAACTCACTGTTGATGTTGTCAGGGATCTGCTGGATAACGTATTCATGGAACGCCTAATGACTATGATTCGGAGATGAAACGTTGACGCATTTATTTAATATGCTGGAACTCATTTGTATCCTAATTTCTATGCTCTCCGATATCACATGCATGTCATTTGGCATTTGATTCTGAAAACGAGTAACAGTAGATGTTCAGTAAATACGCTATGATTTACACTCAGTTTGAAAAAGGGAGTTGGTCATTAACAGGATCAAATATTGCAATTTTTATTCGATTATATTAATGAGCTTTCTTTTCTGGACAATTTTAAATATAATTTTATTCATATCGCCTAAATTCCAAGAATATAATTTTGTAGTTAATAAATGTGCTTATTCAAATCGTGGCACCATAATGACCAATAACAGCTACATTTAATTTTAAACACTGTTATCCGAAACCTATACATCTCAAGTTATTGTTTGGCCTATACTATGCAGAAAAACTATTTGAGGTAGACATATGAAATTTTCAGAGTATCTTTCCGATGTACTATATACTAATGCTACTTATAACATTTATTAGCTAAATGACAGCTGTGGGCAGTGTGGAATGAAGATAAATACCAACAAGACGAAGACCATGGTCATAGGAAGAAAATTAAAGAAGGTAAACTTGCGAATTCTATATGAAGCAGTACAGCAAGTGGACAGCTCCAAATACTTGGGGTGTACTATAAGCAGTAACATGAGCTGCTGCCAAAAAGTCAAAAGTAGGATAGCAATGGCCAAGGAAGCTTTTAACAGAAAAAGGAGCATTTTCTGTGGACCTCTGGAAAAAGAACTAAGGAAGAGACTTGTGAAGTGTTTTGTGTGGAGTGTAGCATTGTATGGGGCAGAAACATGGACATTACGAGGAAGTGAAGAGAAGCGAATAGAAGCATTTGAAATGTGGATATGGAGAAGGATGGAGTGTATGAAATGGACAGAGTAAGAAGCGAAAGCTGTGTTGGAAAGAATTCATGAAGAAAGAATGACGCTGAAACTGATCAGAAAGAGGAAAATGAATTGGTTGGGTCACTGGTTGAGAAGAAACTACCTACTGAAGGATGCACTGGAAGGAATGGTGAACGGGAGAAGAGTTCGGAGCAGAATAAAATGTCAGATGATAGACGACATTAAGATATATGAATCATATACGGAGACAAAGAGGAAGGCAGAAAATAGGAAAGACTGGAGAATGCTGGGTTTGCAGTAAGAGAGCCTTTGGCAGAAAACTATGAATGAAGGAATAACATTTATTGTAATGTATTATTATTATTAAAATATAAAACTTTTTTAAAATCTTAAAACTTTAACAATCTTACTAATAAAAACTCTTATACAGACATTTAACTGTCTTATACAATGAATAGGTCGTTTATAAATCGTGTGTAAATTACTTACTAATAATCACTACATACGTTGTGTATAACAATACGACTATTACACAGCTACGTCATAGTTTCATCATTATTTTATTACGAAAGATAACAGAGTAACTAGATTCTCTATTACATCCGCTAGTGTGCCGTGCTAAGTATCGATAATACAACTGGGCCTCATCGATTACATCGCTACAGCTACAGCAATATTATTCTAATTATTCTGTGCTCTTTGGTTTGTTCTTCTGTGGTTACAAGGCAACCATCATCGTAAAATGGCAATCGATACGAACAGCTGTTAGAGGGACGGCCATTTTTTCTCTATATACAACGCTTAAACTAGGGTTTCGTGTATATAACTACTGCAAAGCAATCCCCTTGTATAGTTACAGACTGTTTATACATCCATCGCTTATGCATGGTTTATTAGTAACGTTTTCTGTCCCAACTCTGCGTAAGTGTAGTATAATAATTATACACGATTTATTAGTAAAACCGTTAAGTTTAGCACGATATTAACAAATCTATTACCATAACAACGAAAACTGAAACAAAGGAAGGGTGAGGAAATCCTATTTCTTTATGAATATAAAATAATGTGTTATTTATTTGTTTGAATCTTAAATTGCTACAATTTTAATACGTACCTTCCTCTTTAATAACTTCTTCATATATTTGCCTATATTAACCTACTATCGCTTCTACTCAGAGCTGATGTAATTCGCTTTTTTGCCTTATTGATTGCACTTCCGCATGAGCGAGTGATTTACGGTTGATGCCACACCGTTAATTAAGGCACAGACTACGCGAAGAAGTTGACAAGTTAATTTTGAAACTTGAGTTCTTGGGCTCTTCCACAAGACGTTAATAATTACGTATCGGAACCTCAATAATACATTACACTTTCTAGAAAGCCGTCTAACTCATTTCACATTTCACTTCAAAAGTTGGCATTAACGTTATTTCAAATTTCAGACAACTGCAGTGAACGCAAGGATTAAGATGCAATAACAGACATTTATTTTTATTTATAAAATCGAGCAAGAAAAAAAATAACTATTTCTTTTTTTTTTCATTAAATCTATGAATGTAACTAACATCTGAAAGTCTCTTTCTTATATGAGAATCAATATATAAATACTCAAATACTCGTATTTGATTTATTAATAATTTTTAATTTATTTAACGTTCATTAATAAGATATTCATTGTTATTTGTTGTGACCTCAATAAGGCGTCACTCATGAGGCAACTAAACCAGGAGAGAATGTGGTAGGGTGACCAGTTTCTTTCCCCCTCCATTACATACATCACTGACTACACTACTTCGCCGATTTAGTAGAACACGTTTGACCCTAAAGAAAGCAGCAAAGCAGTACAGCGTGATCTGTTTTGTGACAAGAATCCAAGCCTCCACATACCGGTAAGGTATCATGTCACAAACACGTTCACGTCTGAGTATTTCTGACGACGTAAATATTATCCAACGCCTTAAAAAAGCGCAAATATTAGCATATTGCTGGAGAATTTAAGGTATTATATTTATTCATTTATTCGTTCGTTCATTCATTCATTCATTCATGCATTCATTTTTATTTGCTTATTAATTTATTTGCCTATTTATCTATTTATTTATTTATTTATTTATTTATTTATTTATTTATTTATTTATTTATTTATTTATTTATTTATTTATTTATCTGTTCGTTTGCTGCCTTTGCTTGCAATATGATACGTCGCTATATTAACGTTGTATCAGATTCACTTTTTGTAAGGAATTAACAACTCTTAAATACTTATTTCCGTATTTTCGAATTTTACTGTCCATAATATTCCTTCAAAAGAAGATCTTCTGCGGACCTCTAGAAAAAGAACTAAGGAAGAGACTAGTGATTGTTTTTATGGAGTGTGGCATTGTATGGGCAGAAACATGGACATTACCACGAAGTGAAGAGAAGCGAATAGAAGCATTTGAAATGTGAAGTGGATATGGAGGATGATGGAGCGTGTGAAATGGACAGACAGAATAGGAAATGAAGGTGTGTTGGAAAGAGTGAATGAAGAAATAATGATGCTGAAACGGATCAGAAAGAGGAAAAGTAACTGGTTGGGTCACTGGCTGAGAAGAAACTGCTTACTGAAGGCTGCAATGGAAGGAATGTTGAACGGGAGAAGAGTTCGGGGTAGAAAAAGATATCAGATGATAGACGACATTAAGATATATGGATCACATGAGGAAACGAAGAGGAAGGCAGAAAATAGGAAAGATTGGAGAAAGCTGGGTTTGCAGTGAAAGATCAGTAATAATAATAATAACAATAACAATAATAATAATAATAATAATAATAATAATAATAATAATAATAATAATAATAATAATAATAATTTTTTACTTGGTTATTTAAAGACGCAGTTTCAACCATTGAATTATTTAGGTTATTTGAAATTGGTGATAGCGAGATGATATTTGACGAGATGAGACCGAGAATTAGCCATATTACCTGACATTCGCCTTTCGGTTGAGAAAAGTCTCTTAGAAACCCAACTACGTAATGAATCCAAGCGGGAATGGAACCCACGCCCGAGCGCTACTCCGAATTAGTAGGCAAACGCGCTACCGTTGAGCTACGCTGGAAACTAATAATAATAATAATAATAATAATAATAATAATAATAATAATAATAATAATAATAATAATAATAATAAGTGATAATTATGCAGGATAATGAACTGTTTGTCACGGTTATATAGTGGTTAAAACGACTCGGCATTAGCTTTGCTTTAAATCCTCATATCTTGAGTTCGAATCCTGTCCTAGTCATTGTTTTTTGTAGTCGCAAATGCAGACTTGGCGTTACAATATCGCGGGAGTCAAACTATGTGCTCGTCTAATATAAATCGAGGAAAACAAGAAATGTGGTTGGGGTAAATTCCGGTAGGTAGTGAAGAGACCTCGATAAGTGAACGGAAGAGGAACATGAGGCACAAACGTCATCCACTGAGTGACAGTTTCTGACGCAAGGTGTGGGGGAAGTGTCGTGCAGGAACTCGCCTTCAATTCATCAATTAGATGAGACGTCTTTTGTGAGTTACAAAGAGCATCGTCGACAGTTCCTTATTGCAGTTTGAAGCCTTTTCACTCATGACTAAACAGGGCCTCAAGGAAAGAAAAAACATATTGAAGTAAAGAATTTTTGTGGGTGGCGCATTTATGCTGAAATCAATACCAACTGCTTTTACAAACAAATTAGTAAGACACAGACTTTTTTTTTTACTTTCTCTATGAGGCCGGGAGGGGAACATCCCTGTGCACCGCGACTTCAGTTCTATTGTGGGCCCACCGACCGCACCCACACCGAACCGACCTAACCTCCAACACCCTATCGACCAGTCCCACCGTCCTTCTAAGTCCGTGTACCATTCCTCCCAACAGCCCCCCACATTCCCCGCTCAAACGGTCTGAAGAGTAGGCCACACCTCCCGTGGGGAGGGAATGGGTTCCGCTGCCGTGTCACCAACTGCCAACTTGCCACATATCCATGGTGGCCGGCCGAAAGCGCCAGGAGCTTCGAAGGGTAGCCGCAGGCACGATCTGAAAACCTACAAGACAACTGGAATGATAAGGAAGGATGATGAGGGGGGAAAGGAAGTGGCGAACATGAGAGAGGTTCCATATTCCTGATAAAGTTACCTGATATTCATCCATAGGAACGAGGGAAAACCCCCGAAAAATCCTCACCCAGGCAACTCATCCCAAGCGAAGAATCGAACCCTGGCCCGCTGGGTTCGGGAGCGAACACACTACCACGAGACCACAGCGATGGACAAGACACGGACTTTACAATGCTCAACTTTTCATTGTACAAAGTACAGAAAACAGAAGCTGTCGTCAAAATACCTTCAAGGGACAATCAATAAGTTTCCGGACTGCCCTGAATGTAGACAACATATTTAATTTCATTTTTAATTTCATTTATTCTATTCCATAGATCTTACATTAGCAATATATTTAAGATGTGGAACAAGTTAAGATTTTACTAGATTGCAATTTTTTGGCAAGATGTCGTGAGATGAGGCCGAGGATTCGCCAACAGATTACCTGATATTAACCTTATGGTAAGGTAAAGGTATCCCCGTAACATGCCATGAAGGCACTTGGGGGGCATGGAGGTAGAGCCCCATGCTTTCCATGACCTCGGCACTAGAATGAGGTGGTGTGGTCGGCACCACGCTCTGACTGCCTTTTCACCCCGGGAAACACCCGGTACTCAATTTTATAGGAGGCTGAGTGATCCTCGGGGCAACGGGAAAAAATCCTGTCACCACCTGGGATCGAACCCCGGACCTTCCAGTCCGTAGCCAGCTGCTCTACCAACTGAGCTACGCGGCCGCCCTTAACCTTACGGTTGGGGATAAATGTAACGGAGAAGTTATCTAGAATCAGGGAAACGCCTAAAATTTATACTAAATGCATCACTTGAAAGGCAGAGAAGAAGACTAGCCATAAGTTGTATTTATATATATAAAAATGTGTCCCCTTTTTATTCAGTATGCTCCATTGCAGTAATGCAATACTACACACATTTGTTGCTACACTGTTTTTACATTCTGTCGGAACTTAAAACAAAAACTAATAGTAAACTATTTACAATATTTACAAGGATGTAAAGTCAGCTGATTGAATACAGTTTATGAATTATTTAAAATTATTAATACTAATACTATTTTAACTGGAGTAGTGCTTTCACTATTTACAATATAATACACTGCCGTGAAGTGTATTGACTTAATAAAGGTCGTGAATTGCTTATAATTATTTTAACAGAATATCTACTACTACTACTACTACTACTACTACTACTACTACTACTACTACTACTAAGTCTACTACTACTACTACTACTACTAAGTCTACTACTACTACTACTACTACTAAGTCTACTACTACTACTAAGTCTACTACTACTACTACTACTACTACTACTACTACTACTACTACTACTACTACTAAGTCTACTACTACTAAGTCTACTACTACTACTACTACTACTACTACTACTAAGTCTACTACTACTACTACTACTACTACTAAGTCTACTACTACTACTACTACTAAGTCTACTACTACTACTACTACTACTACTAAGTCTACTACTACTACTACTACTACTACTAAGTCTACTACTACTACTACTAAGTCTACTACTACTACTAAGTCTACTACTACTACTACTACTACTACTAAGTCTACTACTACTAAGTCTACTACTACTACTAAGTCTACTACTACTACTAAGTCTACTACTACTAAGTCTACTACTACTACTACTACTACTAAGTCTACTACTACTACTACTACTACTACTACTAAGTCTACTACTACTACTACTACTACTACTAAGTCTACTACTACTACTAAGTCTACTACTACTACTACTACTACTACTAAGTCTACTACTACTAAGTCTACTACTACTACTACTACTACTAAGTCTACTACTACTACTACTACTACTACTACTAAGTCTACTACTACTACTACTACTAAGTCTACTACTACTACTACTACTACTACTAAGTCTACTACTACTACTACTACTAAGTCTACTACTACTAAGTCTACTACTACTACTACTACTACTAAGTCTACTACTACTACTACTACTACTACTAAGTCTACTAAGTCTACTACTACTACTACTAAGTCTACTACTACTACTACTACTACTAAGTCTACTACTACTACTACTACTACTAAGTCTACTACTACTACTACTACTACTAAGTCTACTACTACTACTACTACTACTACTAAGTCTACTACTACTACTAAGTCTACTACTACTACTACTACTACTAAGTCTACTACTACTACTAAGTCTACTACTAAGTCTACTACTACTACTAAGTCTACTACTACTACTACTACTACTACTACTACTACTAAGTCTACTACTACTACTACTACTACTACTACTACTAAGTCTACTACTACTACTACTAAGTCTACTACTACTACTACTAAGTCTACTACTACTACTACTACTACTACTACTACTACCACTACCACTACCACTACCACTACCACTACTACTGAATACTAACACTAATACTAATACTAATTTTAAGCAGAGTAGTTTTTTCACTATTTACAATATTTACAGTGATGTGAAATCTATTGATTGAACAAAGTTTCTGAATCCCTTATAGTGTTTTAACAATAGTTAAAGGTGTATATGGAGAGATTCCAGGCAAAATCGCAATAGATCCGTGATGTGTTTGCACAAAAGCACGTGTAGAAGCTCAGTCCTTAAAGACAATCTGACGCTGTTTCATAGACTGACTCAACAGGCACGGAAGCAATGATCGTCAGTGACACGTGTTTGTATGTTGAACGGAACAATAAATACAAGTGCAGTTCGGAAATATATTGATTGCACCCTGTATTTAGAGATTTTAAGTGCACAATTTTAGCATCCCTTTAACCACAATAACTTTTTACATGTAACGTTTATATTCGACTTACACTAATAAAAAAGAAAGGATTTTGTGGAACATGAATTGCATTTAGATTGCCATGGAAGCCCTTGCGTCGTATCTGATAAACTCAACAATGTGAAAGAGTCCGTGGCTATACACAATGGCAGTCCACATACACAAGATATTAAAAAATCATTCAATGCTTTAAGAAGTGGAAAACAAAGGCTATTAAATCTGGGTCCTAAAATTAATATCTTTCGAGATATTAAGTACTCATGCTCTAAGTCCTAACCTCGTAAGTCCTGGCGTCCCTTATGGTATATATTAAATAGTACTTCGTTAAAATCCCGCCATCTCAAGAAGAATGTTTTAAATTTTCTTGAAATTAGTTGAGAATGTTCAGGATAGACAGCAGTATCACTTAAATATGAATTCAACCGAATTAATTAATTTATCTACAAGCCACATGCGCTCGAAGATGGCTGTTTCTGGAAAGAAGGTAGAACGTATAGTTATAAGTAGGTCACTGGATTGTTGGTGTTATTAAAAAACTAAATAACTATTATATAGAATAGGTTAAATAAAACATTGTTCTGTTTGATGGCATAATTATGTTCATGCCTTAAAATCTGTACGCGCTACAAAAATTGAGATATAGCCTACATTGTCTCTCCTATGGAAGACTGGGAGACGTCAGGCTTCTAGATTTTAAAGTAAAAATTGTTATTTTGTATCGCATATTATAAAATAAAACTGAATATTCAATCATAATTAATATAATTAATTTGCAAGACATTTTAATCCCAAGGTCTGCTATAGGATTCATCAATTTTGAGTTACTTTAATTACTTAAGGGGAGAGGATGGTATTTTTTAAAACTTTTTTCCTATTTGGTGTAAATTATTAATTTTTTGTATGTAGAGAGCTCATAGCTGTGGCAACTCAACCAAATAAAAATATAAAAAAATTATTTGGGGGCCCAAATTTGAAAAAAAAAAATACCCAATGCAGGATTGTACTAAAACCGATATATCTAAACCGTTTTTAAAGATAGATTCAAACAGTTTTCGCAATGTATTTGCAAAAGTATGTTCTACAAACTGTCTGTAATAGAATTTTGATATTAGTCCCTACATTTGTAAAATAAACAATTAAAATTTAGTAACAATTTTTTGATTTCCTTTCTTGCAAACAAACGGACGTATTTTTAAAATGAAATCAATTAACAAAATTCTGTTAAGAGAAAAGTTTCCTAATAGTCTAAAGAATGTGTGTTCTAAATTTCATGAGTATATCTTTAATAGTTCAGAAATTATATCCATTTTGTCTGGCAATGTAGCAAAAAAATGAAGTTACTGGAAACCGGTGAAAGCGGGCGTGTGATTTAAAAATCCATAGCGTAGGAAGTTTAAAAATGACGTCTCAACATCCGATAAGGGCACAAATACCCACAAAATGTTGTGCAATGCATTCAACACATATCAAAGTGTATTTTAAAGAAAAAAAAAATTTTTGAAAATTTAATTTACCGGAAACAACAATAAAAGTGGACGGGTGATTTAAAAATCCATAATGCACGAAGTTTAAAAATGGCGAACCACACGTATCACAGAGTATTTTAAACAGTTTTTTTAAATCTAGTCATTTTTCATCAAAAATACCATCCTCTCCCCTTAAATATTTTTTCCCTCATTTTTTCATCAGTACACAATCATTTTGCAACGCTATATTACAATTTCATAGATTTCTGGATTCTAAAATTTTTTCCAGGACTGAGGAGAAGTGTGCACTTATCACTCTTTAAAATCCATCACCCTCGGGAGGGTTTGAACCCTCAAACCTCGAGTCAACTTGATAACCGTAAGGACAAGTGCAAGGAGGACCAAAGCGTTTACAACAGTAATAATTATTCAGTTTTGCAATTAGTAATACTTACTTACTGGCTTTTAAGGAACCCGGAGGTTCATTGCCGCCCTCACATAAGCCCGCCAATGGTCCCTATCCTGAGCAAAATTAATCCATTCGCTATCATCATATCCCACCTCCCTCAAATCCATTTTAATATTATCTTCCCATCTACGTCTCGGCCTCCCTAAAGGTCTTTTTCCCTCCGGCCTCCCAACTAACACTCTATATGCATTTCTGGATTCGCTACGTGTTACATGCCCTGCCCATCTCAAACGTCTGGATTTAATGTTCCTAATTATGTCAGGTGAAGAATACAATGCGTGCAGTTCTGTGTTGTGTAACTTTCTCCATTCTCCTGTAACTTCATCCCTCTTAGCCCCAAATATTTTCCTAAGAATCTTATTCTCAAACACCCTTAACCTATGTTCCTCTCTCAAAGTGAAGTCCAAGTTTCACAACCATACAGAACAACCGGTAATAACTTATAACTGTTTTATAAATTCTAACTTTCAGATTTTTCGACAGCAGACTGGATGATAAAAGTTTCTCAACCGAATAAAACAGGCATTTCCCATATTTATTCTGTGTTTAATTTCCTCCCGAGTATAATTTATATTTGTTACTGTTGCTCCCAGATATTTGAACTTCTCCACCTCTTCGAAAGATAAATTTCCAATTTTTATATTTCCATTTCGTACAATATTCTCGTCACGAGACATAATCATATACTTTGTCTTTTCGGTATTTACTTCCAAACCTATCTCTTTACTTGGTTCCAGTAAAATTCCCGTGTTTTCCCTAATCGTTTGTGGATTTTCTCCTAACATATTCACGTCATCCGCAGAGACAAGCAGCTGATGTAACCCGTTCAATTCCAAACCCTCTCTGTTATCCTGGACTTTCCTAATGGCATACTCTAGAGCAAATTTAAAAAGTAAAGATGATAGTGCATCTCCTTGCTTTAGCCCACAGTGAATTGGAAACGCACCTGACAGAAACTGAGCAATTAGTAATACATTATTATTAATATTATTATCATCAACCACAGGGATTAGGCTATTGGCCTGTTCCGTCTTCAAAGTTTATGTCGTCTATCCACCTTGTCCTTGGTCTACCAAAATTTCTGTGTCCTCTTGGTTCATAGTTCAGAATTACTTTAGGTAGCCGGTCGTCATTCATTCTTCTTATACGTTGGTACCAATTATGTTTTGTCGTTGTATTTTCTCAGTCAAGTTAAAAATATTTAGTTGTTGTCGTATATTTTTGTTCTTTTGATGATCTAAAAGAGTGAGACCAGCAACACTTCGAAGGAATTTCATTTCCCTGGTTTCAATTTTCTTTTCAGTGCTCGGTTTATAGACCAATTTTCTGAACCATAGGTTAATAGTGGGTCAGCTAACGTTGTATAAAATTTTAGTTGTGTTGAACGTTGTGTTTTATTTTTTAAGGTCCTTCGTATCGTTCCACACATCTGTTGAAATTTACTCATTTTATTTTTGACGTCTTGTTCTTTTACGTTTGATATATTGCAGCCTAAATAGTTAAATGAGGACACCTGTTCTATGATTTCATGATTTAAAACTATTTTACATCTTCTGCGATCAACTCCTTCAAAGGACATTGTTTTTGTTTTATGATTAGAAATTTTAAGATTATATTTTTCCATTATTAATTGTAGTTGATAAGCTGCCACCTGTAAGTCATCCATTATTATTATTACTATTATTATTATTATTATTATTATTATTATTATTACTTACTTACTTACTGGCTTTTAAGGAACCCGGAGGTTCATTGCCGCCCTCACATATGCCCGCCAATGGTCCCTATCCTGAACAGAATTAATCCATTCTCTATCATCATATTCCACCTCCCTCAAATCCATTTTAATATTATCTTCCCATCTACGTCTCGGCCTCCCTAAAGGTCTTTTTCCCTTTGGCCTCCCAACTAACACTCTATATGCATTTCTGGATTCGCCCATACGTGCTACATGCCCTGCCCATCTCAAAATGTTCCTAATTATGTCAGGTGAAGAATACAATGCGTGCAGTTCTGTGTTGTGTAACTTTCTCCATTCTCCTGTAACTTCATCCCTCTTAGCCCCAAATATTTTCCTAAGAATCTTATTCTCAAACACCCTTAACCTATGTTCCTCTCTCAAAGTGAAGTCCAAGTTTCACAACCATACAGAACAACCGGTAATAACTTATAACTGTTTTATAAATTCTAACTTTCAGTTTTTTCGACAGCAGACTGGACGATAAAAGTTTCTCAACCGAATAATAACAGGCATTTCCCATATTTATTCTGTGTTTAATTTCCTCCCGAGTATCATTTATATTTGTTACTGTTGCTCCCAGATATTTGAACTTCTCCACCTCTTCAAAAGAAAATTATTATAAAGATTATTATTATTATTATTATTATTATTATTATTATTATTATTATTATTATTATTATTATTATTATTCACGTAGTCAGAAGTCCAGAAACGGTGCACTTCTATTCAATGCTCTATACACGAGGATACTTTTTTCCCCACTTCTTCGCTACAGATCACAACGAACTAACAGAATTCCACGTCCACACAGTACTTCTGTCCCAGCAGAAATGTTTTCAGCCGCGTCCTTCACCAGGCAAACGAGCCTCTCTCTGCCAGCCAAACCCTTGTGATCAGGCACCCAGATTAGTCTCACCTCATTCCAGTTCCCCAGATCAATGAGTTCCTTTCGACAGTTCCCAACCAATCAGCAGCCCAACCAGCACGAGAGAGCTTTCAAAGCTGCCTGATTGTATATGTAGAATGAGATCTTTTGATCCTCATTCTCTCTATCAAATTATCACAAACACAGATTTATACTGCAATTCTCTAACCGGAAAAACATTGTAATACTACCTCCGACTGAGCTGAATGAATTGAATATAATTATTTAATTAGACGGTACTGATTTCAATATGCTATTAAAGCGGGTATAAGGGTATTTACGAGACACTTTGGGAGTCATAGTACTACTATGAATCCGAAGCCAGTATATATAAGATGCAATCAATAAGTTTCCGGACTGCCCTGAATGTAGGCAACACAAAAGGCAAAGGAAACGGAGAAGTTATCTATAGTGACCATCATATAAGAGCAGTTCCTAGAAGTCTAATTTGGCCGTCTCTTCAGTGTTGCCAACTAATACCAATTATCACCAAAGAGGGAAAATCAAAATGCTACGTTATAATAATAATAATAATAATAATAATAATAATAATAATAATAATAATAATAATAATAATAATAATAATAATAATAATAATAATAATAAATTATAGGAATAATAATATATAGTAGTTAACAATAACTACATATCTTACTTATTTACCACATCTCATCTTTATGTTGCGAGATGTATTATACATGATTCAATAATTTATGAAGTAGTATATTTTCCTCCTGGAATTCTCGCATATTATGTTGGTAATTAGGCAGCTCGTAGAAGCCTAATTTGGCGTCTCTTCAGTGTTGCCAACTAATATCAGTTATCACCAAAGAGGGAAAATCAAAATGCTACGTACTGAAATAATAATAATAATAATAATAATAATAATAATAATAATAATAATAATAATAATAATAATAATAATAATGCCTCCAGATATGGAGGGTAGCTGTGAATATATTCAATAAGCAGTCGCGGACATCCGATGAGGCGATGAGGGGTGGTCCTCCAGCTTGGGGGTTGGGCGATGGGCTAACAACCCATCACCGTAAAAAACAGCTTTTTACGAATCCTTCAAATAATAACCAATGACGGGCTTATGTGAGGGCGGCAATGAACCTCCAGGTTCCTTAAAAGCCAGTAAGTAGTAGTAGTAGTAGTAGTAGTAGTAGTAGTAGTAGTAGTAGTAGTAGTAGTAGTAGTAATAATAATAATAAATAGTAATAATAATATATAGTAATTAACAATAACTACATATCTTACTTATTTACCACATATCATATTTATGTTGAAAGATGTTTTCTACATGATTCAATAATTTATGAAGTAGTAGGCCTACATTTTCCTCTTGGACTTTTCGCATATTATGTTGGTAATTAGGATTAGTATGATCTAATATTAAAATTTATTGTGTCTGGCAACATGAAATTCGTTGCTTTAACTAAACAGTTTACGATTCACGAGACCTAACCTAAAAATGTAGTTTGGTCATGTGAAATGATTAGTACGAATTCCGAAAACAGAACACCACTTAAAATGTAGCCTATAGCTTATTTAAAATACTTACAAGCATTTTCTTTCTTGGAGAAGTCGCTACCATGCTGTTTCCTCTCTTGGACATTTCAATAGCAATCTAAACACGGAAGTATTTAATTACATTTTCAAATATACTTACGTGTATGTTTCATACGAAGTAGGTCTACAAGTTATTTCTTATTTAATTACACTTACTTGAATATAGAGTTGAATTGGAATCACAACTCATCAGAACTGAATTGTGTATTGATATTAATATTAATACCGGTATTACTAATTAGTTATTAATTCACAAGCCCAGGTACTTGCATTTTCATCAGTTTACTTTACTGCAAACCGAAGTTATTGATGACAACATAACAGTTAGAAAATAACTACCAGTTGTAGTATTTGTCAGTACTCGAAATTCGAAACAAAGTTGGTAAAAGAAAATTCAACCTGAGAGCTAGAAAATCACTATAATCCACTAGCATATGTAGTAATAAGGGGAAAATGGTTAGGTTTCATCCTTAGCGCATTAAGTAAGCTAACCCGGACTGTAGAACAAAAGAAACGCCTGGTATCTATACTAAATGCATCACTTCTCAGGCAGAGAAGTAAACTAGCCATAAAGCATAGGTCCTTGATATGTTTGCACAAAATCACGTGTAGAAGCTCAGTTCTTAAAGACTATCTGTCACTGTTTGATAGAGTGACTCAACAGGAATGGAAGCAATGATCTTTAGCGACACAAGCATTTGTGTACATTAAAATATAAGTGCAGTTCGGAAATTTATTGATTGCAACTTGTATTTGTTATGGGGCTTATTATTGTCGCCTTTTTTATATAAATGTGGAAAGCGATTAAAACGAGGTTGTATTAAAAATTACATTACAGAACAGATTGGCAATGAGTAATGGAAGTTACGTAGTCTGCGTGTAAATGACAGGTAATTAATAAAATACTGCCTTTATTATCCTACATACTATAGTGATCGAATTTCATTTCCATTTCATCATCATCATCATCATCGTTATGGTTCGTAGTCCTCCTTTTGAGACATTTCCAGAATTCTGTAGTCTCTCTGAGTAAATGGAAAAATTAATTTTTGGGATTCAAGGAGTATTCAATCAATGAAAGCAAGCCTATTTCTCTAGTCCAAAAGTTCCCAATTTCGAGTGTCATGGACCCCTTAAATCTCCAAATTTATTTTGGCGGACTCTCTAAAATATGTTGCATAATTTAGGTCGGAAAACATGTCCTACTCATTAAATTATTTGCATAATAAAGTGAGTCAAACTTTTTTTATTAAATTTTAGTTACAGCTCTCGAATGTGCTCTGAAAATACATACATTCAAAGTTGTATTACGTTAAATCATATCTTTAATGTGAAATATGAGACCAGTTTTTTAAACATGCCATAAGATTGTTAATGGGATAGTTGGTATTACCTTGCAACTGTTAGTTTTGCCAAGTCTAGCTCATTTTTTCATTTTAATTTCAGTTGTAAATATTCTGAAGTCACAAGTCTGACTCAACTTCAGGTTTAATATATTTTTTCTTCAAGAAGTCTAGAGCAGAAAATGTACACTAACATACGTACAAGTATGTTAATGTAAATGACATTATATGCTGCATTAAAATTAAGGAAGCATAAGAGATACTTTATGGTAAACGGAACCAGAATGGTAACAGAGTCATTTTAGGAAACACGATTTTAAGCTAGAATCAGACTCCTCTTTTTCTTTAACGGACATATTATTTTTGTGCCACGAAGAGGGATTAATTTATTATTTCATTCCAAGAAGGAAAATATTTAATTAATTTTAATGTTAAAGAATCAAAATCATCTTATATAATATTTCCAAAGGCATCGGACAAGTGTTCATCATCATTTGTTGCTAGTAAATCACCGAGTGACTTCTGAGACAATACCTTGCCAAATGCTAAATTACCATCCACAAGGAAAAGAATCTTTGAGCCCTTAAAACTGTGAAATGGACGTAACAGATCAGAAGGCTTAATACGTGAAAGAAAGAAAGAAAGAAAGAAAGAAAGAAAGAAAGAAAGAAAGAAAGAAAGAAAGAAAGAAAGAAAGAAAGAAAGAAAGAAAGAAAGAAAGAAAGAAAGAAAGAAAGAAAGAAAGAAAGAAAGAAAGAAAGAAAGAAAGAAAGAAAGAAAGAAAGAAAGAAAGAAAGAAAGAAAGAAAGAAGGAGACACTCGATATTCTGAACTATAAAGAAGAAGTGACAATATTTAAAGTTTTGTAGATTTTGAGTTAAATTTACTTGTGCTCTGTTACATATTTTCTTAAAGGGACACTATACTGAAATTTGCAAGTTCCACATTTTTAAGCTTTTACAATAGTAAAATCAATAACCACCATAATTTGTGAAGCTAGATTCACTAAATTTTAACCACTGATATATCTGGTTAATAATGAAAAATATACAAAATTTCATCCACCTATGATAAGTGGTTTCCATTTTATAGTATTTTATTAAAATATTGAATCGTTTTATATAAAAATTCCATTGCGTCACAATTAACATTATTCTTAACTGTTATT
The DNA here is from genome assembly GCA_025594305.2 of Periplaneta americana. Lineage (NCBI taxonomy): Eukaryota > Metazoa > Arthropoda > Insecta > Blattodea > Blattidae > Periplaneta > Periplaneta americana. The sequence continues at coordinate 33,704,700 of JAJSOF020000037.1, forward strand.
CACTTATATGGATTCTCATATGCATAGTATCAAAATTTACTATAGGGTTTTGTTGTAAAATTAATCAGTAAATTAAGGTCCCTGAGACAAATAACGTCATTCATACCTTTAACGCGACTCTATTAATTCTTGTTAACGACACCTGATTTCGGTAGTGCACTACTGTAGCCTGCATTCGCTTGCCATGTAGTGATGAAATGAGTTACTAGCTGTCCGCTGACATTTACCAGTGACATGATATTCCACCATTTTCCTGGTGTGTACTGATAGTGAAAGGCTGTTCTTATATCAAGGTAAGAGGCAATATTTTATTTTGTGTGTTGAGCAAATAACAACTATGCTAAACTATATATTTTCGTGATCCTTAAACGATCTTCTATGCAGAGAAAGTATTTGCTATCTATAAACTTTAAAAATGTTAGAGAAACAGGCGTGTAATATTATCAAGTACTCAGTAGCGCTTTAACGCCATGTGGCTTTTTTTTTACTTGTGGAGGACATTCATATTTAACTAAGGTTAATGCTTTTGTGTTTATAACTTTCTACTGTGTCTCGTTGCCTCTTTTTTTTAAAGTAAGGAGTTACCGAAAAACATATTTTCCTAATCCATCTGGTGTTTCAGCTTTAGATCAAGAATATTTCATTAGTGATTTTGTATCTTTTATTAACAGAAACTTAAATTTAGTTGCTTAATTCAACTTGTGTTACTTAGGAAAAATAATTCATTAATAATAATTATAAGTGTATAGGTTACTAGAAAATAGGTGGCGTTAATTGGATAAGTTGTTCCTAATAACGTCAGTATAAAAAGTTTTCCTATTTGAGTTGTAATTCTTCTTCAGTAGGCCTATATAATATCACCATTGTGCTATTTTCTAAAGATAAGATTAAAGTTCCTTTATCATACTTTTCGAGTTTGTACATAACTTATTTTCAGAGCAACAGTGACTTAAGTGTTAAGGTGGCGTTATTTGGTAAGTGTACCTTACTAGAATTTTTTATTACTAAAAAAATAAAAATAATAATAATAATAAAAATAATAATAAAAATAAAATTAATAATAATAATAATAAATTGCTAGTAATTTACCGATTCACTGTACAGAAAAGCCAACGGTAATGTTTGTTTCAATGTATATCAAGAATCATATAAGTGAATATCAGTTAAATAGGCCTATAATGTAAATTGTGGCGCAAGAGACTTTTTATATAAAGCGATACAATATTTTATGAAGATATTAATAACATGCAAATCACTTATCTTAGAGGGATGAAATTTTGTACATGTGTTATTATTAACCAGATACATCAGTGACAAAAATTTTGTGAATTTAGCTTCAAAACGTGGAAGTTAGTAATTTTAGTATATTGTCCCCTTAATGGTAATTTTATACTGAGTGTTCATTTCAAAGTGTGTCATGACGTCACTCTTGTGAGTCAGCGATTTGAAGCGAGTTTTAGCTTTTATGTCAGAGAAGTTGCCTATTAATCAATGCGTTCAATCTGAACTTGAGAACGTGTATAAACTTGAACGTCGTAACAACAGATGGCGGTCTGTACGGTCTGTGTGTTACCATAACCTCTTTCGAACTGTGTTTTGCACGGGAAAGTCGTACCCAGGGTATTTGTTATCATCGGTTGTGTACGGCAACATTCCACAACACAAATCAAATGCTCCGTGTCCATGTTGACAGTCGAAGTTAATGTCAACAAATACTGTACGTAAGTAATCGTCTTAACCCTCTTCCCATATTCCGACAGTAAGAAAAAAACTCACCCCAGTACGTGTTTCCAAACAGTTCACATCCCTGCCACTACTGGAGTTACCATACGTATCGGTAAGTACTCTTCAGAATGGACGCCGTACTGGCTAGGCAACTTTTCTGGCACGTGGGTAATACGCCTCTGCGGAAGTGTAGAAAGATTGAATTGTCTAGGCCAGCCGTGTCGAAAAGGCCATGGTGCGCCGAGCCACTGTGTAAGCTGCAACGTGCATAGCACCTATGGAGGGAGGCGGACAACCGAAGGGAAAGTTAATGTTTAGGACGTGTAACAAAGAAAGAAATGAACAACAAAACATAGGACACATTATCACAACCTAAAATTAACTGTCTTCAGAATGTCTCTGCGACAAAGTTTCAAAATCAGGAATTATGTCACTTACTGCCAATCGTAGTTGATCACGAAGGTATTTGTCTGTCAGTCGTGATCTAAATTTGATTTTTACTATTTTCATTGTTGAAAATAATTTTTCACAAACGTAAGTTACAGCGAATATGGCTTCAATAGAGCAAGCGAAAGAACGAAGCTTCAAATATTTATTTTTTCCAAAGATTTGAAAAGTTCAATATCTGTCAAGTCCTTACATCTAGCTTTCATTTAACGCCACATTGTAAATCTGTGAGTTTAAATTGAAAATCTTACCGCATTATTCGTACATCTGCTGTAAAAGAATCGACGTACAGAGATGATAATGATAATGATAATGATAATAATAATAATAATAATAACACTTAACCTTTTAATGTTTCATCAGTAACATGTAGTAACTTGTAATGCCGTTTTATGTTATACAACCGTTTTCCTAGTAATATTTGTGAACAAATCATACATTTAATATTTTCATCATATTGTAAGCAAAAGAATGCATCCTCCCATCCTACTTGAAACTTTCGTTTTTTATAGAGGTACATGGTTTCGAGAGAGATATTGCGACGATACGCCACTCGCAGGTCCGAGACAAATACAAATAGGACGGAGTTTGACTCCAGTGAGTAAGAGGGTGGGGGTTGTAGGTAGGAAGCGAGAGAAAAGCACTGCGAGCCACAAAGTGCTCGTGAGTCGCATTTTCGCCGCGGCTGGTCTAGGCTCATCGGCTAGCCACATGACGTTATACAGCGAGCCATGACACATTTTGAACTGAACACGCAGTATATAGTAACAGAGATAGCCTGAAACTTTGTTACTTTGTTAGTATTCTAAGAATTTAGCATTCACACAACTCCAACAAAATCTCGCTGGTCTCTATTGACCTTGTCATTCGTGTAAGTCTTCATTTCAAATATGCATCAACAGTTACTCGTATGTCGCTATAAGTTTTAGACGACGTTACATAAATTCGTGACCGTTTCCGTGAACTCATGGATAATTTACAGCGTATTTCAATGCATTTTCAATAGACTTTGACCTGGCTCCTCTCCATTATACAACTTATTTTACTGTCATGTTTTTCCTGTTGCCTACTTTTATATTCTGGAAGAATGCTCGTATATGTGTAGTGATTGCTTTCATGGGCTTCCAGCTCGTCTTCTTTATTCGATATTGAAATGAAATACCATTTTATAGCCTGTAATCATTCCACATACTTAGTGATCATTTCTTTTCAGTCCGTTGTGATAAAAGTGGCAAAGGATTCATAGGATCCCCGGAAAAATCCTCAACCAGGTAACTTGTCTCAACAAAGATTTGAACCCAGGCCCGCTCGTTTCACGGCCAGAGATGCTATCCGTTACTCCACAGACTACTTTGGGATTCGATAGATAACCTTTGGTAAAACAATAATTAAGAAATGGGCTGTAGTGTATTGGATTCAGACTGCTAATTTAATGTAAGCGATTTTCCTTCTACACGTATTTTAGTCTTGTTTGTGTTTATGCATATTTTGTTGAAATGAGTATCTATAATATTAATTAATTATTTATTAAAATCATCAATTAATTTTAAAATAACTGATTACCTCAATCTCATCCTGTAAGATTGTTGAATTAATGACCTTATTGCACTGAACGAAAAGTCGAAGCCCATTTGTTTCTTAACAAAATGTGTTTTAAAAAGCTTACCTATCTGATCCCAAAGTTTGTCGGTCTAATTTAGAGACACTCAGTAGATGCAAGAGGCAATCAATAAGTTTCCGGACTACCTTGAATGTAGGCAACACAGAGGACAAATGAAACGGAGAAGTTATCTACAACCAAGGAAACGCCTGAAATCTATAGTAAATGAATCACTTGAATGTAGAGAAGAAAACTAGTCATTAGGCGTATATGCAGATATTCCAGAAAAAAAATCGCACAAAATCACGTGTAGAAGCTCAGTTCTTAAAGACCATCTGAAGCTGTTTGATAGACTGACTCAACTGGCATGTAACCAGTGATCTTCAGTGACACGCGCATATATGTTTAACGATACAATAAATACAAGTACAGTTCGGAAATACATTGATTGCAACTTGTACAATTCATACATGAGACCACCTCTGTGGTGTAGGGGTCAGCATGCTGGTCTCTTACGCAGAGAGCCCGGGTTCGATTCCCGGTCGGGTTGAATTTCCTGGTTGAGGTTTTTCAGAGTTTTTCCTCAATTGTAAGGCAAATGCCAGGAAATTCGGGTCACAACATCCCTGAAAATCACCGAAATCATACTCATAACAAATCAGTCATATATATATATATATATATATATATATATATATATACATATATATACATACAGTCGCCAGCTAGTTCACAACAATATAACCAGTACTTACCAATAGTACACCTGATTTCAGATTTTAAAATTTTCGTAACATTATTCATTTGACCTTCGACCACGTTTCACGTTAAAATACTTTTCATATGGAAGGAGGGGGGGGGGTTTCAGGCTCAATGCATAATCCTGAACTGGACGGCCTAGTGTTTCTATTGAGATTTTATCTTCAGTTTTAAGTACTGAAAAACCGAAGGCATCCTTTTTCAATTTGTGTAGTTACACCCATACATCGCGAGAGAATCTGTATTATACAGTGTAAATTTCGTGTGTATTCTCAGTGTACATTTTGTACAATAAAAACTGTAAAAACCGGCCATGTGTAAGTTTCATTTTAATTAAACTGTGACAAGTTAGAAAACTGCAAGGCACTGAGAATGACAATGTACATAATACATGTAAAATAAACAGTTACGTATGCAGTGACATGAGCTTTTTTATTATGCACTTTACGCTGTAAATTAAAACCCACCAATTTTCAATATTATTAACCCACTATTGAGTTCGTATATATTGTACTGACTAATCTCAATGTTAAATATTTGCTTAAGAACTTGTGACTTTAATTATGAGTTAACGTATTATGTGTGACTGAAAAGTAAATGAAAATTTTAGTGTCTTAAAGTGTGTACCATTCGAAAAGCAAAATGACACTTAGGAGGTGAAAGCTGCCATAGTCAGTGGTGAAAACAAACGCACGAAATTTCTTATTCAAAATTAAGTTTCGTCAATTTTTGACAATTACATGTCTACTAATTATAAACTATTACACTTCTAATGCATAAGCTAAACCCATGACCATGGGTGCGCAACTCACGCTCTCAAACTGTGAACAAACTCAGTCAGGTAGAACGAATTCTGTGCTAGCTGCAGCGTACGAGGGCCTTGCAACGCGAGTGGTTGTTGGTTCGCTTGCGTGTACAGTGAGTGGCGGCTTGTAATTGCAGCGGCTGCCTCGGTGTGTGCTTTTTTTGTGCCAAGGTTTTTAGCGCCTTGGGAGTACGAGTGCTACTGTAAAAAACCTCGGCATCTATTTCGACTCTAATATGAACTGGAATACGCAAATCAGATATATCTGTAGAAACGTTTTCTCTATCATGCATTCTTTGAAACGCCTGAAAAATTTCCTTCCTACTAAACTAAAACAAATTCTAGTACAGACCCTTGTAATGCCTCACTTTGACTATTGTGATGTTTTATATAGTGACCTAAGTGCTGAACTTCTCAAAAACTTCAACGTGTACATAATGTCTACGTCCGATTTATTTTCAATATCCGCCGACATGATCATATATCGGAATATTTTCTACGACTCTCCTGGCTCCGCTTGCAAGATCGACGATTAGTACATTCTCTTTGCCTGCTATATCGAATTATACATGATTCCACACCCAACTACCTTGCCTCTCGGTTTACTCTCCTAGCTTCACATCATAATCGTAATACACGTTCACAGCACAATCTGTTGCTATCAATACCACGTCATCAGACATCTCTGTACTCAAGTTCTTTTTCAATAGCCATGGCCCGCTCATGGAATTCGCTGCCGCTGGAAATCAGGGGTAGTCTTAGTCCCCAGTTGTTTAAAATTAGGTTGTTTAGAAATATTTTAAATGCACAGAACTAGTTTTTAGGTATAATTTTTATTTATTATTATTATTATTATTATTATTATTATTATTTTACACAGTCATTACTTTATTTTTCCATTAACACTAATATCTAGGTAACTGTCATTGTCTCAATGTAACACGTGCTGTGCTGATCATACTAATTGTACTATTCCTTTAGTTGTGAGATTATATTCATATGTATTAATTACTTTTTTTCTTTTAACTTAATACTTGTATACTAGAATGTATTTTTCTGTTTGTGATTATGTATTCAGTCTCTTTTTTATTACATATATATTTTTTTATTATTGTTATTTAAAAGTTAATACTGATTGTGTATATGTATTCAATCTCTTTTTCTACTTAATTATGTTTATTATTATTTTTAAGTTCATATTTGTATACCGGTACGTATTTTTCTGTATGTGATTTGATCCTGGTTGAGTGGAAGAAAAGGCCTGATGGCCTTAACTCTGCCAGGGAAAATAAAACTATTATTATTATTATTATTATTATTATTATTATTATTATTATTATTATTATTATTATTATTATTACGAGTTGCCCACCCATGTCCATGACTGATATTTTAGTTTTAAAACTATATTAGTGTTCATCTTAAATAAATTAAAATGTCAGGGTTATTTTCAAAGGCATATTGGTTCCGTTAAGTTCAATGTTAATTGAAAAATGAGTTCTATTCAGTCAATACTTAACATAAAACACAATAAAACATGTTATAATAACATTTACACAGACTTAAAAACAAACGTTTTCGCCAATTTTGATTGGCATCTTCAGGTCGTGTAGGTCGAATGGAATATATTATAAAAAGTGAACACTTGATATATGATGTTAAAAACCAAAGTTACAACTGTAATATCACTTAAAAACAGAGAATAGAATATAGCAAAAAGCCTCCACGATGTGTGTAGAATCACTGTGTTGAAAGAGGCGTGTGTGAACCAAGGAAACAGCAAAACTCTTCTGTCATCGCAGATACAGTTTTCAAGATAGATTTGAAGATGCTACGAACAGGTCGGTCGTATGGCCGTTATGGAGAGCAGGAAAAATCCTGTAAATTGTAAGGATAGAATGAAAGAATATTTAGAAGCATTTAAGTATTATTTAAATCTTCTAAAACAATACTTACAAAAAATGGAAGAACGTCTTGAAATCCATGAGGACGGCGACACGACTGATCTTTACATTAAGTGGTAGCGTATGACGAAAACTGTATGCGTTGCACGACTAGTGGATGAGTGACCGTTACTTGCGTGTGATTTTAAACAGCGGGTTATTTGAATTTGGGTATTGTTCGTTAAGGAGCGGGCTATCATTATTATTAGAAAAGGTGGTAATATATAGTTCCTCCGCAGCATTCATATAATTATGATTGTTAATAGTCTTTAAGACCTGAAGGGCTTCTTCTATGCCAGTAAGTTCGTGATTAAGGGAAATGAGATGCGTGGCAAACTTTGATTTATTCCTATTGAATTTGAAGTCAGACGTTTGTTTTTAAATCTGTGTAAATGTTATTATAACATGTTTTATTGTGTTTTATGTTAAGTATTGACTGAATACAACGCATTTTTCAATTGTCAGGGTTATGTTTTCACAACGACAATAACTACTTACAATTTTATGTCAACGTGACCTTTACAGAAACTATCTGCATATTACAAATAAAAAAGGAAAATTATCCTATCAGAGGCCCCGAAAGGACTTCAGAATGATATGATGTTATGGATCTAATCTCACGAAATTATCGGCAATGAATAGCAGTAGGGATATCAGCTTCTATTAAGTATTTTTAAGTAGACCTAGGTTATTTTACGGCGCTTTATCAACATCTTAAGTTATTTAGCGTCTGAATGAGATGAAGGTGATAATTCTGGTAAAATGAGTCCGGGGTCCAGCACCGATAGTTACCTAGCATTTGCTCATATTGGGTTAAGAGAAAATCCCAGAAAAATCTCAACCAGGTAACTTGTCGCCACCGGGAATCGAATCCGGGCCATCTGGTTTCGCGGCTAGACGAGCTAACCGTTACTCCAGAGGTGTGGACCCGTTTCTGTTAATGATTTACTGTCAATTAATTTAGAGAAATTCAATGGTGAGATATTTTCGTATGCGGACGACACTGTTGTTCTTTCTTGCAGCTAAAACTTGGGATTATACCGATCTTAATGCAAATAATGGCATAAAATTGATTAAAAACTGGTTTGATTTCAATCTACTTATCTTAAATCGTACTAAAATTACGGCTGTATCATTTTCGTTAACATCTGTTGGTATGAAATCTCCGGATTCGCTCTTGTATTTCAAATTCATACATCAAATAATTGTTCTTCTAATAATGTTAACTATCCTGTTTAAATGAATCTCCTCAAGTTAAGTTTCACCGAATAATAATCGACCAACACTTACGTTGGAATAAACATGTTCTTTTTCTTTGCATTAGATTTTAAAATAGTACATTATGCAACGAGGCTATAATGATAGTAATTAAGACGCAAGTATGGATGTTTATGAAACGAGCGCAAGCGAGTTTCATAATATTCATACGAGCGTCTTAATTACCATTATAGGCAAGTTTCATACGACTTTTTATGCTCGACCATATTTCTAACTTGAAATTATTCAGATGTATACATTTTATTTGTATCTGACAAGATCGGAAGTGACCTTGTTCTAGGTCGTGAAATATGAGATGTGCGCAGACGCGAAAGTATTCATTTTTTCCGAGGAACAATAATGTCATTGACATTGATGTAATCCCGTTAAACTTGATATAACCTTGATTATTGAATTCGACATTGAAAAACGAGATGACAAATTGAATTTATTTGAATATTATTTACAATTAACGCTAATTATTATAGTAACAGAACATAACCTTCTGCGACAGTATTGGATTTCCAGCCTCCGTGACTTTTCGCTAGTTGTCTTTCGATTGCATATCCGAGAATAATCGATACTTGCGGTTTTATAACGGTAGAAAGCTGACTTGTCATTGGCTGAACACCTGTAAGCTGAGTTGTCATTGGCTGAACACCTGTACTTTAATGAGTAGGTGTACTTTAATGACATGCATTAAAGGACTGCTACCAGGTGTATAATTACTACATTTCGGCATGGTCGAGCATAAAATTACCTCTGATTTACCTCTCATTAGTACAAGCTATATTACAATATAATATTAGACCTCTCTGGTCTTATCCTGATGATGGAACCTGTATGTAGTTCCGAAACGTTGGAAGTATCAGTCCCAGGACACGGTGGATTACTCAAAAGCCAAATTCCAATCACAGTTACCATGAAAGCCTTGAAACTTATACAAGGACATCATTTTATTTTTACTAACATTTTTAATATTAACCTGGCTATATCTTTGGATTAAAGGTCTAGAACCGGAAACACCGCTTGCTCCCCCTTCCAAGACTGGAGTTCGATGATACTGGCATAATATACAAACAAATCACTTTGCTAGGTATAGGAGGGAAGAAAAGTAGTTCATCCATTTACGTAAACTAGGAAATATCGCGATTTTGAATTCGATAATTTTAATTAGGTTTTTGTTTAATCAAAATACAGTAGTGTATTAACAATGAGTGTTTTTACTCACGAACTGAGCTGCCCATTCGGACGTATTCATTATGCATATATATTATACTGTCTACAGCACATTAGCGTACACTATAGAGAATGAAGTTAAATTGAAAAAATAATCATAATATAAATATTTAAACACTTTTTTTCAAAATGGCGGCAGTTCATTTCGATACAGGCTTCAGTTCTTTTTTGCATATTATCGCACTATAGACTATTTTACCTAATTCCAATTACCAGTTTCGTCCTTCGTACTAGTAACTCATATTGAAATAATTCTGTACCTGCTCTATAAAAGAGTACTTTACCTACTGTAAATTCAATCTTCACTTCTCAATCCGAAAAAATAAAATTACTCAGATATGCTGTCTACTGTTCGTCCAAATGGTTTTGTCGCAGGGTTTTAGAAAGGAGGGAAATCACGTGACAATTAATTAACGAGGCCTTTATATGTAAGTTCTTTTAAACAGTTATATAATATTAACGTAGACGTCCAATTTCTAACAGAAATGAATGTTTTCAGAAAAGAGCTAAGAGAACCCAGCCACTAGCCTTTACAGAGGGACGAGCAGAGGCGGGTGGGGGAAACCGGGATGCGACATAGGCAAACGGACGACAGTACCTGTGCTAGAATATGATTCAATATTGAAAACGAACATATTTATGGAACGTACTATACTCACTAACTCAGTACTGTTTGTGTTTACTATGACCGTAAGGCGACTTTGACTGTATACGCTTGGTTCTGTGTGGAAGTTTACTAGTAGAGAGGGTGGGAGTGAAGTATATTCAAAAACTCAAGTAGCCTACAATAAAAATTGAAGTAAAAATAAAATGATGTCCCTGATGTGTCCATAATTCACTTTATATCGCAGTGTTGAATAGTGTTGAAATTATTAATTTTTCTGTAGAGCAACTTATAGACTGTACGTAAGATAGAAAATAATTAATCAGGATTTCCTCTTACTTTCACGACCTGAACAAACGACTTCATTTCCTGTGTGCGCTCTTGGCATTTCTCAGACACGTTACAAAGAACTAAGGTAAGTGCTTCCATTCGTGACACCTCTAACTCAGGCTATACTAACCTGTAGTGGTGCGGGACAGTCTTGTCACGTAGGAAAATGCGCAGACATCTCTCTTTTATGCAATTCATACGCTGCTCCAAGCACAAGTTGAAATATTCAGCACGTATTCTCTGCAAGCATTTCAACTCCTTTACACTATGGAATTTATTCTTATAAGGAAGGATCTGCGTCGGTAACGTTTGGATGAAAGTTTCATCATGGAGGAAGGAACTATTTAATCATTTTCAGAACATTAGCTACTTTAATTAGTGAATTTAATTTCGCTAGACGGTTCTAGGACGTCACATAGGTACATTCTGATCTGTTTGCTCAGATAACTGATGCCTTTGAAATACATCCATCATACTAATATAATTTTCATTGACATACTGTATTTGACGTAGATACCACGCCGTAGCTGGTGGTACAGGGCGTTTTCCTTTGGACTAGTGCCTAGCGTTAAGGAATAAGCGTTGATTCGAGTGTTAGAGTACGAAGAAATTTACTCATGAAATTTCGGCTAGTGTATGACATAGTCCTGGTCGTCTTGATATTCTAAGGATGAATTCTAACTTCCCCCTCCCCTGGTATTACATATACCAGTGGATTATAGTGATTTTTTAACTGTCAGGTTGGAAAGAAGGAAGGACAGGAAGAAAGGAAGGAAGAAAGGAAGAAAAGAAAGAAGGAAGGACAGGAAGAAAGGAAGGAAGGAAGGAAGAAGGAAGGAAAGGAAGAAAGGAAGAAGGAAAAGAAAGAAGGAAGAAAGGAAGAAGGAAAAGAAAGAAGGAAGGAAAGGAAGAAAGGAAGAAGGAAAAGAAAGGAAGAAAGGAAGAAGGAAAAGAAAGAAGGAAGGAAAGGAAGACGGAAAAGAAAGAAGGAAGGAAAGGAAGAAAGGAAGAAGGAAAAGAAAGGAAGAAAGAAGGAAAAGAAAGGAAGAAAGGAAGAAGGAAAAGAAAGGAAGAAAGAAAGAAGGAAGGAAGGAAAGGAAGAAAGGAAGAAAGAAAGAAGGAAAGAAGGGAAGGAAGAAAGGAAGGAAGAAAAAGAAAGAAGGAAGAAAAATGAAAAAGGAAGAAAAGGAAAAGAAAAAAGGAAGAAAAGAAGAAAAAGAAGAAAGGAAGACGGAAAAGAAATAAGGAAAGTAAGAAGGAAGGAAAAGGAAAGGAAGAAAGGCAGAAGGAAGGGAGAAAGGAACGAAAAGGAAAGGAAGAAAGAAAAGAAAGAAGGAAAGAAAGAAAGGAAGAAGGAAGGAAGAAAGGAAGGAAGGAAAAGAAAAAGGAAGGAAAGAAGGAAAGGAAGAAGGAAGGAAAAGAAAAAGGAAGGGAAGAAGGAAAGGAAGAAGGAAGGAAGAAGAAAAATAAAGAAGGAAAGGAAGAAAGAAAAGAAAGAAGGAAAGAAAGAAAGGAAGAAGGAAGGAAGAAAGGAAGGAAGGAAAAGAAAAAGGAAGGAAAGAAGGAAAGGAAGAAGGAAGGAAGAAGAAAAATAAAGAAGGAAAGGAAGAAAGAAAAGAAAGAAGGAAAGAAAGAAAGGAAGAAGGAAGGAAGAAAGGAAGGAAGGAAAAGAAAAAAGGAAGGAAAAAGGAAAGGAAGAAGGAAGGAAGAAGAAAAATAAAGAAGGAAAGGAAGAAAGAAGAAAAGAAAGAAAGGAAGAAGAAAGGAAGGAAAAGAAAAAAGGAAGAAAAGAAGTAAAAGAAGGAAAGGAAGGAAGAAGGAAAAGAAAGAAAGGAAGAAAGAAGGAAAGAAAGAAAGAAAGAAAGAAGGAAAAGAAAGAAAGGAAGAAGGAAGGAAGAAGAAAAAGAATAATGGAAAGAAGCAAGGAAGAAAGGAAGGGAGGGAAGAAGAGAAGAAAGAAAGAAGGAAAAAGAAAGAAAGAAAAAGAAAAAAGAAGGAAATAAGTACAGAAGGAAAGAATTGATGTGTCTAAAGTGTAACGTGTGGTTGGCACAATGACACAGCACAGCCAATATAGCTGGCTTGCGAAACCGGATTTCGCTCCTCACTTCACTATTGGGTGGACACCGATATAGAAAGGTTCATGTAAGATTATTATTTCCCAAGAAGCTAATATGACCATCTTTTCAATGGTGCCAATTGTCACCAGATATTACCAAAACAGGTAAAATCACAATTCTATATACTCAAATAATATTAATAAGTTTTATTTATTAATTTAATTTATTTTTTTAATATGTATTTATTTAATTTGTTATTTCAATATGTATTTATTTAATTTATTATTTTAATATTTATTTATTTATTATTTCAATATTTATTTATTTATTGACTATTTTAATATTTATTTATTATTTTAATATTTATTTATTTGTGACTCATTTATTCATTGATAGATCTACTATTAAATGCACCTTGTCTGGCAACATTAAGTTTATTGGTTTGACTCAACAGTTTGCATACAATTTATGAGACCTAACCTAAAATTTTATTTTGTTTGACCACATGAAATGATTAGTCCGAAAACCGAATATCATTTTAAGATGTGTACTGTTTATTTATTAATTGTTATTGTATTATTTATCAACTTTAATATTATTGATATTAAATATTAAAATAATAGGGTAAAGGTTGGTAATATTGCGATACTAATAATATTATGACAGTATTTATTTATTATTATTTTTTTTTTAGAATTTATTACAATTTTACTGAGAGACAGAAGGACCGGTTTTGTGCAAAAACTTGTCCACGAACATTCCCTTCATACGTTGATGCAAGAAACCGATCTTCCTCTCGCTCAGTAATATTGCAAAAATTTCTCAAAAAGGAACTATCACAATATTATTAGTATCACAATATTACCAACCTCTACTCTATGTTAAAATTTCAAATAACACCCGTTTCATGAACGCTGGAAGTTTCTTCAAAAGCAAACGATACTGTCAACAAATCAGAAAATAACTGTTAGTTGTAGTATTTGTCAGTACCGAAATTCGAAACAGAGTTGGCAAAATTCAACTTGTATATTGCCAAGTTATGTTCATTTCCCGTGACCGGAATATTGTACGAAATGGAAACATAAAAATTGAAGACTTATCCTTCGAACAGGTGGAAGAATTCAAATATCTTGGAGCAAAAGTAACAAATATAAATGACACTCGGGAGGAAATTAAACGCAGAATAAATATATGAAATGCGTGTTATTATTCGGTTTAAAAGCTTTTGTCATCTAGTCTGCTGTCAAAAAGTTTGAAAGTTAGAATTTATAAAACAGTTATATCACCGGTTGTTCTGTATGGTTGTGAAACTTGGACTCTCACTTTGAGAGAGGAACATAGGTTAAGGGTGTTTGATAATATGGTTCTTAGGAAAATATTTGGGGCTAAGAGGGATGAAGTTACAGGAGAATGGAGAAAGTTACACAACACAGAACTGCACGCATTGTATTCTTCACCTGACATAATTAGGAACATTTTGAGATGGGCAGGGCATGTAGCACGTATGGGCGAATCCAGAAATGCATATAGAGTCCTAGTTGGGAGGCCGGAGGGAAAAAGACCTTTAGGGAGCCGAGACGTAGATGGGAGGATAATATTAAAATGGATTCGAGGGAGGTGGGTTATGATGATAGAGACTGGATTAATCTTGCTCAGGATACGGACCGATGGCGGGCTTATGTGGGGGCGGCAATGAACCTGCGGTTCCTTAAAAGCCATTTGTAAGTAAGTATGTATATTTCTCAAAATACAGAGTGATTTATATAGAACTGACACATTTCTTTCATTAATTGTTTCAAAACGAATTATGCTAGCGACAACTTATTATACCTAAAATGTAGAGGAATTTTGGGAGATTATTTATCTCTATAGCAAATGTTGTCCGGCGTTGTCAAATCCGGAGATCTCGGTGGCCACAGGTGCCTGGAAATTATTCGGTCGTCACATAACCGGATAAATGGAACCACGCTTCATCTGTGAACCATGTGATGGACAATATGGCAGGATTTTGCACAATGAACGTCTGAAACCAACGACAATAATTCAATCTTTTATCCTTATCTGGTTCCTGTAGCTGATGAACAACCGTAACCCTATATGGCTTTAGGCGCTCTGACACATTGAGTAGGTGTACCCTGTCTCCTGCGACAAACGTCTTAATGATTTTTTGGAACCAGATAAGGATAAAAGATTCAATTATTGTCGTTGGTTTCAGACGTTCATTGTGCAAAATCCTGCCATATTGTCCATCACATGGTTCACAGATGAAGCATGGTTCCATATATCCGGTTATGTGACGACCGAATAATTTCCAGGTACCTGTGACCACCGAGATCTCCGGATTTGACAATGCCGGACAACATTTGCTATAGAGATAAATAATCTCCCAAAATTCCTCTACATTTTAGGTATAATAAGTTGTCGCTAGCACAATTCGTTTTGAAACAATTAATGAAAGAAATGTGTCAGTTCTATATAAATCACTCTGTAGTACTCAATCATTGATTTTTTTCGGAGGAAGCATGAAAAAATATGCTTGCAACAATTTTAACTCTCAAAACTTCATGAGAACGGCACAGACATAAAGGGTCTAATCTCTGTGGACAGCAATTGTGAGAGAATAGCTGATGTTCCTGCATATCAACAAGTCTACAATGAGCCAGTTATGGAGCCCGCTACTTTCTGAGGCGCACCGACTATCTGTTGCTGAAGGCTTGACAGGTGTCAGGCTGTTGACAGAGTGCGGCTCGAGAACTAGGAATCAACGTCGGTCGCACATGTCCGGTTATCCAAATAATTAAAAATGTAAACCCAGATGCACATGATCGTGGAGGCCTGCTCGGTATAATGCAACACATGCGTGAACATTCTGATGTGGTGGAGTGCCGTCCTTGAGGATAGACTGTGCAAGCAGCCTTGGATCAAGTACTAGCGTCCTGGTATTCCATCCAGGTGGACCGAATTCGACCTCCGGTAAGGTCATGATGAAATCTGTGGTGGACAAAGCAGACGTTACAATGGGTTTTCTCGGGGTACTCCCGTTTCCCTTTATCATTCCACCAATACTCTCCACCTCCCCCTCATTTTATCTATCATCTGCAATAGTAAATATAGGCTGGAGTAAATTCTTGATGTAGTACGGGTTGTGGATGCTGATATAGGAAGGATTTAGATCTTCGGGCCCCTGAGGCTTATCAGCAGGCTTCGAGACTTCGGACCCGATAGAGCAGTTCAGTGGGAAATCCGCATAACGGCGTATACTGAGTATAGTGGTAAAGCGTACAGTGGGTGGGGGTACTGTAGAATGAATGCCAACAAATACGCAAAGCAAGAAAAACACTCTGGATTTGAAGGTTATGACGAATAATTTGGTTTTCATACAAACCTATTTTCAAACTGTGTCTGAAACTATTACACGGTTAGAAAAGTCAGAGCAAGAGATGCCGCAAGCCCTCAAATTAATTAAGGAAATGACACAGAGAATTAATGAGACACCAAGTACACCGGTTACTGAACGTGTAAAACAGAAGTGAAAATCAATTTTATGCAAAAATAACAGATATTGAACATTTTTTAACATAAACAGCAAATTAGTAGACATAGAGTCACCCGAGAATAGAGGATTGTCTCTTAGAGACTGCAATGATGTTAGGTTTTTTCGTTTTGCGCCTATCACGTCATGCGACGTAGAGCGCAGCTTTTCACAGTACAAACTATGTTTGGCAGATAAGAGTATAAGATTTACGTTTGAGACACTGAAAATGTATCTTGTAGTACATTGCAATTCGGTACTGTAACTGCACTTCCTAAAGACGACCAATAGGATAAATGAAAAAATAAAATAAAATAAAATTACTGCATGCTAATTTCCACCATTAACACTGTGCATAATAAAACACAAATGCTTATAAAAGACACGAGAATAAATGCTTTTCACATTCTTTTGACATTACATTATCATTGTGTAAATATTTACTTTCAGAATGTACATATGTGTGTTTCCCCTTACTACCGTACTCTACTCTAAATAGCAACGTTGTTACTTCAACACATCTCTATCTACCTGCAGCGAGTCAACAACATATAGTGCATGCACAGTAAACTTATTGTATCGGGTCCAAAGTCTCAAAGCCTGGTCATGATTAGAGGGCGGGTTTTGGTATATTTGCTCGTTTTATTCCTTGAAGGTTAAAGGCATACATGTATGAGAGAAATGTGTTTCATGCTATGGGGAATCAAGAGGAAAGTTTTATAGTGCATATAAATGCATATTCAGGGGGTGAGTGCGTATTTCTCAAATATCTGCATGTGGATGCATATATTACACTTTTTACATGAAAATCATTAATAATTAATGACTTCCCAAACCTACATTTAAATACTAACTGCTCATTGTTTGAAACAGGGTTGCCAGATGATTCCAGAACAATGTCGCTAACTATACACCTACAAGACACCAGAAAGTAGTAAATTATCTCAATTGATAGTGAAAGAAGTAATGAACTTTAAAAAAAACCTACAGTGTAATTATGAACATAATTATTCAAATTCATTAATAAATTTGTAATAATGTATTGTTAATATTATATAATACAAAGATTCAGGATCATAAAGTGGCATTATTCAGCTATGATACTTGCATTTTGCTGTTTGCTTACAGGTATTACATACTTTACAAATTGTTTCATTCGAATTTTTCTTAAAATCTGAAGCTTCTTGAAGCCAGCCTGAGAGTGTTAATTTTCTGCATTAGTTGTGCCTGTAGTTTAATTGTGCATTTTTAAAATGGTAGTGATTTTGAATTATGACTAAATACCGGTACCGAATTTTGAGGCTTGAATATATACTATTAATTAAATTACAATTATCTTTATCCCAGGGTCGCTTCTCCCACTCCTTGTTGTACTTCCTGCACCTCTCATATTTCGGCATCTTCTACATAAACGTTGTTATCATAGTTAAAGAAAGCAACCAAATGAAATAATATGCTAATATGTCCGGTAAATCGCTGAATTCCCGCTATTATTAATTAACTTATTTAATCCATTAATGTAATATATTTATAAGCATTAATTCCACTTAATTATGTTTTGGAATATGTATTATATGACTTTCTTGTGTCAAATTCTATCGTATCTGGTTTACATGTTTCGACCTATTATGGATCATCCTCAGAACTGAAGTTAAGCATATACTGGGTATTCATTTCAAAGTGTGTCATGACGTCACTGTTGTTGGGTCACCGATTTGAATCGAGTTTCAGCTTATATGTTAGAGAAGTTGCCTATTATTTAAGGCGTTCTTCAATCTGAACTTGAGAACGTGTACAGTATAACTTGAACGTCGTAGCAACAGATGGTGGTCTGTACGGTCTGTGTGCTACCATAACCTCTTTCGAACTGTGTTTTGCGCCGGCAAGTCGTACGCAGGATATTTGTTATCATCGGTTGCGTACGGTAACATTCCACAACACAAATCAAATGCTCCGTGTCCATGTTGACCGTCGAAGTTAATGTCAACAAATACGTAAGTAATCGTCTTAACCCTCTCCCCATATCCCGACAGTACGTATTTCCAAACAGTTCACATTCCTGCCACTACCGGCGTTACCGTACGTATCGGTACGTACTCTTCAGAATGAAAGCCGTACTTGCTAGGCAACTTCTCTACCTCATAGGTTATACACCTCTGCGGAAGTGTAGGAAGATTGAATTCTCTAGGCTCATCGGCTAGCCACATGACGGCATACAGCGAGCCATGACACACTTTGAACTGAACACCCAGTATATGTTGACGTGTATCCAATGTCAACTGCCATTATACTAGGAGCGCACTCAGCTGAGTGACTTGTTGGCCGGGAATCCGCAGTTATTATGCACTGCTAGCTAAAAGAAGTTGGAGTCAGGCCACAAAGGGAAACATCGAAGTAGGAAAGTTCGATCCGGTGCTGTGGACTGAATTCGGCGTAGCTCAACGGTCAGAGCGCTTGGTACGTAGAACCAAGGACCCGGGTTCGATTCCCGGCGCCGGAGCGAATTTTTCTCCTAAGATATTAAGTGTCAATATTACAGATAAATTCTGTAGGACAAATTAATATATCTATAATAATAATAATAATAATAATAATAATAATAATAATAATAATAATAATAATAATAATAATAATAATATAGTATTAACAATAAGGATGACTTGCTTATTTACCACATCTCATCTTTATGTTGGGGAGATGTTGTCTAAATGGTTCAATAATAATTTGTGAAAGAGTAGCTATATTTTCCTTCTGTACCTCTCGAACATTATGTTAGTAGTTAGTAGATTACTGTATGATCTAATATTAAAATGTATTTTGTCTGGCAACATGAAATTCATTGTTTTGATTAAACAGTTTACGATTCACGAGACCTAACCTGAAAATGTATTTTGTTTGATCATGTGAAATGATTAGTACAAATTCCGAAAATGAATGCCACTTTGAAATGTATGCTTAAGAATATTTACTCCATTATTGTAATAAAAGTCTAACCACGAAAGAAATTAATTAAAATATGAAATGGTATTTCTGCCGATTACCCAAGGCCTGTATCACACGAAATATGTGATATTTATTTACACTTAGCCTACCTGATTATAATCTCGAATTGTAACCACAACACAAAGCAACACATACAATAACTATTATGTATTAATATTAGTACTGATATTAATTAATTATTAGTATGTTCGCATTTCACTAGCTTCCAGTAATCGAACCAGAAATCTAGAGCAATTTCAATTTTCAGAATTTAAACTACCAACAACTTGTGTCACTGCTGCCAACATAACAGTTAAAAATCACTACCAGTTTTAGTATTTCTCAGCACCGAAATTCTAAACGAAGTTGGCAAAACAAAATTCAAGCTTTAAACTAGAAAGTCATCATACTCCACTAGCTTATGTAGTAATGGGAGAAAAATGGTTAGGTTTCACTTTTAGGGTATTGAGTAGCCGATCCGGACTATACATGCATACTGCAGCAGAATCAGGCGGATCGCTCATGTTGTTGCGACACAATTGCCTTGAAATGGACTGAGTCCCAAATGGATCTGTACCTATCTCATTACGCAGAGATTGGCTTGAATCTGACGGAAATACAAATGATATCGCTGTCAAACTTGCCTCCAACTTACAACTCTCGTCATTTGCTGTTCTGCCCGAGTAAATCTCCCTTAGCCACAACAGCAAATGCTGCTCTACATTCACGTCGAATAGGTACTGAATCTGCACTCTTGGGTACTTTGCGAACATGAACTTGTATTTAAAAAATTACATTTTCGATTAAGTAAGCAGAATAAAATTATGTAAAATAAGACTATTATAGGCTTAAATCAGAAGTCACCTAGCAATTCATTTTCTTACGTTAATAAATAAAATTTGTTGTTACGAAAAGAGAGCTCGTTCACGGGAAAGGAATGTTCTCATTAAATTTCGGCCTATGTATGTAACCAATGCCCACCCAGCATCGTAATGAATATGGAGCTACGACAAGTAGAGAAGTTCGGTTTCGAAAACCAGCTAAATTGACTGGGGTAGCCTATTAATAAGCACATGATACCCCCCTATTGGTTGGATGATCGCTCACCTCTGATTAGACGTGAGGACAGAAGTCTGCTATTCGGCCTTGGCCCTCCATGGGCTATCGCCACGGATATTATTATTATTATTATTATTATTATTATTATTATTATTATTATTATTATTATTATTATTATTATTACATTTTAAATTACCATCCTGTGGGCAAGCGATCCTTGGGCAGACCGTTCAAGCGTTGGCAAGAGACCGTAACGGGCCACTAGGCCCAATACATGCAAGGATGATGATGATGATTATTATTATTATTATTATTATTATTATTATTATTATTATTTTAGTCGGCTATTTAACGACGCTGTATCAACTACTACTACTAGATTATTTAGCGTCGATGGGATTGGTGATAGCGAGATTGTATCTGGCGAGATGAGGCCGAGGATTCGCCATAGATTACCTGACATTCGCCTTAAAATTGGGAAAACTTCGGAAAAAACTAGTAATCAGCTCAATCGGGAATTGAACTCACGACCAAATGCAACTTCGAATTAGCAGGCAAACGGCTCAACCGATCGAGACACTCCGGTGGATTATCATAATCATCATCATCATCATCATCATTATTAATATTACTAAAATAAAATTACACTGAAATAAATTATATTTAATGGGAGAGTTTAATAATAACTTAATATACAAAGCAGCCAAATGTGGATATAGAGAAAAATTAAGCGTGTGAAATGGACAGATAGAATAAGAAATGAAGGTGTATTAGAAAGAGTGAGTGAAGAAAGAATAATGGAACTGATCAGGAAGAGAAAAAGAAATTGCCTGAATCAATACCTGAGAAGAAACTGTCTACTGAAAGATGTACTGGAAGGAAGAAGAAGATATCATATGATAGACAACATTAAAATAACACCGATCATATGCGTAGACTAAAAGGAAGGTGGAAAATAGGAAAGATTTGAGAATGGTGGGTTTGCAGTGAATGACCTGTCTTAGGCAGAAAACTATGAATGAATAAATGAAACATTTTGTTGTAAATAGCTAAGGTTCTTACAGAAAATTGTATTTACAGTATTTATCCTAATTCCATTACTCTAATTCCTGTACACAAGTTACAAATTTATTTATTTTATTTATTTATTTATTTATTTAATAATAACATATACATAAAAACGTTACATTAAAATACCCCGAATGAGCAAAGCTCGTGTTCGGGGACAGTTCCGTTACATAGATACACATACTTTGTAGACAAGATACTTAATAAAAAAGCTCACATAAAGATTGTAATAAAATTAGTAAATAATAATACTAGTAATAACTGAGTGAAAAAAGAGACGATGTTTAGATTGATGGATTAATATTAAATTATTATTAGTAGTATAATTAGTGCAGGTCATGTTGATATAGTAACCAAGATAAAATAGAAAAATACACTTAGGATAGAAATAAACTTGTTTTACAATACATGGTACATAATATATATACAGGGAAGTCTGTCATATAAATTTTTTAATTCTGGATCTGAAAATTTCATTGCTTAAAGTAGTCAATTCTGGATGAAATTTTATTATCGAATTATATAGCCGTGGACCATAATTTGTACTGTGTAGTAAAGCAGCAGATGTGAAATATTTAGGTTCAACTAATTTAAGAATTTCATTTCGTCTTGTATTATGAGCATGTGGCTGAGCTACAAATTTCGTTCTATTTTTATGATAGAATTTCATTAAAGAGTATTTATAAATTTGGTCAATTCTAAAAACATTCAGTTCAGAATGGATCAAATTTGTTGGATAATCCAGTCGCCTTTTCAAACAAATTTTGATTATAAGTTTTTGCAACATAATTAGAGGAAAAAGAGCAGTTTTTGTAATGCCTCCCCATCCAATTATACCATATTGGATAACAGATTCAACTAGAGCCAAATAAACCAAACGTAATACATGAGTAGGCAAGTAATGGCGAAGGTTTACAAATTTGTAAATTGTTTTACGTATCCTGTTACATAAAAAGGTGATTTGTCTATCCCATTTCAAGTGCTGATTAACAATAATTCCCAGGTATTTCACATCTACAGATTCTTTCAGGCAAGGGCATTTACAGGTTGTAGAGAGTTTACAAAATGAGTTGTGGATTATTAATTTTAAATGAGAAAGTGATTTCAATTTGTTCAATCCAGAGACTGTTAAAGAAAATGGCACCAAAGTAGTTTTAGTTATATTTAGAGATAGCAAATTTGCATCAAGCCAATTTTTGATCAAATTTATACCTACATTGGCATGTTTATAAGTGTCCTCCCAAGTTAAACCACTGAAAATCACCACCGTATCATCAGCGTAAGAATAACAGGAGCCATTATGTACTGTCAAATCAATGTTTAATAAATCATTAATATATATTAAAAATAGAATAGGACCTAAAATTGTTCCCTGAGGGACACCTATATCAATATTTACATTTTCACTGATATTATCATCAATTTTGGTTACCTGAGTTCTTTTGTTTAAGTATGATTGAAATAACTTATGCGCAATACCCCTGACTCCTATATCAAATAATTTGTCCAGAAGTAAACGATGGTTCACCGTGTCAAAAGCTTTCCTTAAATCTAAGAAAATCCCTAAACATTTAGAACCGTTATCCAACTCCTGCATAATTTTACCAGTGACTTCAATAATTGCGTCATCCGTAGATAATTTATTTCTGAAGCCATACTGATGTTTGGAGAGAATTTCATTTTCTCTAAGTAATTTACTAATCTGTTTTTAAACATTTTTCTAATATCTTTGAGAAGCTAGAGAGCAAGGATATAGGTCTATAGTTATTCAGACTTGTTCTTTCCCCTGACTTATGGACCGGTACAACTACAGCATTTTTCAGAGATTCTGGGAAAACTCCTTGGGTGAGACATAGATTGAATACATAAACAAGCGGTTTTAATATATGTTTAATGATAATCTTTAATGTGTTATTTGTAATTTTGTCGATTCCCGGTGAGACATTATTTTTTAAGGATTTAACAATATTATAAATTTCTTCTTCGGTTACTGGTGATAAAAACATGGAGGAAGATCGTGCTTATTACGGCCACTGCAATAATTTTCCGTGTTAAATGCCGATTTGTTGATGTTCGATGCAATGCTATGTCCTACTTTTGAGAAATATTTATTAAATTCATTAGCTATGTCTTTTTTGTTTTTAAATATTTCTCCCTCTTCATTTAAAATCTCTGATATGATACTATTTTGGTTCACATTTACGTCTGTGGCTTCATTAATAGTTTGCATACTTGCAAACAAAGAATTTCTCAAATCCCCTGTCACATTTTCAAATGTGATTGAACCATTTTTTATGTTACCCAGTTTTACTCCAGTGATAGTGATAGTGATAGATTTATTGATATTAATTCACAAAAGTACAAAACTTAATTATTTAAAAAAAGATCTATATACACATAGAAGTAGTTACACATAATAAATACATAATTTCCTAAACTAATTAAGTTATCGCAAATGTTAATAATTTATTGGTTCAAACTTACGTCTGGTTTTAGTGCATGTTTAAACCAATCGTAATAACCATTAAGACTTTAAAACTTATTTATCTGCTCCTTTTCGCAATTTACTACCATAAATATTTTTAAATCAATTATTCTTTTCTTTTTTCTTTAAACATCTAAATTTATTCTATAACTTTCGTATTTATATTTAGTTATAGATACCTACAGTAGGTCAGTCTAAATTCCTGCTACATGCTTGTCAACAAGTTATTTGCTTATTTAGACATCTTGCATCATACATGTAAAACACTTGACATATTAAATTTAACTAATATCAATTACAGTTACAACATTCTTTTCCATGCTCACATTTTCGTTTAATTCTATTCTACTTTTTATTAAATTTATTTTATGTGTAATCTTATTGAAATTTAAAGTCTTGAATATACAAATTAATTTGATTTTGTCTTTATAAACAAATAATTTTACTACTAAAAGTTTTACTCCAGTAATAATATTGTTATTACTGGGTACACAATTCTGTACTTTAACTTAAAAATTGAAAATTATTATATAC
This sequence comes from Periplaneta americana, assembly GCA_025594305.2. Classification (NCBI taxonomy): domain Eukaryota; kingdom Metazoa; phylum Arthropoda; class Insecta; order Blattodea; family Blattidae; genus Periplaneta; species Periplaneta americana. The sequence continues at coordinate 33,729,129 of JAJSOF020000037.1, forward strand.
ATTTTCACCAAAATCTATTAATTTCTGGGGAATCCAAATTTTTTCACACTTTTCCAAAGATATGATTGTTATAACTTTCGCCCGAGATTCATCGCGAACCCTTTACCTAATGACAAGCATGTCGATCGTAAAGTGTAATATAAATATTACGTTCATAAAGAACTAAATATCACACTTGTTTGAGATTCAGATAAACGAGTAAAAAGTAACGGTCGTAAACAAAGGAGAGTTACTTATTGGCTAGCAGAGGTAATAAGCCGAGTCGGGTAGCAGGAGCAGCGGGCGATAGTATTTTCAAAATAATCAACACACATTAGCAGCAGCTGTCGTCTGCCGTCATTATCAGAACGGCGTCGAAGAAAGAGGAACGCTAGGACGCGCTTTCCAAAAGGCTTCCTACGCACCTCACGTAACACGCTGCTGCGTCTCAGAACGTTGCACTGCACCTGTCTGTCGTCCTGTGGCACTCTGTCACACTTCAAGGCTCCGTCCCGTCCAAGTCTTTATTTTCATCATCCACTGCACTACTCCTTTATCAGTTCATACACGTTTATCTTTCTTTTCATTATCTTGGGCCCCGACGCTCTATTCATCTATCCTATTTTGTCTATTAGTTAATATGTGATACCGAATTTGAAACGAATTTGTGATATTTATTCTTATCTTTTATTTTATTTATTTATTTATCTAAACCATACCTGCACAAACAGCGCTCAAAGAGCGCGCGCGCTCCTTCCGAGCGGGAGAGCTGTGTTTACCGCTCGCCGAATCGGAGAGAAGATACGTCAGAATGACATAGACCTGCTATAGAGCGTATTCCGAATCTCACCGGTGAGCAATCCGATGGCATCACGGTGTTCCGAATTCCACCGATGACGTCATTGATGCTCCACCGGTGTCGCACCGGTGCCATCAACTTGTGGAGGTGGTGGCAGTCTCCATCAGTGAATCTGATTGGTTCTTGTATAGGGCGGGAATTAGCAGACGAATGACATCGTGCACTGTTGTGTCATGGCGGTGTGTTCTGCTTTAGTTCTCTGTATTGTTTGTAATGAGCACAACGTGAAAACAATATGTTAATGGCTTATGAGCGAACATGTCAACGGACCAGTTATTACTACCGGTTCAAGAAATAAGTTGTTTATGCTCTCTTTTCTTTGAACGAGATGGCAGTACGGAAATTTCGCAAAATTTTGCTAGCGTAGCACAGATAACCACTTACACAGTCGCCATGACAGCATCGATTCTTCCAGCAGTTTTGTTCCTTATTTTCGTTGCAACGTGACGTCATCGATGCCACCGGACCGGTGAGATTCGGAATACGCTGATAGATAGAGGAGAGGGAAACGACCACTCAGCTATCTAGCGGAGTGCAGTGCGTATTCTCAGTAACTGTTTCACGTTGCTTACCTACTGCTACAGTACGGTATGGAGGAATCTAAAAGACGGAAAAGTAGTGATCAGGCAAATTCTTTCAACGATGGTGAAAATGTATATAATAATTTTTCTCCGTTCCATTACTCTTTCATCGTATGATGACGCAGAATATCTGCATGTAAATATCATATGAACTTCGGTACATTAAAATAATATATATGATATGCGTAAATCACTTCGTGATTTAAGACGGCGCTTATTCCGTCGGATCCCGGCCAACTAGTCACTCATATCGAGTGCACCTCAGCACATGTGTGGACTTCGGTCCTGCGTTCATAGACATCTATGACGTAGTGCAGAGGGCGGCCACTAGAGGGAACCCAAGAGTTGGAGCTTAATCTGAGACGATTCTAACCGGCGTCGGAGTTGTATCCGGTGTGGCTTAGTGGATAAAGCATCAGCTCGTAGAGCTGAAAACCCGGGTTCAAATCCCGGCGCCGGAGAGAATTTTCTCCGTTCCATTACTCTTTCATCGTATGATGACGCAGAATATCTGCATGGAAATATCATATGTACTTCGGTACATTAAAATAATATATATGATATGCGTAAATCACTTCGTGATTTAAGACGGCGCTTATTCCGTCGGATCCCGGCCAACTAGTCACTCATATCGAGTGCACCTCAGCACATGTGTGGACTTCGGTCCTGCGTTCATAGACATCTATGACGTAGTGCAGAGGGCGGCCACTAGAGGGAACCCAAGAGTTGGAGCTTAATCTGAGACGATTCTAACCGGCGTCGGATTTGTATCCGGTGTGGCTTAGTGGATAAAGCATCAGCTCGTAGAGCTGAAAACCCGGGTTCAAATCCCGGCGCCGGAGAGAATTTTTCTCCGTTCCATTACTCTTTCATCGTATGATGACGCAGAATATCTGCATGGAAATATCATATGTACTTCGGTACATTAAAATAATATATATGATATGCGTAAATCACTTCGTGATTTAAGACGGCGCTTATTCCGTCGGATCCCGGCCAACTAGTCACTCATATCGAGTGCACCTCAGCACATGTGTGGACTTCGGTCCTGCGTTCATAGACATCTATGACGTAGTGCAGAGGGCGGCCACTAGAGGGAACCCAAGAGTTGGAGCTTAATCTGAGACGATTCTAACCGGCGTCGGATTTGTATCCGGTGTGGCTTAGTGGATAAAGCATCAGCACGTAGAGCTGAAAACCCGGGTTCAAATCCCGGCGCCGGAGAGAATTTTTCTCCGTTCCATTACTCTTTCATCGTATGATGACGCAGAATATCTGCATGGAAATATCATATGTACTTCGGTACATTAAAATAAAATAATATAAATTCTTTCAATGTTGCATGGGAAAATGCTTATTTTTTCATAGCTGCTGGAGTAAATATTCAGTGCTTTATCTGCCACAACATTTTGAAAGGTAGAAAGAAACGTAACATAATGCGTCATTACGAGTCCAGACATAAAGATACTAAAGATATTAATTTTTAACAATTTAAATATCTCTCTTCAGAGAAAAGGCCAGCTCAGTGTTGATACGTTGAATAAATTACGGAATTTCAGTCGTAAACTTACACTTTTCGTAAGCCAGTTTCGGGAAAGTAATATGGCTTACTTTCGAACGATAAAAACTGCTCGTGATGAAGCCATGTTAAACGATTATGTGCAAATATTAATTGAAATTCAAAATGAATTTAATTCTAGGTTCCAAGATCTTGTCTTAAGGTCCACACCTGTGGAGTAACGGTTAGCGCGTCTAGCCGCGAAACCAGGTGGCCCGGGTTCGATTCCCTGGTCAAGTTACCTGGTTGAGGTTTTTCCGGGGTTTTCCCTCAACTCAGTATGAGCAAACGCTGAGTAACTTTCGGTGTTGGACCCCGGACTCATTTCACCGGCATTATCACCTTCTTCTCATTCAGACGCTAAATAACATAAGCTGTTGATAAAGCGTCGTAAAATAACCTACTAAAAATCTTGTTTAATTGGAAAGAAGTTTAAAGTTATCATAATAAATTCTTCAACAACAGTTGAAACAATGCCATATAAGTTACAGGTGGGCCTGGTTGGCGCAGTTGGTATAGCGCTGGCCTTCTATGCCCGAGCTTACGGGTTCGATTCCGGGCCAGGTCCATTGCATTTAAGTGTGCTCATATAACCTCGGCAGTTGCGAGCGTCCTTAAATAAAACATAATATTTAACGATTTACAACTCGGACTTATTGATCTTCAATGTGGCCTAAGGGCTAAAGATCGTTTGAATAATACTACTAGCCTGGTTGAGTTTTACAAGACTAAACATTAGCAATAATATCCACGACTACACAGGCTGGCTGTGAAAATGATTGCTATGTTTGGCTCAACATTTATATTTGTGAGCAACTGTTTTCTATAATCAACTTTAATAAAGGCAGGCATCGAACATCTGTAACTGATGTTTCATTACGATCAGTAGGCTACTGTTCCTTTCAGCTGCCAACAGCATAAAACCTCGTTTTCATGTACTGATAAATGAAAATATAACAAAATGATATTGTACATTTAAGTAGGTATAACATTTCTGTTATTTCTGTAAAATAAATATTTCTGTATTAATTAAGATGTTTTACAAACACTGAACGGGAATTCATTTCATAAACACTCGTACTAGTACTTCCCTTTTGTGTATATTTTGTACGAGATCACCCCTTCTTCCAGTCCACCCTATACTGAGCGCAGCTAATATCTGCATTCCCCTCATGAGCTGTGAGCCGGCTCGGAGAGCGCAAACCTTGTGCAGGCCTGATCTAAAAGATAACAGCTTCCTGTATTAACAGGCTGCCACAAAGACAGAGCATATTGTGCAATAGGCAGTTGGAAGTATAAATAATATACATATGTTAAAGTTTAATGGAGTCTTACAACAATGACAAGAAATGATTGAATAAATAATTAGGTACTAATTAATTATTTGAAGATCACTGTTGACCGTAGGGATGGTTCCGGAGTATAAATATGGATCCTCTCAGAGCTGCAAGAACGATGTCGTCAATTGCCTTCCTCTGTAGGCCGAAACGTTGCCAGGTCTGGAAGAAGAAACCGGGAATAGTTCCGCGCGCTCCAACCATAAGGCCTATTACTTCAAATTGTTGTAGACCGTATTTGTCCATGAAATATGGAACGGTACGTACATAGATGTAGTTTTTTTCCCCTATTTACATCTTCAGGTTGGCTCTTTTGTTTTTAAAATCTAACGGTGGGATGGCAATCATGTCTATTCTTCTTGTACTGCCATTGTCTGCCAGTCCGTGAACTTCTTCGAACACTTGAAAATTTATTGAGCTAAACTGTTCGGCGATCATCGAACGAATTCTATAGTGTCGTGAGTTACGGGGTACTTCATCGTGCGGACAAGAGCCCAGGACATGTGCAAGTGTTTCTGGCTCTCTGTGGCATCGCCGATAGAGGATGTTGTTCCGAGTTCTGGCCGGCTGGCCGGAAGGGAACGTACGGAAGACACGTGTACAGTCATTTTAATAGCTTCGCGCCACTCGCTAGAGGTTAGGCCTTCACGATTTCGTATCCAGGAATTCGCCGGAGTAAACTCGCTGTATAGCTGTACGCCAAGACAGTATTTGAATTTATTCAAATTACAAATTACATATACAGGTTCACTCGTTTGGGTATGGATAATATTAATTTATTATTATAAAGCTATTATGATAGTAGGAAAAACGTCTTGCTGGTTATATTATGATTAAAAGATGGGAGTTTCCATATATGACAATCAACAATGCAAATTCTGAAAGGACAAATGAAAATCGTAGATGATTAAAATGGCTACTAAAAATCAGCAGCGGGCACAATGTGTTCTTTGGTATGTTAAATTTTAGAGTGTTAAAAGAGTTCAAAGGGAATTTCAACATGAGTATGGTGTGCGTAATGTATCTAAATACGATTCCATAATGTTGAGGTATCGAACATTTGTAGAAACAGGTTCTGTGTTAAAAAAAAAAACATGCAGGAGGTCTCAGGCGAAACCCAGTACGAGAAGCAACTATCTCTTGGCTTGGTCCCCAAACTCCCCAGATCTAACCTCTCCTGACTTCTT